>VXBP01007509.1:0-496212 GCA_013400115.1 Rhinopomastus cyanomelas
TTTTTTGGTGTGGTTTAAGGTCATTAGTAAATCAAAACTGAACTATGTAAAAAAGGTAAATTACGACTGTCACTGCCTGATAATTTCATGGGTGGACTGTATAGTTAAGATAATTAATCACAGATTAATGTGTTATGATTCTTCATCATCAGTAGTATATCAAGCAGTTCAGTAGGTTGTTTTGGTAGTAGAGGTTTAGGAAGTACTGCAGAAGTGAGGTTTATAGAGCAGTAAGATGTTGAACTTTTAAAAATTCTCTAAGGCTGTTTTTCTTCCTAGCTTGCTAGTCTTGCTAGCAGAACAGGTGTGTCTGAAGCTTGTAATAGAGTGATTGGGGTAATACTGCAGTGTTTGAATCAGGACTTTAAATGCATTTGGTTTGTTTTAAATGGCATTTTTAAATTACATCTGTATTAGAAGTTACTGGAATACTCAAAGGGTCACACTGATAATTTAGGAATTACCTAGTCAACAATAGTGGGTAATTTCCATATATTTAAAAAAAATCTTTATTGAAATAAATCAGCTATCCATAAATGCATCAGAGTAAGACCCAAGCTATATATATAGCAGTATTTTAAAGTTACTTGTTCTATAAGGTATACTAGTATGTTAGAAGGAGAACTGTGAGGAAAGTTAATACACAAAACAATGAATTTCATTTTTGTTTCTCATTTCTCACTCCTTTTTCTCATTCTGCATGTCTGAGTAACCTGGCACTCTGTTGGTGAGAAGGGATCAAGCAAGTATTAGGAATGGGTACTTAAAGGACTGCAGCAGCTAGAACAGGGTGACTGAGGCAGCACAGAGGTGTAGAACTGTTGTGAAGGACTTTTCATGGAAAAAGTATCTACACAGTCAAGAGTTGGTTTTTCACACTGCTGCATTAAACCTATTCTAAATAACTAACATACTAGGCTGAAAATTGTTTTTGGGAATTAGATTCACTAGTGTATTAGCTGTTTGTTTAGGGGAGAAAAGGTTCTTGTCATGAGGGGAAGCGATGGATAACAGCAGAACTGAGCAGTATTTTAATACACTGCCTCAGGCATTTGCCACCTTGTTATCTAGATTGTAATTGAAGAACATAGTGAAACAACTGTTGGAAATGATCTGGTATTTTCCTGAAATGTTTACTTGGCCATGTTATTAAAAAATCCACACTGCTAGTGAGCATGCACTGTATTGTTTCTGTTATGACTTGACATGATTTTTCTGTGACAAGGAGTAGCCTCCAGTTTAGTTGAATTCAGATACTGCTTTGTAAAACCTGCAACAAAGATGCACTTATGTCACAGAGGCTGTTGTGATAGTACTGCTTGGTAACACAGACTTCTGTCTGAAAGGTGTGATCACAGGTCAGACTTTAGCAGAGTAGGTTATGAATAGAAAACTCCTAATCATTGTGGTTGCAACAACTTTTCATTATAAAAAGATTTTTTTTCCTGTAACCATTTTAATGCAAAACCAGTGTTAGGCTGTGTCAAGTTAGTTTTTCACATAACTGTCTTACTGTATTTTCATGTTGGCACAGCAAAGTGAGTGGGTGTTTTTTCTTTTAGAAGCTTTCTTAAAAGCTCCAGAGGCTGAAACTTTAATGGGCTTGCTTATCGTGGAAAAAAATGGTGCAAAGTCATAGTTTGAAAATAACAGAAATAATTTAAGGATTGTTTAAAATTACGTATTCAGAAGAGGAGCTAAAACGTACATTTCCCTTTAACAGCTCCAAAGATGACAGCAGACTGCATTTGGTTCAAGAGTCTACAGAATTGGCCTGTTTAATAGCAGGCAGCTCTAATCATAGTCTGACTTCTGCAGGCCTCACAGCATAGTTCTTTTTAGAAGACTGGACCAAATTGTCATTTTCCATTTTGAAGCTACAACTTCAGTTGTAGCTTCAAAATTAGTCTAATTGATGTATTAATGTTTGGGATTAGGTTTATGAATGAATGCTGTGTAATCAGAAGCCTTATTTTACAATGACAACATAGGTTGTTGATGGACATGACCTTATGTTGACACAGGTGTAGAGAGCAGTGTATCAGAGCAATAGAACTGAGGGACTTAAATTTTTTTTAAGATAATTAAGTTTTCTCTGTGTGTTGTGTTCATTTTGACTGTGTTTTCATGATGATTGAGGCTATAAGAATTACAGGACTGTATAACTGTCAAGCATTCTAAAAAAAGGAACCTAGTAAATGCTGTAGAAGTTAGGTATTTAAAAATTGAGAAGTAAACAGTGGCAAAATACATGAGTTTCTCAAAGTAGATCTGAAAAGGGGAAAAAGTAAGTATGGAGTGAGAAGCTTGTGCTTCTGTTTGTGGAAAGGGTAGGGGAAATGCAGACACACCTCAGCTTTGAGGATTTTTGTGGAATATTTGATCTTGAGGAATTTTGACTAATTGTGTGGACTTCAAAGGCGAAACTTGCAAGTTCTATGTAGAATCGTAAACTAATCCAGTTTTAAACCTTTGGAATTACATTATATGAAAATATTTAGGTGTGTAAATTTTAGACTCTTTATCAGCAGCATTTCTTGTATGTATTTCTGTGAATCAAGCATCCGGTCTGGAAGCCATAGAGCAAGACTGGTTTAGATTAAGGTCATGACAGTACTACTGATCTGTAGTAATTTCTTGAGCATGTTTATTTTCATTGCAAAGGAAATCCACAAAGAAAATAGCCACTCAGGCTACTTAATGCAAAGAAGAAATGCTTGTATTTTCACAATTTTACAGCTTTTTTTTTTTGGTCAGGAATATGATTATGCTCTTTATTTCACCATAGATTAATAACTTTAATCACTTAATTTGTGAAGTGCAGTGATGTTCTGAGTGTTCCTTGTTCTCTGCATCCTCTATGATGATCACTAACACAAAGGTATAATAGGATGTACGTGTAGACAGTTGTGGTCATAGAGGTGCACAGAGATGCATTCATTCCTGACTTTTTTGGTTTTGCAACATTGGCCATCCGAAGAGACTGGGATGTTAGTGTTAGATACCACTCATCTTAGTGAATGCACAAAAAATGTCCTTCACAGGTGTGCTTGAACACATACTTAAAACACCTACGATAATGCACTGACAGAATAGTGTCTCTGTATTGTCTACAAGAATTAACTGGATTGTTGTTTTGGTGTGATCAGTTTGCATTTCTATAGCAGAGAAGCTCACCAGAACTAAAGTACTTTGCAGACCTCTTGGAATTCAAAGGTTTTGTATTACATGTTTTGAATCCTTTTATCCAAGAAATGAGTAAATACACAGACTGGTCCTAAGGTTTGTCTTCACTGCATTGTTAGCTCTAGTTTGCCTTTGATTCAGTTTTTGTATTGAAAACTGCAGTGTATGTGAAAAATAATTGTAGCTGTTCGGTCTGGTGGTACGGTTTGAAGTATGGGTTGCTTATGTGAATTAATGTAGTGATGAGTTGCTTCTTTGCTTAATTCAACTATGAATAAAAGCCTAACTACACTACATACGTTTTCAAATTAGTGCTTATGGTTTCTTGGCATTTTTAATTTGTGGTTTGTTTTTAGATTGGGGTGTTTCATTCTTTTTCATTTTGTTTTTTTTTTGGTTAAGATTCTCAAAACTGTAGAGCAGGAGACTTGCATGTCTAAGTACTAACATGCCCCTTATGCTACGTTCCCTTGCTTTTGTCTACAGTGTATCATGTCCTCACGTGGACTGTGGCAGATCGAAGTTTAAACTTCTGTGTTTTTGTTGAGTATGGTACAATTTACTCAGCGTGACTCGACTTGCAGTGTTCTCACGTTATGCTGTTCAAAGTTAAGATTTGGTTTGTAATAGTTCTGTAACAGACTTTACTAATGACTTACAGTTTTAAGGAGGCTAATCCCTGACCAGTGTCCTAGCTACACGTAACTGAAAACCATATTAAAAGTTTGTAACTGCTTTCTTTCATCATCAGACTTTGTAACACTCCTGTCCTTTTGTAAGTCCTCGTGAAAGCTCCTGGCCAAATGACTAGGTCAGTTTGCAGATACATAGCCAATCCTTGTCCTGAGGAGTTTGTGACTAAGTTGACTGAATAAGACCACTCTTTTTTTTTAATGCCAAAATAAGACATCCTTGGAAGCTGTAAAATTTGGATTCTTCAGCATTTTTTTCTGGTTTCTTAGCTGCTTGATTGGAAAAGTGGCTTTTTTTGAGTGCATGTGGCTTACAACAAGCTGTTCCTGCTGTAACTGCATGGAAGCAGATGACCCTTTTCACTGGTGTTTCTGGTTTCATTTTTGTATTGCTACTCACTTCAGTAACTTTTTTTTTTTGGGTTCTTCTCCAAATGAGTCTTAAAAATTGTAATTAAAGCTATCATAAAACAAAAGCTTTTAGAACTTCTGTAACATTTTGTTCTTATACAGTAAAACAAACCCAGATCTTTTAATTTTTCTTCTTTAATGAAAATCAGACTCTTCTTGCACCATCTCTCCAAAGGAAAAAGTTAAATGTACCTTTAGAGTAAAAGAGTTTCCTAGCCACTTAATTTTAGCTTTCATTTGAAATTTTGCCTGAAAATATGGAATATCCAGGTTGACATTCTCTGCTCAGTTTGAAATGGGTTTAAAATCCAGGTCTTCGGTATTATGGGCAAGCATCCTGGGTGAGATCTTGGATCTGTTTCTATCTTTCTACTCTTCTACAGCCTGTTTTGCTGTAAAGACATTAGTTTTGGCTGAATTTGGGGACAGAGATCTGAGTTTAATGGGGATGAGAGAAGGGGAAGCTAAAAGTGAAATACATTGGACCAGACTGCTTAAAGGAAAGGTATTTGAAGTGGCTGATGGTATGCTTATAGTGAGTGGTAACATTTTCAGTGCAGGAACTTAACAGTACTGGAATGGAGAAGAAATGTTCATGTTCATTGGAAGTCAAATGTAAAGCTAATTAAACAACTCGCATTAATTAGAACAAATTGTCATACTGCATATTTGAATTTAAATACTAAACACTTCTGTGGATAGTAATGGCTCATATTTGATAAAATGAGATTAATTAAGAAAAGTACTTTGGTCTTGATGCTTCACTAGTAGCTAACAATCTAAAATTGGTTATGGGCAGATAGATTTCTAGATGTTTTTCCTCTCTGCTGTGTTAACAGCTCTTATTTTACATTTCAGGTCAAATGCATGACCTTATCTCTGAATCCTTAACAATCTAGCTGGACTGTGTATGATATACTTGATTTTTATTTTGTAGCTTCTTGTAGTCTAGCTCTGAATAAATTATGACTTGCAGCATCCCCTTAGGTTTGAAATAGTAGCTTGTTTGTAAAGTTCATTAATTCTTAAGGCTTCATAGTATATTTTCCAATGAAAAAGCAGAATAATGAGTAAAAACACAAAATATGAGTATATGAATCATAGAATATGCACAGTAAAGAAAAAAAAAATCACTAGAGAGCCATGTTTATCCTAAAAAATTGTGGGGGAGGGAACTGTTAACAGTACTGGCAGCATTCAATTAGGTGTCTTGACATGGATTTTTTTTTTTGTGTGTATGTGTTCCTAATAAATATTAGGTTAATAGCATAAATCACACTATATAGCAAATATCTTCAGTTTGTTATATCCATATTTGGTTTTTTTTCCTCATAGCAGTAGTTAAAACATTTGCTCTTCTTTGTTTAATATAAATATTGTACTAATGTGAAGTTTTCAGGTTATATTGGGGGAGATTAAATTACTGTCTGTCTTCTATTCAGAGTCTGCATCTGTGGACAAGTCTGTATCCCATTCTTGCACAACTCCTTCTACATCTTCTGCTTCTGGACTGAATCCAGCTTCTGCACCTGCTTCATCTGCTCCCACAGTTCCTGTCTCACCTGTCCCACAATCACCAATTCCTCCATTACTTCAGGACCCAAATCTCCTTCGACAGCTGCTGCCTGCTCTGCAGGCCACCTTGCAGCTTAATAATTCTAGCGTAGATATATCCAAAATCAATGAAGGTAAGGGTTTTTTAAAGTTGATGTAAGCACCTGTTTGCACATGTTAGTAGGTTATTGGATACTGTAGTAAATGCAAGCCTTATTTTAAATGAAAAGTGAAAAAATGAGTCCATGGATTAAGCAGGGGTTGTTTTTTGTTTGGGTTTAGGGTTTGTTGTTGTTGGGTTGGTATCTCTTTCTGTTAAACCTTTTAAAATTAGCCAAGTACTATTCAAGGTTGTTAAGCTAATAAATGTAGATGTGTATGAGCTGTGATAAATGTAATTGAGACTGGTGACTTAATCACTGTTTCAGCATTCATCAGTTGCACAAAATTTAGTTAGAGCTTTTTATTCTTTTGTGCAGTGTTCTGTGTTTTCTGTAGTTTGTGTTGCTATTCAAATATGTGTTTGCAAATATGAAACTTCTAGGGATTCGTAAATCTTGCTGCCTCAGCTTTTTTCTTTAATGGAACACATTAGCCTCTCTGAATACAGATGGTGTATCAGTGTGAATCTGCAGTCTATAATCGGTGTATCCCTTGGACTTTTGTCATGTTGGCCTAGTTTATTAGAAGAAAGTTTAGAACTAGCTCTAGCTGGATCTAAGTACCTTTAGCTGCAAGAATAGATTGAACTGATGCATTTTAAATCTGATTTATTGACATATGGGAGATGATTTATTTTTATTGTTTGTTTGCTGCTTTGAATTTCTTGTGTGCTGAACATCAATTGAAGTAAGAAGCAAAACACATACAGTTAGTATACCCAGAATCAGTTAACTTTTAAAAGTGCAAACCACGGAAGTCAAAATAGTAAACTTTTACTTAAAATGTTACTATTATGGATTCTACAATTATTTAAAAGGAAAAACTGTCATTAACTTCCTTCTAATGAGCCAGTACAATACTTAATTTAGTATGAGGAGAAGGTGTGTGGGATTTTTTTTTTCTTCCTGTGCACAGAGAAGCTTTTAAAACTGTAGTGCACTAGATTGGATTAAACAAGTATATGTGTTTAAAAAGTAAATACATACTTGTTTAGAAAGTATTTGTGTTAAAAATGAAATATCCAGTCAAGATTCCAGTTGTATTTTACTAGAAAGCTGACAATTAAAGATTCAAGTTTTTTTTTTCTTGCCGTATCTGAGCAGCAGCTGTGTCTGTCTTGGAAGAAGTGTGTTTGGAATTAACGTTAGGAAGACCTGGCTGGCAGGTCCATGTGAGCTGAGTGACTTCACCTTGTGTGGCAGACTGCCTGTACCGTGCACGTGGTAGTTATTCTGTGCTTGTGCTCACGGGTTTTTTGGGTTTTTTTCCTGACCTGTGCATGGATAGTCAGTGTTCAGGAAGTATCCCACAGGGACTGTAGACCTTTTCAAAGAGATTAGTTCAGAAGCTGGGTCTTGTCAGTACAGTTTTGGAACAGTTGGTTTAAAGTTACTAACTTTTTTAGAGGGGGAGGATGTGGTTGTAGGACAGCTAAACCTAGAGCAAATAAGGTTTGGAGGTTTTTTTGTTTTGTGGAGAGTTTTTTAAGAAAAAATACTGAGTAGCTGGATGAGTAGCTGGATTTGCAACTGGAAAGATCTTTTTCGTTTTAGTGAGTTAGTGATGCTGATTTTTTGCCTTTTTTCTTTTAAAATACTGTAATTTAAGAAACGCCCACAAATTTCACTTCCTGCACTATCACACTGAACAAATGTTACTTCATGTCTGCAGTTATGGATCTGTAAGGTAAAGCTGAAGTAGTAGTTTCTGAAAGATGTTTTTTTAGCGTGTATTTCACAAATCACAGTAATAAATGAAGGACATGGTTAGACATCAAGAATTTGTTAATTCAACTGTTAAAAAATGGTTCAGGTGGCTCTTTGGTCTATCCTATGGATACAGGAACAAAATAAGAAAGAAAATGTGGCTTAAACTGTTTGCACTGGCTAAATACATTTAAAGTGGTGTTCTAGAATTGTCAGTAAAAAAAAAATGTTTCTTTTTAGTTCTAACAGCAGCTGTGACGCAAGCCTCTCTGCAGTCTATACTCCATAAAATTCTTACTGCTGGACCATCTGCTTTCAATATCACTTCCTTAATTTCTCAAGCTGCACAACTGTCTACGCAAGGTATTCAGTCATCTTTCAACTTGCCTACATTTGTTATGTTACGTTTTGTAAAGGCTGATACAATTGAAATGTGTAGAAGCTGTCTTTTGTCTGATGTGGAGTATGTGTGATGACTTCCCAAAGATAGGGTAAGAAATTGTTACTTGGGGAAAAAGGAAACTGATGCATAAATAAGTGAAAGTGCTTCTTTGTCGATGTTCATTAATGTTCAGCATGAACCACAACTTTTGCTTGGCTTAATACCCTTCTTGTTGTAGTACTGTGTAACTGTGACTCATAAGTGAGGCCTTAAAATCTTAAAAGAAAGCTTGTGTTATCTGGTGGTGGAGGTTTGTGGTCTGCTGTAAACAGTGTTTTGCAGCTTCCAGGCAAGATATTCCTTCAGATACCTTCACTACACTGTGGTTTGTAAGTTAATAAAGCTAGAAACTTAAATCAGAACAGTAAGTGCAGTCACATTACTGAGTAGATAAGCAGTGTTATGCTAACGCTGATTTTTAACCAGTTATAAAAACATGGATGAGGGACTGTTACTAGCTTCCTCAATGTGAATGTGTTCTATTACCCCTTACAGCATACTATGAAGTACTGAAAGAAAATGTAGTTCACATTTAAGAGAGGATGTGGTTTTATTGAAAATTTTTATCTTTACAGCTCAGCCATCTAATCAGTCTCCAATGTCTTTAACATCTGATGCCTCATCACCAAGATCATATGTATCTCCAAGAATAAGCACGCCTCAGACTAACACCGTTCCGCTTAAACCTTTGATGACTACGCCACCAGTATCGGCGCAACAGAAGGTAAGCTCCTTTTGATTTATGCCATAATGTAGTGAGAATCCATTATAAGTGATATGGAATACTCTAGTTACATGTAGGGTGATAAAGTATGTATGTTGGTTTCTCTATGGAACCAAAACCAACTGGAAGCTGTTTGTATTTTTGCAACACAGCTCTAGCATGGTTTTCTAATACATTTTTCTGTTCTCAAAGAAAATTGTCTGCTCACTTCAGATGCTGTCTGGAGATACTACACAAGAGATCAGTATTTTAACTAATTTATATGAAAACAAAAACATACTCCAAAGGCAACAGCTGATACAGTTGTCTTGGCAGTAAAAGATTTTTAAGATGGGAGAGAAATTCTTGAGGAGGTTGACTTGATGTGGGCTCAGATTTGATTTAGAAATTGTGTAGGTGTTTACAAGATCAGTAACATTACGTCCCTTTACCTTCCTCACCTCCTCAACCCAATTCATTCAGAATTACTTAGTTGGATCATTGACTAGGAAACATTAATTAAAGCTAATGAATAAGCTCCTAAGGTTCTTCTCAAGGATGAAGTGGAAAATAAAGTTGTTGATGTTACTGTTTGTGTGTGATTCCTCTAGTGGGTCATACTTAAGAGGAAAAATCTTTTGCAGAATCTGAGCACAGTATTCCATATTCTACAGGTGGTCATACTGAGGAATAAATATGTTTGCATCTCAGCTTAGGTATTTTATTTACTTTTTTAGTTATTTACTGTGTTAGTTATTACTACTTATTATTACTTATTTAGTTATTTACTATTGCTGTGTCCAGCAGATGGGACATTGTTTTGCTGTGTACAGGTGGGGAAAGTAGATGTCATGAGACACTCAAGATGTACTTTCCCTTAAGTATTTTCTGTTTTGTTGTGTAAAGGCATAATATAGAGCAAGGGTGGGGAGAGATTCTGGGTTAAAGGACTATTATGAAGGAGAGTTTTGTTACTGAAGGGGACTGAATGCATTACTATTGGTTTGCACCCTCTGGTGGAAAGTAACCTGCATTCATGATAGTATTACAGTGATGCACAGAACTGCAGGGCATAATATTTAACACCTTTTAGGCAAGTTTGAAAAGACCAAAAAAAAGTAAACAAAATGTAGATGTTTACAATGTTCTAGCCTGTGAAAAAGTAGAAGCCTGTTCAGAACGATTTGGACCTCTCCTAGATATTTCCTGATTTCATACAATGGGAACTTTGTTCAAGGTCTTCATTGACCAGATCTTTAAAGGTTAAGACCCTCAGATTTTAATCTGGTCTGTGTGTTGACCAGTTACCACTAGAATAATGACTCCAGACTTTGAAATGAGACCAGTCTTGTTTCACTGGTTTTTAGGGTTTTTTAAATTTTTTTTCTTTAATGCTAAAATCCCATTTCTCCACACCACCCACACCCCTTTGCTTAGCTAAGACATGTTTCTTTCACCTTTCTGCTTGGAAGGGAACCTCTTGGATCTTGAAGGCCTTTCAGGAATTCTTTCCTCTTCAGGAGGGCAATCCTCTTTCTAGTCTAAATGCTTTATATTATCATAGAATCATTACGGATTGGAAGGCACCTCGAAAGATCATCTAGTCCAATCCCCCTGCAACAGCAGGATCACCTAGACCAAGTCACACAGGAACACACCCAGACAGGGACTTGAACATCTCCAGTGAAGGAGACTCCATATTCATGCATTTGAATTTTTTCGTGGATACTAAGGAAACCAAGTGATGTTCCTGCTTTATCCTCAGTGACAGTGGTGCAATTGTCAAAGCCTTGTGTGTCAACTTTGTTTCTGCCCCTGAAGTGCATCATGAATCTTTGTGGTCATGTTCCATAGCTAGGTGACAAGGAAAATAGCAAATAACCGGTAACTGCAGGTGGATCTCTTCTGGTCTTTACAAGCCAGCAATTTGGATCTACTTAATAATGAAAGTTCTGATTATCAGCTACATTATGAACATAGCAAAAGCTTTTATCACTTTATCTACAGTGATTTATGAAAGAAAACTTGAAGGAAGCTCAGCAGAATGTTACCCTCCCAGCCTCCTCAAGACATTTATTCTTGTTTTGTAAACTTAGCTGCTTCTGTATTTATAATCCTACCAAAGATGCTTTGATAGAACAGTGCAGACAAACATGAACCCACTGCCTTTCACCCACTATAAAGGCAATCATTTTACCTATGGAGTAGGTGGTGTGATAGTGAATTAATGCCTTAAGAGAAAGTGAAAGCAAGCCAAGTGTTTTAAGTAGATAAATTGAAGGTTGAATGCAAGTTTGAAAACAGTTAATGTGAGTTTAGTACAAGTTATGTCTGCTTCGATGGTTCCACTCCTCAAAAAATAGCAAAGCAAGCATTGGTTACTTCATGCTATATCTGAGAATTTGTACTTAATCAGAGCTCTCTGATTGCCTGTAGTTAATGAGTTGTCATGCAGGTTGTAACCTTTGATATTTTCAAAGTAGGGTATTGTGTATCGATAGAGGTATAGCAGTTCTTCTGAAATTGGTGTATTTTGATGAGCATACTGTAACACATTTTGACTTTACTGCATTTTAATCCATCTTTCTTCAAGATTGCATCACAGTGAGGTGAGATTGCTTACAACTATATTAAGTATCCTTCAAAAATAAACCAGATGTGCAAAGTGTTGTGAATTTCAGAGTTACTCATTCTAAGCTCTGATGCCTTCACTTCAGAATGCTCCTAAATCCTGATGGGCTGTTGTGCATTATCATACACACTGGCAAGTTTTTTTACTTTAAACACTCAATGAGGAAGTTGCAACTCTTAATTACATTGGGATGTCATGACCATAAAAGCTTTGTTTTATATACACCTTGAGTAGCTTCCCAGGACAGCTAAACAGGCGTAGTAGCAATGCCTCACAGCAAGATCTTTCCTTGGGTTGTGTTTCTCAGATCTGGTGCCAACAACAGAACTATTGAAATAATAACATGAAGTGTTCCTTGTCGGTCCCAGAAACAATAAATTCTGGTAGCTTTTCCAATTAGTTAGGAAAGAACTTGCTTGATAATTTTTATGTTTGCATAATTAAATTCTGTAAAGTGGGATTGAGATGAGAAGTTGGGTGGTAATAGCTCCAGTGTGAGCATGCCTCTTTTAGAAGTCCTTTGGAATTGTCAGTCCTTTGGATTTGTCAGTCAGGTTGGCTTATCCAGTCCTAAGAATTTGAGCTGAATTACACATAATTAAGATGTTATGCTGGACCAGAACACAGTTTATTTCAGATCACAAGCTCGTTGCCTTAGAGTGATTCAAGACATAGACTGGCACCACACAAACAGAGCCCAGTTCCAGATGCACAGATTTTGGGCTCACTCTCAGAGCAGTCTGGTGCCATTTACACAGTAGAGCCTGTTACACAGGACTGCATGAACGTGTCTGTACTGCTTTTAAACTCACGTTGGCCTGGCTGCCTGCAGGTGTACTGTGTGCACATGGCAGCTCAGGTGTTGCAGACACCAGGATATGAGGTGTGATGTTCTGCTGTTGAGCTGTGCCTGTGTTGTACAGTTAGGAACTGTTATGAATCTGTGCAAAATAGCCATGTAAACTGTTACACATGCCTGTCGAGCTCAGTAAGAATGTTGCTTACAAACTTTTTCTGTTCCTGGTACATTTACATTTATTCCTTGGAAAACAAGGAATAGTTAAAGAGTTTTTGTGACTCATATGTCTTACAAATTCCAGTTTTGCTTTACAATCCACCTTTGTTTTTATTTTTAACATCCAAGGAGCTGATAAGATTTCTAGTTTGAATCTGCAAGGTGGTTGTGTTACAGAACTACCTTTTGAAATTTGCCCGCGTATTTGTACAGTCTTGATAGTTATGTCTGCTCACAGGGAGAGCAAAATTCAGGCATTAATAGAAGAATTCTTTGTCATACGTGTCATAGAGATACTCAAGTAGTCTTGTTTCATAAATGGATTTATGAAGTGCTACAGTTTTTTCCCCCCTCAACTGTATAATTTATTTCAACACATTGAATGATCTTGCTTTATCTTTCCAGAACCATGACCTTTTCGTGTAATAGTCAGAATTTTTTTGGCTTTCGATGGTAATTTTTTTTAAAAGTGACTTTTCCTCTTAGACACACCAGTAGGTTTGAGATTACATTATGATTTCTTGTATATTTGAATAAATGAAAGTTATGCCTTGAGTTTACGTTAGCAGATACTGTCTGACTTGCTGTCTGTGGTTTGTTTCACAGGAGTCTGTTTCTGAAACTGAGAATTTCTGGAGGTTTAGATGACCACTAGTTAGTAATTGACACCAGCTTGATGTCAGCAAATGCCAGTCAGGCTGCCCGATTTATGTTTTTTTGTCTTTATGAATCCCTAGAACACATTTTCTTCCCTTCCAAATTGCTTGAGTAACAGACTGATAAATATGTTTTTGATGCTTTTTTTCATTTCTGATAGAGAAGTTACACAGTCATTACCTCATTCTGCTCTTCACACTGTAGTGGATTTTCAAGCAGGGAACCTTTAACTTTTTAAGTCAAAATTTTTATTTGGATAATGATCAATTCTTCAGACATTGAAAACTTGTCTTGGTGCTCACATGGAAAGTATTGGCAAAAATTAAATAGGTTTGAACCATTTTACCAATATTTTGATGTTTTATGTCAAAATTAATAGGTAAAAAGTTGCTTATGTCTGAGTACTGTTTCTATTTTAGTAGAAGGAAGCCAGCACAAATGTGAAACTAGAGTGTTTTGATTGTTTTATAAAACGTGAAGAGTGTAGGAGTTCCGTCAACAAAATATCTTGTATCAAAAAACCACCACTCATTTCGTAACTTAAAATGTCTTTGTTTTCCTGTGGTTCTTGCATTCGATATTTACTGTGGAGGAAAGCTAACGAAGTTTTGAACTTTACAGGTTTCTACTCCAGGTGTTAAACAAGGACCAGCTTCCCAGGCAGCACCTCAGCAGCCGGTAATAGTTGACAAGCAGGCAGGTCATGAACCTGCTTCTCCACGAAGTCTTCAGCGCTCAAGGTATATTGCAATACTAACTTGTTTTTTAATCTACGTCTAGTGTATGTTGTATATGTTGCAGTTTGTGGGTTTTTCTTCAGGCTGCTTATTGAACTTCTAATTTAACATCTGAGAATGTGGATAAACACCTTTGTTACAGAGGTGCTGTGGTAGATTCTGCATTTTAGCACTGCCACAAGAGTTCTGTTCACAGAAGCAAAACAGACTTTTGAATTTCTGCCTGTGGCTCTGGAGTCAGTGTCACAAGTTACAACTTGTGTTCTGTTTTCTGAGTTTGAAGGGTTTGTTTCTGTGCACTTGTGGGACTAAATGCACACTGTGATTTGCTGGTGACTTGCTGTAGTGTAATTTGATTTTTAAATGAATAGCTTTCTGTTGGGTGATTTTCTTGCTTAAATGAAAAAACATTGAAAATGAAGTAAGTTCGATTTGTCAACATTGCAGCCTATCAGATGTTGCATGCTATTAATGTTTAGCCATGAATTTACAAGATGAGTTTAAAAACTGTGTCTTGTCTGAAATGTTCCTTTTGGGAATGCAGACTTTCTATTATGTAGGATGCTGTGCAGTTCGTTCCAGGGGCTGTTACAAAAGAACTGTCAGAATCCTTTTGTGATGGATTCATGGTCTAGAACTGCAACAGGAGAAGACAGATTGCAGGTTGACTTTTTAGTCAGTGTGTCATTGTTTGAATTCCTGTAAATCTACATGGTGCTGCAATTCTTGAAAGCTGGGTTTTTAGAGTGGTTGAATAAGGTTTATAGTAGAATGTGAAACAGAAAAAAACCTCATCCAAAAAGCCAGCAACAAAAACCCTTTCCTTGTCAGCATACCTGAAGCCACATAGCGGTGCTTTCCAGCTCATAAAATAGTGAGGTGCTTTTATCTGCCCATATGGGAGTAATAATAAGAGTGACCTTTGATTATGTGTAATTAATGCCCTAATTTATCGTTATATTTTCAAATTTGTGTGAATTTTGCTGGTATTGCGGGGAGAAAGAGGTGGTTTTGTGCTTAGGGCCTTTTGTTTGTTTGCCTGGCAGTCCTGTCCCAGTGACTAGAAACATTGTGATAGCGATCAGCTGGAGGGTACAAACACTTTGATCGTAGGAACAAGTCAGAAGTTTTAGTCTTTAATATTCGCTATCTTACACTTGATTGTAATCTTTGGCAGATGTCTAACCTACAGCTCTGTTTCCTGTGTAGATACAAAGACATAGTGTATCAGCCTCAGTGTCTAGTCATTATGGATTGTGCTGTATTGATCTTTCAGAATTACAGTTCCAGAAGTAAAATTACACTAGGCAATCAGCTAAACCTTTTAAATAATGGTATGGTACCTTTTTTGTAAGGAGAAGTGAGGTTTTCAGGAACAGCTTTCAGTGACACACCCTTTTGTCCTGTGAATCACCCTTTCCCCATAGGAAATCTTGCTAAGGAAGATATACTTGGAAACAGTCCCCATATCCTGAAGCCTGTGTGAAGTGACACTAGTGGACATTTGGCCTGTTAATCCATAACCCACCTTGGATTATAGGACTTCGTATTGTGACCTAAGCCTTACCCACATCTACTTCTCTTTAGGGCATTTAGTGGCTCTCTACAAACCATTTCACTGCTTGGCCTCAGCATTTTGCTGGAGAAGGGTAACTTAAGTTTGTCCCAGCAACTCTATTGCTGGAGCAGGGGGATCATGCAGGTGGAACTGGCCTGTATTTGAGGAAGAAGCAGTGCACGTGTACAGATTATGCAGGCATAATGAGACTATGACAAGATTAGTGGTTTTTTGTGTTCTCCCTCAAATTGTTACACACTTGTGACTGTGGTATATTGTGCCTCACAAATTTATGCCTGTTTCTTCTGGAAGTACCTCATCTGTTTAGAAAAAAAATTAAGGAGCATGTGATTCAGAAAATCCTCTGCAGCTGGTGTTCTCTTCCATCCACTGCAGTGAAGCTGAATAAAACTCAGTTCAGCTATAGGCTTACTCACCTGCAAAAGATACCCTGTGTTCCAGAGTTCCTGGCTTAGTACAGAATACATTATTATTTGTAGGTGAATACAGTCAACTCAGATGAAGGACTTCTCTTAGAGCTAAATCCTTTCACTTGTAGGTGTGAACAGCAACTTAGCAACCTGTGGATAGGTGCTCCAACAAAGACTTTGTGAATTAAGTTGTAGAAAAATGCAACCCTTAAACACAGATGTATTATGCAGAAGTTAATAACTATTACTTTTCCTTTGCTTTCGCTGTTACTAAAAGTCTTAAGTGAATGGAGATAAAAATATTTTAACTTATTTTGGAGGAAGCTCTGTCTAAGAAATACCTGAAGAGCTATTGATAACTTCAAAGTTGTAAACAGTTGTGTAAGTCAGGAAATCAAAGCAATATAGGCACACAGTCCTTTGTGTAAAAAATTATTCCAAGGATATACCACAAATGATGGCTGCATTAAACATTTATTTAAATGTAATCAATAATTTCAGGTTACTAATTTATTTCAAAAAGGACTGGAAGTGTTTTTCCTTTACCTTTAGGAAATACAGAACTATGCAGGTCACCTTCCATTTTTTTGTAGGTTGTAAGATTTTGTAGTAGTGTATCGTGGAACCATATTGTTCTCACACTCTTGCACAGGTGCTTTTGCCTCTCAAAGCATTGTCACCTCTGTGGCATAGTCGATCTTTAACTAATCCACCAGCTAAAGCAGGTATTTGGCTTTACTGAAAGGTTGTAAAATGTAGCAGGTTTTTGGAACTGGCTGCCATCGCTGCTTTTGTAGCTCCCCCTGCTGCTGCTGTAGCAGTGCTGGGATATTTTGCAACACTGTGTTGTATTAATAATGAAGATTATTTTTTCCTGGGAAACAAACAGATCTCGTTTTTCTGTTGTAATGATTTATTTTGTAGTTCTGGTGTGTTACAGTAGTTTTAAGTAGGAGTCAGAGGAACCAGGTTGATAAATGCAGATGAGACAAGTCTTGGGGAATTTTGTACTTGGTCCTTAGTTCTCTTAAGCTTATGTTGAAGGTGATGCCTCAGTTCTACTTCAGTGTAGCTTTTCACTGCACCATCAGTATGCTGATGCTGTATGCATACATAGAAAAATAGAATAATTAAGATTGGAAGTAGCTTCTAGTTGTGATCTCAAAGTAGGACCAGTAAATTTGAATTGTTAGGGGATTGGTTAGGGGATTGTTTATGTGGTTTTTTAAAAAAATATCTCTGAGCATATTTTTTCATGTTTAACTACCCTTATGATATACTGTGTTTTTCTAATTAGAATTTCCTTTGGTTTTGGCTCGTGTCCTATGTTGTGCATCTCTGAAAAGAGCTTGGCTGTCTGCTTTCCCCTTAGGTAGTTAAAAACAGTAAGAAGATCTCTCAGTCCCCTTGCCTGAGCCTTGTCTTTGCCAGACTGAACGAGTTTTTAGCTTCTCCTGATACAGCATGTTCTTCAGCCACCTGGTCTGCTGTGTGGGCCCCTACTGGATTCCTTTGGTGCGGTAGTTTAATTCTTGTCCAGTTCTGGGCTCCTCACTGCACAGTGCTCCAGGTACTGTGGATCTTATAAGCTCATGAAGGGGATGGGAATTGCTTTCTTCAGCCATGTTCTTGCTAATACAACCCAGCATGTGCTTGACCTCCTTTGCTGCAGGGATATGTTGCTGACTCATATTTCCTTGTCAGCTGAACCCCTGGGTCCCTTTCTGCAAGGCTGCTTTCAACCCGCTCAGCCTGTGCTGTTCTATGGAGTTGTTCAGTATTGTTACATAGAGCTATTACGACCCAGGTACAGGAACTGGTGTTTGCCATTTTTGAGCTTAATTCCTGTCAGCCCATTCAGGTCACACTCTGAATAACAACCTACTCTCCAGCATACTGACCATTCTCCCTCAGTGAGTGTCATCTGCAGACTCACTTCCCACACACTGTGTGCCATGGTGTAGGTTTTTTATTAAAAAGTTAAATGGTATTTGCCCCAGAGTTAATCAGTGAAGAACGATACTAGTTAGTTGGCTTTGGTTTGTCTTTGTATTGCTGAATGCACTGTGGAGCCCAGCAGTTGATTTATTTTTTTTCACCCACTTTGTCAGGAAATATGGACGGGATAAGCATGGCTATAAGTTTGACTAAAAGAGTACAGGAGTATGGGGGATGATGGCACAGGCCTTATTGAAACAGCACTGATGATTTCCCCATATTCTCTGACCCAGTCATCACAGAATTCGGGATGGTGGTTGGTCAGGCATAATTTCCCCTTGGTAAATCTGTGCTGACTGGTTTTTTGCCTTTTAGTCATTCAGGTAGCTGGAACCCCTTCCAGGAAAGCTTGGTTCATAATTTTCCCAGAGACCACTGTCTGCTAGCCTGTAGTTCCCCCTATCATCATGAAACTTGTCCACTCACCTTGCTGCTTCAAAGTGATGCAGCATGTGAGCCAGCTCCTTGATTAACCTTGGGCATGTGGGAGGCCTGAGGACAGACCATGCCTGTAAAAACTGGTCGCCAGTTAGCCAGGCCTTTTTCTCTGGGTCCTCCTTGCCTCAACCCATTTCTTATGTAAGCTTTGACCTGTGCGTAGTCCTTGTTGTCCAGTAGTAGTCCAGTTCATGTCTAGTTTCAACTCCAGGTTCAAAATCTAAATGCCTTTTTTCCTACCTAATAAACTGAACAATTCTACAGTTAAGTGTTTGCACTTGTAACTGGTTTTGAAATAGTCAAGCCAATTACGAGAGACCACAGCGCAATTCACAAGTTTTTCTCCCCAGTTACATCATGTTACATCTCCCCAGTTACACCCTTTCACAACTTCTGCTACCTGAAACCAAGGGAAATTTATGTATGCCATTTGTAACAGAGCTGCCTGCCAAAATCTTTGTGTCTTTCTAATCTTTAAAATGTCTAGGTGCACTGAAAGGAATGAGGTGAAAGGCTTTGATGTGCAGAGCAATGTGCTGTACTGAATTTCTTGGCTGTTTGCTTGGAAGTCTGCTGTAATTCTTTGCACTTGTGAATGATGAGGATAAATGGCTGGACATTGGACTTAGACAGCCGATTGCATTAGTCGAGCATGTTTTAAGTCCTCAATGATTAAGATTAATCTCAATTTTTTTTTTCTTCATACTGATTAGATAACTTACAGGCCCATAATAAGAAAGTCTTTAATAGACTGAAATTTTATAGTCTGTGATGAAAAGTTAGTGCCAGTGAGTGTGTGATTGTAAGAATAATCTGAGTAATGGCTAGGTACTTAGACAGTTTCTACTATTTATAAACATAGTGCCAAAGAACATGTCCTGCTTGAGATGTCTGCTTCCTTTGTCTTCCGGAGGGGGGGTGTTGGACAGGACAGAGAAGACTGTTTTCATCCTCATGTTTCCTTGTCCATGTTTGCATGGATAACTGGTGCTGCTCCCACCTGTTGACAAAATAGAAGAACCAGAGCCCTTACCAGTAATTCTATTTGTTACTTTAAAAAGCAACAAAAAAGTGAATAAGATAAAAATAAATCAAGTGAGAGCTGGACTATACAGTAGTGACCTTGGTGTAATGAGGTTCCACATCAATATGAGAAGGAACTTCTTCCCAGTGAGGGTGACAGAGCACTGGAACAGGCTGCCCACGGGGGTTGTGGAGCCTCCTTCACTGGAGAAGTTCAAAACCCGCCCGGATGTGTTCCTGTGTGACTTGGTTTAGGTGATCCTGCTGTGGTGGGGGGAGTGGACTAGATGATCTTTCGAGATCCCTTCCAATCCCTAATGATTCTATGATTCTGCCAGGGCAGGTTTCTTTTCACAGAAATTTGTTCCAATTTGGTGATGCTGAGCATGAGGTGTAATCTGTTTGCTCACAGGCAAATGGATACTGGTGAGAACAGAATGACTCGTGACCCGTGTAGAAAATTTGGAGAGGTTGAACAAATGCTGGAAAGGAAATTAAGAGTGTAGAGACCTTGTTTTTGCAGGGGATGGAGGTACTGAAACATCAGTTTCTAAGCTTCTGCCTCATGGGTTACATAACCTGCCCAGAGCAGGTTCTAGTTTCCCAGACCAGATTACCTGGACAGCAGTGTTTGCAGCAGGGAGACAAATCTCCACTTTCTGATCCTTGGCCTGATAAGTGGTATCTAAATAGTAGGTTTTATGCTGGTGAAAGTCACAGTGGAATTGTCTGTTTCTGATAACATGTAAGTTGAATACAGATAGAACACGAGTCCTTAGATTTGTCAGTTATATCACTTTACCAGGGATTATCTGAACAGTACAAACTTTTTTAGTCCTTGAAGTAGCAATAGGTTTTAATAAAAAATGGGATTTGTACGGAGCTCTTAAGAAGGCCTCTCCTATTCATGAGAAGTATTATGAGGTAGTGAAGAAATGTGTCACTAAAAGTGTCACGTAAAGTGAAGTGAGAGGGTTAGTATTAGAGGAATTCAGTTAAAAAAACCCCTCACACAACATTGCTTAAAGCAATGGCTAGAATACTTTGTAGATAACAACATTTTGAACACTGTGAGTGGCAGGAGACTTCTGTGCCAAGATCAAGGTGAGAACTTCTTAGTAAAAATTAGAAGTTTTGACCAAGAATTATATTTACAATGTAAAATTGGAAAAGCTCTGTATTGGTGTAGTGTTCAGATGACCTAAATGTTACGCTGCTTTGCATATGAAGATCTCAAAGAACAGTCCAAGGCTTTGTCCAAGGCACAGAGGTTTTGGTTTGTGTTACAGTACACGACAGCTGAATGTTTCCGTGTGTTCTCCAGCAAGAGTTTAACATGCCAGCCAGTAAAACCACAGCATGTGTTCCGGTGAAGCGCTGAAGTTGTAGCTACAAACATACTGCTCCTGTGATCCTTTGGTTGTGTTTGTGTGTTTTAGGTAACGATGATACAGTATCATGAAGTCTCCTGGGTGTTTGTCTTTTGGCATTAATAGTTGCACTCCTCAAAGTACTCTGTTGAATAAACCTGCTTAACTCTGTTACGTTGTTACTGAAACATCTTAGGTTTGCAGCTTTTTGAAGGAAGATGGCAAACACATTCTCTATCCAGCACTGAAGTCTAGCACAGATACAACTCTTGAAAAATAGCTCTCAGTTAAAAAAAACCCACAGAAATCCAACCAAACAATGCCCTGTTAGGCTGTAGTACTCAGTTCCCATACCGTATGAGGTTTGTGGAAAAGTGGCACCCTTCTGGTTTGTTGCACCAGATGTATTTACATGTGGTTTAGATGCTTTATATATTTCTGTGTCTGAAAGCAATACATTTTAAATGCTTATTTCTCTAAACGTTGACATATTTTTAAGTGTTTAATTTGTTTAAAATTCTTTCTTCTAGTAGTCAAAGAAGCCCATCACCAGGTCCAAATCATACCTCTAGCAGTAGTGCATCAAATTCAACACCTGCACCCCAGAATACACCTGTCCGACCCACTTGTTCATTAACGCCTACGCTAGCAGCACACTTCAATGAAAACCTTATAAAGCATGTTCAAGGCTGGCCTGCAGACCATGCAGAAAAGCAGGTGAGTCTGTTTGTGCTTTATTCTGTATGACAGTGCAAAATGTGTGGCTTAACATCTAGTTTTGTTACTCAGGCTGCTTTTTCTAGGAATTAAAAGCACTTTAAAAAACGCTGATTTTCCTTAGCCAGAAAAGAGGAGAGGAAAGGAAACCATGTGATGGCTACTTAGCAGTTGAGTAGCTTCACTCTTACATAAAGTAGCAGTGCTATTGAAGTTCTCATAGATGAATATTTGACCTCATAACTACGTTCTTGCTGCCAAAGTTCTGTCAAAATTTTTGAAGAACATAAATGTCAACAAATTCTTAAGGATATTTTTGTTATGTGGAGACTGTTACTGGTTAAGTGGTAGTTAAACTTTTTGAGACTACTGCACTCTTTGAGTGTTTTGAGTTGTTAGCTCTACGCAGTGAAAAAGAAACTCTGCCTGGTTCATTATACCCAACTTTTAAGACGGCTTAGGCTGAACTTGGGCTATTTTTATGTACTGGAAGTCCAGAGAATTGCCATCCATATTTTACAATGAACAGCATGACACCTGTCCTGTTGTGCTAACGCAGAGAACCTGGCTGCATGTCTTGGAATGCATGGAATGTATTACTCAAACCATATTGGTGAGTGATTCTAGTCCCTTTCACAGGTAGCTCTGTCTGACACAATCCATATGGGACAGTAGTCTTACCTAGTGCAGTTTACTTTGCTCTGTTGCATGCTGCCTCAGGCCTAAGCTGGAGGCTTTTGGGTAGTTAGTTAGTTACTCTTAGAAGTGAAGTCTAGACTGAGTCACCGTTTGGACTGTGGGGTTCTTGTTTTGTCTCATGCCGTTACTTTTTAATTGAAATTTAAGACATTGTGCTGAGTCAAGTGACTGAGCTGTTGTGATGGAATGTGTATTAAGGAAATGGTGCAGCACAGTCACTTCTCTCTGTGACCTCAGCCCATAGTTTTGGCAGTATTATTTTCAGTGTACTGAATTGACATAAATCTTAATGTGGAAAATGTAGATTTATGCAGTTTATAGATTTTTTTTTTTTTGCCCCCACTATCAGTTTATAAATACTTTTTAAAAAGCAACAGCCAATGCTAGTTGCTCGTGTACTTGCTGGATACTTTTGCATTTGTGCCAAATACTCCCTGCTCTATTGTTCTGTCTGCTCTTTTGGTTGGTTTCACATCACAAATGGTAGCTATAGACCAATTTTGAATAGTTACACTTGTGGGACTTAAATCAGATATTTTATGCCAATGAAGGTACTATGTACTTTATGCCAATGAAGTACTATTTTACTACCTATGAAGTAGTGGAGTAGTCAAGCATAGTAAAGTGAGGAACCTAAGTTAGGTAAAAGTGATGAGACTAAAATATGCAGTGCCTAGGCTTCTTCAGTTTTCTAACCAGAAGCATATCTTAAATTGAAATTAGAGCATAAAAGCATGTGCCAAAGTATACAGAAAAAGAAACAAGAAAATAAATGAGGTGGACCAGGACTGGTTATGTGTTAAAGCAGTCAGACTTGACAAAATGTGTTCTGCAGTCATTAGTAGCTAAAACAATTCTTGAACCACTAGCAGTAATCTCACAGAACACCTTAAGCAGTTGGTATGGAAAACTGAAAAAAATCAAATAATGTTAATTAGAAAATAGTCAACTGTCTTACCCTTAAGGAATGTGATAAATGGAATTGTATTTTGAGTATGGAACAATATCCAAGTAGCAAAAAAGTGGTTAACTTCTTACAACACTTGAAATTAAAACCTCGATAACAGCATGTACTTTTTTGAAAAAACTGTTACTTTGTGGGGTTTTTTCCTTTTGATAAAGTGTTGGACTTTGGTAATACAGGAAAGCAATAAATGTTACTTCCTGATTTGCAGCATGACTGTTAATAGGAGTCTTCTATGCAAAAACTATTTTAAGACCTTTTAAATGAGATTCAGTTGAGTGACTGGTACTTTGAAAGTCATCATTAATACCTTGCTGTCAGTATCAAGGCTTTAGAGTTATGTAGAGAGGACATGTGAAATAATACCCTACTGGATGCCAGGTTACTACTGGATGCCAACATACTCCAGAAAATATTTTAATAAATGTATTTAGAATTTGAAGTACTTTGAACTCAGGAACCTGTAGGAGCTGATGCAGACTTACGCTAAATGTCATTATTTTGGAGAAGAAGAAATCAAGTACACAAGTACTAAGCAGATGTTAACCCTAGAAGATGGCAAAACACTACCCAGCCATTCACTCTTCCTGAGTAGAACAGAGAAGAGATTCAGGAGAGAAATTGAAAACCTTGTGGTTTGAGGTAAAGGCAACTTAATAAACAGAAAAGAAACGGGGGAAGTGATGCAAAAGCAGTCACTGACCACCAGCCAACTGATGGCTGTCCGGTGGCAATGATGATGCCTGAAAAACTGCCCCATGCCTCCAGTGTTGTTGCTGAGCATGATACTGTGTGGTATGAAATACTCCTGTGGTCACTTTGAATCAACTGTCCCAGCTACCTTCCCTCCCTGCCTTTTGTCCACCCCACTGACTGAGGCAAGTATTTGTGGGCCAGTGGAGTACAGGGTCAGGGAGAGAAAAGGAGAAACCTTCATGCTGCATTAAGTGCTGCTCAGAAATAGCCACAACATCATAATGTTATCAGCACTGTTTTAGTCACACATCCAAAATGCAGCACCCTGTGGGCTGCTTTGAAGGAAATTATCCCAGCTAAATGCAGTGCAGAAGAGGATAGCATTGCTAAACAGCGACGCTGCCAGGAAAAACATTTGCAACTAGGCTTTTTTTTCCCCCCAACATACCACTTGCAATACATGAGACCTCAGAGAAATTATACTCGTCCCTTTGGTGCTAGTGAGAAGTTACCTGGACTCATATATTCAGTTCAGTGACAAGACTTGAAATGCACGAACTGGGGATAGGACGTGCCTTCTAAATTTACACTCCTGCTTGTTTCCACCTGACTAAGTGGGGATATTAAACTAGTGGAGTTTATCTGGAAGCGAACAACAAAAGAGGATTACAACGTTGTTTTTTGTTCCTCTGCAAGGTAGCTAGAAATTATTTTTGAAGCAAAATTTAAATACATGGAAAATGTTAGTGTGACATTGAACTAGTAGGCAGACACTTCTAGCTACCTGAAGAAATTACACTGAAATCCTGGATCCTGTCATGTACCATCTTTCAACATGATTGGGTTAGTATTTGTTAGGATCAATGAAATCTTAGCATGGGTGTGGGTTAGCCAGTCTCTTGGTAGCCAGTTTTCATTTCTGATTTGAACTGGCTTTCTGTAGAGAATTTAATATACTTCTGCTTTCATGCACCTGTTTGAAGTTAGTGCTTTACTGTTACAATGCACTCTTATCCACAAGTCCTCTGGCTACAGCCAGTTTGCAGCGCATGATTTTAAATCTTAACCTTTATGTGTAACCATTGCAGGCATCAAGATTACGTGAAGAAGCCCATAACATGGGAAGTGTCCATATGTCAGAAATTTGTACTGAATTAAAGAATTTAAGGTCTTTAGTTCGAGTATGTGAAATTCAAGCAACTTTGCGTGAGCAAAGGTAAGTGTATGCTCTGTGTTGTTTTCATAATGGTAGTTTTCAAGGTGATATCAGAACTCCTGTCCTGGCATTGTTTTGCACGAGCTATATTTACTGATTATTTTCTAAGGATGCTAGTACTTCCCAGATTTGCAGGCTGTCTTCCCTGTGTACGTTCTACCTGTTTCCTATGCTGATACCTCTTAGTCTCCAGAGCAGAACCAGACAGGCAACATCATAGAATGGTTTGGATTGGAAGTTGGTCCTAGTTCGGACTTAAAAAAAATTCTAGTTCCAACCTCTCTGCCATGGACAGGGACACCTTCCAGTAGACAAGCCTGCTCAAAGCTACATCCAGCCTGGCCGTGAACACTCCAGGGAGGAGGTAAACATGGGTTGCTCTGGGCAGCGCGTTGCAGTGTTTCTTGCATACATCTAAGCTAAATCTGCTACGTTTCAGTTTAAATCAGTTACTCTGTGCTATCACAAAATGTCATTATAAGCAGTCCCTCTCTAGTGTTCTCTAGGACTTTGCATACTGAAGGCTGCTATGCAGTCTCCCCAGAGCCTTCTCCAGGCTGAACAACCTTCTGTTCCCTCAGCCTGTCCTCATAGGAGAGGTGTTCCAGCCCATCTTTGGCTTTCCTCTACACCTACTCCAACAGGTCCATGCCGTTCTAGATGCTGTACTCCATGTGAGGTCTCATCAGAGCAGAGCATCAAGGGAGAATACCTTCCTTCCACTTGCTGGTCACATTTCACTTAATTGCACCCTAGGATGCAGTCAGCCACCGAGGCTGCATGCAGGCATTGTTGGCCCACGTCCGGTTTTTCATTCACCAGCTTCCTCAAGTCTTTTTCTGCAGGACTGTTCTTTTCCCAGCCTGTATTTGTGCTTGCAATTACCCCAACCCAGGCACAGGACCTTACACTTGGCCTTGCGGAACTTCATGAGATTTTCATGGGCCTACCTCTGAAGTCTGTCAGGGTCCCTCTGGGTGGCCTCCCTTCTCTCCAGCCTGCTGACCACCCCACTCAGCTTGATGTCACTGCCAAACTTGCTGAGGGTGCACTCAATTCTACTGTCTGTCTTACCAACAAAGATGTTAAACAATTGGTTTGTTTTTTTCACTTAGATAAAAAAGTCTGTCTTTTTCTGTATGCATTAGTGCTTTAGGAAGAAATTACTACTTTACACTAGTTCAGCACACTGACCGTGTGTGATGCACACAGGTCCACATCTGCACAATTTTACTGGCCTTAAACTCTGCAGTTTCTGAGAGATACTCCAAGTCTAAAGCTGGAGTGAGCTTGAACAGGTGGTGTCAATATCACAGGCTAAGGAAAAATAAATGTTACCTGTTTGAGAGAATCTGAGAAGGTCTTGGGATTCTTTAGTGAGTTGTTGATTGTAGCAAAGTAGACTTCTGCTTCTTAAGTCAGTAACAGTGGACATGTTACGTGTCACTGATGCAATA
Source organism: Rhinopomastus cyanomelas (assembly GCA_013400115.1). NCBI lineage: Eukaryota > Metazoa > Chordata > Aves > Bucerotiformes > Rhinopomastidae > Rhinopomastus > Rhinopomastus cyanomelas. The sequence continues at coordinate 26,465 of VXBP01007509.1, forward strand.
TGCAACCATATTGTTCAACACTGCTTCACAGGATTGCAAAGTCTACTCTGGCAGTATGAACTGAAACTTTTCACTAGTAGTTGATGCTGAATCTACTTTCATCCTCAGCTTGCGGTTTGAATTCTCTCTTAACTCACACCAGTTTGAATGCAGTGATTCTGATTTACTATACTGAGCTGCTTTACTAGTGCTGCATGTTGTTCATACAGTTTTATCCTAGAAGCTTTTGGCATTTGTCAGTTGGTGAAACAATAATTTAGTCAGAAGTAGGTTATAACGCTGTAGTCAGAAATAGGCTGTAATACAGTTCTAAATATTTCCTAATGAAATTGTCCAACTTTCAGAAATTTGCTTCATAACTTCATTGCATAAATTGTAATTTTTGTAGTATATTTCATGAACTGCTTGGTTTCCTAGAGGTTTTATTTCTGAGTGCACATTTATCTGAAATAACGTGTCACATGTCAGCGTTCATCTCACTAAGCAGCACTTCGTTTCGTGTGCACTGTGTCTCATTAGACCGGAATGGGTCATGGCTGTCGTCAGCACTGGCTCTGTGCTAGCTTGCATCGTTTTTGCTGCAGTCCCAGAGATGTGGAATACCTAAGTAATACGTTTGTGGGAGGAGGCTTTCACAAGGGATGGGATTATCAATGCACATACATTGTAGAGAGAGTATCTCTGTACTTTTGTGCAGAAGAGAATGATTTAAATCTGTTCCAAGAGGGAACTTTAGGCAGAACATGTATATTGTTTTAACCATAAAAAACAGCGTGTGAAAAGGCATTTTTCATTGACTGATGTGTTTTGTATGCTTATGTCCTTTAATGTTTTGTTTTCAACATACCTGTTTTAACTGGTTTTTACCCAGTTTTTAGTAGGAAATTTTTACTGAACTTGACAAATGTTTTAAGTCTTCTACATAAGCTTGTTGAAGTGGATACTTTTTCTGGATTGACTAAAGTTGCTTTGGACTTTTGAAGTTTCATATAAATATTCTCTACTTTCCCAAATATTTTTCTAATTCACTCCCACACTTGTGTAACACTTCAGCATCATGAAAAGTTGTTTCCCCTATTACTTATATTGGTATTTTGAAACAGTTCTGTAAACCAGATGTTCATTAATCACAAGAATTGTTTGTCAGTTCTAGATTTGTAGAATTGTTTAGGTTGAAAAAGATCCTTAAGACCGTTGAGTCCAACCATTAACCCAGCATTGCCAAGTCCACCACTAAACTATGTCCTGAAGCACTATCTTGTGCATCTTTTAATTGTCTCCAGGCAAAGCAGCAACACCACTTTCCTGGGTAGCCTGTTCCAGGGCTTTACAACTCTTTCAAAGAAATTTTACGTGATGTCCGGTCTAAATTTCACCTGGTGCAACTTGAGGCCATTTCCTCATCTCACTGCTTCTTCTGTGGGAGAAGAGACCAGCCTCTGTCTCACTACAACCTCCTTTGAGGTAGCTGTAGAGAGGCATAAGGTCTCCCCTCAGCCTTCTTTTCTCCAGGCTAATCAGTCCCATTTCCCTCAGCTGCTCCTCATAAGAGCTCTGAACCCTTCATCAGCTTTGCCTTTTGGGCATGCTGAATCACCAGTGTCCTCTTGTAGTGAGGTGTCCAAAACTGAACACAGTGCTGAGTACAAGAGGACAATCACTTGCCTATTTCTGCTGGGTATACGAGCCAGGATGCTATTGGGCTTTTTGGCTGTCCTTCCCTGAAGTTGTAGAAATACTTGTGTGGATACTGATTTAGTGTCTCTGTATAATGGAAACATTTACATTACCTTACTTTCTTTTTTCTCTTGCAGGATACTATTTTTGAGGCAACAAATAAAAGAACTTGAAAAGCTGAAGAATCAGAATTCCTTCATGGTGTGAAAAGTTGTAAACAATTGCACATGGTTTTGAGTACAGGAACTATTAAACTGATGCCCAGTCTTAACACTTTTGAGCTGCATTTAAGTAGACTTTGGACCGTTGAGCTGGGCAAAAAAAAGTTGACATGGGGAAGGGGACAGGAGGAAGTCAAATTCAGGGGAAAGATACAAGAATGATTTGTAAAACCCTTGAAATGTAGATTTCTTGTAGATGTATTCTTCACGTTGTAAATATGTTTTGTAGAGTGAAGCCATGGGAAGCCATGTGTATCAGAGCTTAGACATCCAAAACTAATCGATGCTGAGGTGGCTAAATACCTAGCCTTTTACATGTAAACCTGTCTGCAAAATTAGCTTTTTTTCTTTTTATTTTTAGTTAATTTATCATTCAGAAATCCTGCATTTCCTAAAATTCAATGCAAGCGCCAGGCGATCTGTGTCTAAGGCTGCAACAATTTGGGTAATGTACAAAATATCTTGAAACAACTTTCCACACTTGCACCGAATCGAGAGCAGTGCTTCTCCATTTCTGTTTTACAGAGAAGTGTTTTTCATTTTCTGTGTTCCATTTCCCTGTGAAATCCTAAATCTGATTTTATCAGGTTTTTTTTTTTAATGCTTCTAATTTTCTCTTTTCTTAAGGCACTGTTGCTATGGCACTTTTTCTATAATCTTTTCATTCCTGTGTACAGTAGCTTAAAATTGCAGTGATTGAGCATAACCCACTTGTTTGTATAAATTATTGAAACGTATTTCCATTTGCACCCTGTAATAATGGACTTCTAGTACTGCTGGGCATGTGTGCTGAAAGTACATTACTTGCTCAAATACAAGGAAATAGCCCAATGAACATGTTAACATGGTTGTGGGAGGGGAAAGACAAAAGCTAGTCAGATGTGAATTGTATCTGTTGTAATAAACATGTTAAAACAAAGAAACACTGGTTTTCATTTCCTTTGATCAACACATATTCAAATTTGGTCTGTTTGGGGATTCTTTATTAGAACTGTTCTTGTTGAACATTTTTTGTACTTAAGTAATTCCTCCAGGGAGGTTTTGTTTAGAACTTGTAAACAGGAAAATGTGTATAAAATATTTAACGAACTATAAAATTCGACAAGAATGATTTACAACGCCTCCCCAACAGCTGTCATATGTTAACTCCTGGTTTACCTGTCTTGATATTATGACATTTCATTTCGAAGGATGTTTGTGTTGTAGCTAACTGTTTTAAGTCTGGTGCTGACTGCTGTTCCTAACCATCACAAAACGCTGAATTTGTGTAATTGGAGCAACCCGCCGTTTGAAAATGGTGGCAAAGCTCGGCTTTGTATATTGTTTCCTAAAGTATATTAAAAATAAAAAAGAAACTATTGCTACTACAAAGTAAATGTGACTTGTTCTTTGCTTAAAAACAACAAAAACAGCAATGACAGTACTAGTTTAATATCCGCAGAGGTGCGTATGTTACAGTTGCCTGTTAAGAAAGACTGTAGATTATGGATTAAAAAACCTTAGTGCTGAAGGTGTGGACATGTGATGCTTCATGTTTTGTTCCTACAAATGACTTCTTTCAGCACCAGAAACTTTGCTTTGTCTTTATTTTGCCCTTGTTGAGTGGGCTTGGACTGACTTTTGAAATTGGTTTTTCATCAGTGGAAACCAAATGCTTTGTTGTAACAAGACATTGCGAATGGAGCAAGTTGAAGTACCTCACTTAACAGCAACTAAATGAAAAATTGGGATAGATTAACTTGCAGTTTTTCCTCACTTTTTAACCCTCTTTGTGCTGTTGTGTTTCATATGCAGATGTTGGTTTTGCTCAGAAAACGGGAATAATCTTGAATGAATGACTTTTAACATCTATTGTTTCTGCACTTTTTATACCAAAGGTGAAGTGACAGAAGCTTCATGAGTCTCCTTTTAGCTTAACGTCCCATTTCTTGGAACACTCATTGTCTTGAGGTTGCCCAAGTGTGGGGAAATATTTGAAATGGACAGACTTGAAGGTGATCTTTCACCAGTGGTTTTCCTTAATTCTGAGAATTTGCTATTTAGCTACTTGCTGAGACAGAGGCTGCTTCTGGCTTAATAGATATGCTGGACCTGTTTTTCCCACCAGCTTACTTTGTTCCCTTTCAGTTTGTGTGTTGACCCCAATAGCATCCTGCATCGATGAGGTTCACAAGTCAATTTTATTTTGTAGAAAATTACCTTGGATTTTTTTTTAAACCTCTGTTTTGAGTGAATTTTCTGTTGGTGTTGCTATTTGTGGTTTTACACAAAAGCCTCTTTTCCATCCTAAAGAGTAACGAGTTACCACATGAGAACATTCTTAATACACGAATGGTCACACATAGCTTGCAAGTAACCAAGGGTTCGTGTGCTACTTCAGCTCCTTAAAAATACATTCGTATAGAGTCACAGAATCATTCAGGGTGGGAAAGACCCTTGATCCATAGAGTCCAACCATCAACCCTACCCTACAAGTTCACTCATAGACCAGATCCTGCAACACCACTTCTAAGCATCTTTTAAACTCGTCCAGGTATGGTGACCCAACCACCACCCTGGCACAAACCCACTCTCTTCCCAGGCGATTTCTTCACTAAGTAATGCAATAAAGGTTATTTCTTTGTCAGCATCAAATGGCATGTTGAAAGCTTGTTGGCTTCTGTGTTTGCTCACCATGGATTCCTCCCCAGTCCTCAGTGTTCTTCCAAAGCCTGAAATTCGTTAGCTGAGGAGGCACAGCTTGCCAAACCGTAACTACCATCAGGCAATCTGGGGAAGAGGGTTGCAGGCCCTGCTTTTAAAGGTAGTTGTTAACTGAGTGATGGGTCTGGGTTGAAGTCTTTCTAAACTGCTTCACCAACTCTCAAATGCTGTTTTGGCCCTACTGTCTGGAGATCCTCTTCAGTGCCATACAGAAGCTGGCCCTCTTGTCTATTGCTAAGCAACTGTAGTAGAGAAATGGTCTTTAGAATTACTTGTGAGATGGACTGAGCCTGTGCAGCCACGCTGTAAGCAGTGCAAGTTCGGTCAGTGTTTGGTTTGTGGGGGCATACTTGGGAATATTAAAGTAGAAAATGTACTTCAATGTATTTATAAAGCCGTGTGACTTCGATTAAGGCACACTCATGTTTGATGCTTTTACAGTTGTATTACTGTTAAGCATTTTAAAAAAATTATTAGACTCTCTGATATAATTGAAGGTCTGTGCATTTTTTTTCCACTGGTCTTGATCCTAAGGTGCTGTTTTTGGCTGTTCTGGCTTTGTTCAGCTTTCCCTGCATTGACTGATGTCTTGCAGTGTTGTCTGCTTTTGTTTTATTAATTGGACCTCCTTTGTCAGGAGCGTCTTACCTTTCGGTGGACATCAGTGTTGTTTACTGTTTTGCAGTTAAAAGCATACTCAGGGTATGTAGTTGAAGCCAAAGCAGTGCCTGTTGCAGGAGTATTCCCAAAGATGCTTCAGAGGATACTGGGTAGTGATGCCTCCTGTCTCTGGGTCAGAGACGTGGCTTGCTGTCACCTTACCTGTGATGATGATGATGCCTGCGGACTAGCAAAGCAGTTGTTTGTTGATGTGAGCTTGGCTACATAACCAACATTGCATGTGCTGCTGCAAGGAGGAAGTGCTGTGTCCTGAAGTTGCTCTGATGGTGTCTTGCGAGGGGTCATTCATGACTCAGCTCTGCATAAAGAGCAGTCACTGTAACCCTAAATTAGCATTAGACTACTATATATAGTTTTTTATATATACTATATATGTTTTAAGTGCATTCTTGGAACTAGGAACTGGATGTTTTTTGTGAGTGTCACTGTTCCTAGGATAATAGTCTCACTAAAACACGATCTTCTGTGTGGATGTACACAACAGGCATTTGGAAAGTTTGTCTTTCACAGCTGTAGGCACCAGGTCTGTTCTTCTAAAGTTCTTGGATGCTTGTGCTGCTTTTCCTTTACTAATTTGACTAGAAGTCTTCCTAAAAGATGCTTCCTGCTATAGATGTCTGTATTTCCATGTAACTATGGCTTTTCATTTGAAGAAACAAGGACTGATGTAGAACTGCTAGTAATTAGGGCTCCAGCTGGCCAAGGATCAAGAAGGCAGAAGGCACTTTACCTCTCCCTAGTAAAGACACTAACCCTAGGACTAGGATCTAGGACTTACTGGGAGGTGTACTGTCAGGTTTTGTCTCCTGTGGTAATGTCCAGGCAGGTCTTGTTCCATCCTGCCTGGAACTGCTGGATGGTGTGGCAGCTGTTCTGCGTAGCTCTGTGTGCCAGCATTTGGACACCAGCTTTGCAATCAGGTGTTGAGGTCAGGTAGGCCTGCAGAGACTTAACTTTCCAGCAGTTACTCAGTACATGTGACAGTAATTTTTCAGTGTGTTAGTCACATGTGCCAGAGCATTTGCACGTGGACCTACATCTACATCTGCGTGCAACACCATGCTCAAGTGTGAGCCCCTTTGCTCCAGTTTGAAATCTCACTGAGCTGAGAGTGTGTCAATACAGAAAGCCTCAGGATTGTTGGTTATGCTCATCTTCCCTGTTGCTGTATGCTGCAAGCAAATTCATCAAATTAGTTGTGGATGATACGGTTACAATCATCTGCAGTAGTAGCTTGAACGGTGCAAATCACTTAACGGTTCTCTCCACCTCTTCCTTGCAGATATCTGAAGTGGGCACACAGAGCCTGTTTGCCCCAAGTCTCTAGGTTTTGCCTTTCAGGGCTTTGAATAGCATAAACAGCTTCTTTTCTGCCTGGAGAGGCAGAGTTGCTCTCAAGATCTTACGTGCTTCTCTGCCCAATAGTCTGGTTGTATCTCGTTTCAGTGTAACTGGGATGCTGTTGGCTTTGACTGGGCTTCCTGTTTTTCTGCTAGATGTGTCCTCATTAGCAGCAGAAGGCTTGTGTACAGGGTAGAGCTATTTGTCAAAGTGACCAGAGCCCGTGGCAGATGGTGCTGCAGAAGGCAAATGTGTTGTCAGCAAGTCTGACAATCTGATGGTGCCAAAGGTCGTCAGCTCCATCCACATTCTTTTGACTGCTGCTCTGCATGCTCGGAGTAAAGGCTTGTTTTTTCCTTCCACGTTTTGAAAGGTTTGGTTGAACTTTTACTACTTGTCTGGGATTCAGTTCAGAGTACTTTTTATTTTTTAGTGGGAAAGCTATTAAACCACTGACTGCACATCTTTGTCTTCTTGCTAAATAAAACTGCCTTTCTGCTTGGACTGGCATTGCTGGTAGAAACACGTAGAAATGAAACTTCTTGATAGTACTCTTTTTTTTTTTTTAGGATAAAAATTCTCAGAGCTGTTTGACCTAGAGTGGTGTCCAAATGTCATTTAATTTAAAAAACCCCAAAATTAATTTGTACATTTTGTACTCGTGTCTCCTGGCATCCCTTCACCTGAACAACTAGCGATGGGGCAGGGAAAGAGGTGGGGAGTTGTGTGCGTGTGAGCAGAGTGCATATGTGTAACATAAAGTGACAGGATGATCTTTAAGGATTCTTGTTCATGTTATCGGTGGTTTCTCAGTTCAAGAGGGATGTGGAGCTGCAGGAGGGAGTCCAGTGTAGAGCAACAAGGATGATGAAGGAAGTGGAGCACCTCCCTTATGAGGAAAGGCTGAGGGAGCTGGGTCTCTAGCTTGAAGAACAGGAGACTGAGGGGTGACCTCATTAATGTCTGTATATATTTGAAAGGTGGGTGTCAGGAGGATGGAGCCAGGCTCTTCTCGGTGTCATCTGGTGATAGGACAAGGGGCAATGGGTGCGAGCTGGAACATAGGAGGTTCCACATAAATATGGGAAGGAACTTCTTCACAATGGGGGTGACAGAGCACTGGAAGGGGCTTCCCGGGGAGGTTGTGAAGTCTCCTTCACTGGAGATGTTTAAAACCCACTGGATGTGTTCCTGTGTGACTTGGTCTAGGTGACCCTGCTGTGTCAGGGGGATTGGACTAGATGATCTTTCGAGGTCCCTTCCAATCCCTTATGATTCATTGAAAGAATTGCTCAGTGAGGGTGAGGCAGTAGAAGACCTTACCTGATGCCCAGCTCTCCACAAAAAAGTAGACCTTTCCTTATTGTGGTGTTCTCTAGCTGAGGCCTTTCTACTACCCTCGAAGCAATCAAAACCCCAGGAGAAACTGCCTGATAAATGTGTTGGCTGACTTTCCAGGCTGAAGAGGCTCACACCAAGGGCTGGGCAGGGCTGGGCTGGCAGCTTCTAGAGTTGAAGGGCAGATCAGAGTAACTCTTAGGGCAGTGGTAAGCTCCAATAGAACTTAGAACTGCTCTTAGAACTCCAAGGTGTGTGTGCAGAGAGAAAGGCTCGGAGCACAGATACTGCTCTGAGTTGGGTGTGTTTCCTGGTGTTTGGATGCATGTACACTCTCACCTGAAAATTTAATTTCTATGAATGAAAGATAAAATCATCATCTTTACCTGTGATGTGGCCGAGCAAAATCAACAAAATTGCCATATTAACTGCTCCAAAAACTTTCAACAAAGCACGGGTAAAGGTCATTATCAACCATGCTCTCAATGCAGGTAAAGCAAAGCATCCATCCCAAAGCAAGCCATGTGTCCTTGATAGGTCTGGAATATGGAGGGAGAAGTGTCTTCAAGAAGACATTATTCCTCTTTGCCCATTACTCCTTGATCTACTAACAGATCCGCTCTTCTTGCCCTGGATGGGTTTCTTTCAAACCTTTCTCAGGAATGAGGGAAAATCAGCTTGGCTGCCCTCATCTGCCATCTGAAGAAATTGGAGCGTTTCCTGAACTCTTTAGCTGTTCTGCGAAGGTTTTGCAGGCTCCCCTGCAGAGCTGAGTGAGCGAGCACATGTTCACGTGTCTTTGCTGTGGGTCCTGAGCAGCCTGCCAGGTTATGGGTCTCCCATGCTGGCCAGCTCAGGTGCTTGGCAGCCCAGTGCTTGTGCCAGTTCACATGGTGACACAGGCTCTTTCACTGTGTGTGCTTTTCTCCTTCTCCAGGCAATCTGCCTCACCTCCGGGGCAGCTGAAGCTGTGTTTGGTGCCTGCTCCGGGAGAACATGGTGTCTGAGCCGGTACTGGCTTAACAGAAACAGGCTAGTGCATGGCCTGGTAAATCTCTGTATTTTTCTCCTAGCTAACATGGATGGCTGAATGGTTAATATGTTTGAACTTGTTTGTTTCTCTAGTGCCCAAGTTCAGTACTGATAAAACCAAGTGAGATGTATCACAGTAATGATAAGGTTGGAAAAGACCTTAAAGATCATCCAGTCCAACCTAAATCCAAATAAACCCAGTAAACCTAACGTCTAGATCATGCCACTCAGCACCTCATCCAGCCTAACCTTGAACACCTCCAGGGAACATGTTAGGTGCAGATTTCTGACTGACTTTTATTTTTCTCGGAAAAGGCAGTAGCTGTTCCAAGCTACCTGGGATTACATGGGTGATTGGGAATAGTCTATGGAACAGAAGGCAACGTTTTGGTAGCTGCTTCATGGGACTTTCCTATGTGCTTCCACAGCTGCACATGACTAATGTTCATGGAATTGGTAAAATGTAAGAGTGATCTGAGTCTCATGAAAACCTGCCCTGTGCAGGACAGAGCAGGATGATAAATATCATCCCTGGATAGTACTCAGTGAGGGACTTTGCTTCAGTCATGATGCAGCCCAATTATTCAGCATTCCACAGTCTGAAATCAGGTTTCTGTTATCATGCATTGGCACAAATAGCTGCTGCTGGGATCTGGTACGAGAACACTGAGATGTAGATACTTAAACCTACCTCAGGCTTCTGCAGCTATATGTGGTTCTGATAAGGTCCAGCTAAGGGAAACTTGCCGTTGCCCTGTTAGATGTTTGTTGTAGTCTCACGCTTCTAATAACATTCTGCTCTTTCATGCTGCCTTGTTCCACTGTGGTGAGTTTTTGCCAGGGAGACTTGGTTAAAATTTTTTCCAGCAACGGATTCCCTGGCTGACAAGTAGAAATGTTAATATAACCTCATATTTTGTACCCCTTCGTAGCAGGGGTTGTGAGATTTTCTCTGTGGAGCAGGAGGGCTTGATTCATTCGCTGACTTAGAGTAATTCAAGAGAGATAATGTCTACCTGGGAATCTTAGCATAGTTGAGGTGCTTTTCTAGTGCCTTGATCTTTCTGGTATGCATCAGGCAAAGCATACAGAAATGAGGAGAGTCTTAATACAGAGTTTATCCTAAAACCTACAGAATGTTGCAGGTTTGAAGGGACCTTGAAAGACCACCTAAGTCCAATCCCCCCTGCTGGAGCAGGGAAGCCTACAGCACCTGGTGTACTCAGACTGTCTCCCATCCAAGTACAAGCTCAACCCTGCCTAGGTAATCCAGCCTTCCATCTCTGTCTCTTTGCCCACTCCTCTGGTTAACCCTTACATTCTGAACAAGCTCTGAGAATCCATAACGTTCCTCAGGGAAGGAGGAAGTTAAAATTTCAATTGGGTTTGCCTGTTCCTTTTGTTACACATTTAAATTCTGCACAGGCCTGTGTTTTCAGTGAAGTTGGAGTCAATTTCATTAAATACCATCTTTTCTAAGTGCTTTTCCACTTTGTGGAATTTCCTGGGACAAATGACAGGACATTTGTGAATTATGGGAAATGGTTTTAACGGAATCTGCTTTTCAATATTAATTTAAAACTCAGATGTACTTAATGCATTTCAATCAATGCAGAACTGGGCTGCAGTGGCTTTAAAGAGACTTTCCTGAACTGAGAAACCACTCTGCTAATTTTGTCTGTTTGAATGACCTAGGTCATTTAATTTAAAATGCTACTCTTTAATATTTGAGGCTTGTTGTAATTCCCACCCTCACTTTTACGTCACAGGATGCCTACTAAGCCCTGTCATAGTGAATCTACATCTTTGGTCAGGGTTGGTGTCCTCTCTTCTGGCCCTGTACACACCTGAGCCAAAAGCATTCCGCTGGGGTATTTCAATCACGTGATTTCATAGTCATAGAACAGTTTGGGTTGGAAGGAACCTTTAAAAGGCACCTACTCCAATCCCCTCTCAGTGAGCAGGGACATCTGCAGCTAGAGCAGGTTGTCCAGAGCCCTGCCAACCTGCTCTTGAACACTTCCAGGGATGGGGCATCCACAATTTCTCTGGACAACCTGTTCCAGTGTTTCAATGCTGTAATTGTAAACATCTTCTTCCCTAAATCAAATCTAAATCTCTCCTCTTTTTAGTTTAAAACCACCACTTGCTGTCCTATCGCAGCAGACCTTACTACCACAGAACATCAGGGATTGGAAGGGACCTCAAAACATCAGCTAGTCCAATCCCCCTGCCACAGCAGGACCACCTGGACCAAGTCACACAGGAACACATCCAGGTGGCTTAAACCTGTCTCCACCTTTCGTGTGGCCTTCCTCTAAGTACTGAAAAGCTGCAGTAAGTTTCCCCCAGAGCTGCCTTTTCTCCAGCTGAACAACCTCGACCCTCACAGCCTGTCCTTGTAGCAGTAGTAGGATTTTATCACCTATTTCAGTGCATGGTCTTCCTGCTGAAGTTTTGAGTGCCATGACCTTATTCTCCTCTGCCTGATTTTGTCTCTCTCCTACTGGCCCTTGTCTCCTCAAACCCACGGCCCTTCCGCTGTCGAAGGACGATTCCCTTTCCCCCGCGTTGGTTACAAACCGGTTGAGCCCTGAGCGGGCAGCAGGGACTCGCCGGGCCGGTGGGTGCCGCTAGGTGTCAGCGCTATCCCGGGCACCGGGCCGGCGGGTCCGCTCGGGACCGCAGCGGCTCTGCCCCTGCCCGCTCCGCTGTCCCCCCGCTATAGCCCCCTCCTCTGCCTGCTGCACGGGCACGACGCGACAAGTTAGGCTGGGACCGAGGGCTCCCGCACACGGACAGGACCATCTGTGGACAGGCTCCGTCTCCTGTGGCACTTGCCCCAAAGCAGCAGCAGCAGTTCTGGCTCACACCTAGAGCACCCACCCCTCCGGGGTGAGGATCCCCTGAGAAGTGAAAGGCTGCAGGCGCTTGTTTGGGGCATCCCAGAGCTCGTTTTGTGGGTTAATGCGCAGTTTTCACACTTCCATCGTATTTCCATGGTATTGCTCACAAGGGAGCAAGAAGAAGCTCGTTTGGAGGTCCCTTGTTTGAACTGCAGTTCTTCAGCAGGCACAAAAAGTCCATCTTCTAAAAGGCGGGTTGCTGCATCCAAACCCCAAGGAAACCCAAACCTTTTTTCTGATTAAAGCTGAAGATAAAAGGATGGGCGATCATCACTGAATCACAGAACATTAGGGATTGGAAGGGACCTAGGAAGGTCATCTAGTTCAATCACCCCTGCCACAGCAGGATCACCTAGACTAAGTCACACAGGAACACATCCAGGCAGGTTTTAAACATCTCCAGAGGAGGAGACTCCACAACCCTCCTGGGCAGCCTGTTCCAGTGCTCTGTCACCCTCACTGTGAAGAAGTTCCTTCTCATATTGATGTGGAACCTCCCACGTTCCAGCTGACACCCATTGCCCCTCGTCCTATCACTAGATGACACTGAGGAGAGCTGGGCTTCAACCTCCTGACACCCACCCTTCACAGATTTATAGACATTAATGATGTCGCCCCTCGGCTCCCTCAGCCTTTCCTCATAAGGGAGGTGTTCTACTCCCTTCATCATTATTGTGGCTCTGTGCTGGACTCTCTCCAGCAGTCCATGAGGGATTATTTTGTGCTTCTTGTACTTTTTACTCTTACCCAGCTGCCCTTCTGCAAAAGATGCTTTTGGCGACAGAGGTTTGTTTCTGAAGAGAGCTTCTTAAATATAAATACCTTTTAAAAAGTCAGTGCTTCATGTGTGTGAGAGTTGCAGGTACTTCTATACCTTAGAATTCCCTCTGTGTGCACAGGCTTTGCAGCACCTGGAGGGAGGTGATGCTGTGCCTGCTGCTTGTGGCCAGCCTCGGTTTTCTTTCTCACTGCAAAGCTTTTCTTTCTCTCCATCCAAAGCTTCCGGGGGAGCTAATTTCAACCAACAGCCTGCTAGGAACGAGCAGGGCTCCGAGTGATTTGTGTCACCCTGAAAAAGATTCTTAGTCTTTGTTTTGAATTCTGAATTGGCTTTTCAGGTTAGTGGACTTAATTATTTTCCTGTCTTGATTCCCTCCTTTCTTAGCTGAAATAACCAGAACTTCATTGTAAAATGCAGCGGAAGTCTAATAACATTAATTAAACCAGTTAGAAGCAGCTGGCCGTGCAGGCTGGTTGCTGTTGACTGAACAGAGTGGATGATGCTGTTTTGCAATGACTGCTGATTCCATGAGCGCTGCTCCAGCCGTGTTGCTCGCCTCTCTGTCTGCTGTGTCTAGATCCTTTTTCTGCTCAAGAATTTTGCATATTTGGGGACACAACTGAGGAATTACTTGGGAAAACATTGATTTTCTGTTGGTTGTTTTTACTCTGAGTGTTGACACGTTCTGTCCCTCCAAATCTTGGAGATTAAATGAGGAAGCTTTTGACCCTGAACACGACAAATAATTTCACTTGGTTTGCCAAACAAGAAATGGAGTGTCTTGTGATGAGAGAATGGCAGTGAAGTTTTTTCTGCCACCCCTGTCCTTGTTCTCCCTCTCTGAGTCTGTCCAGCTTCCTCACTTTTGTATGTGGAAGAGCAGCTTTGTTCCCTTGGTCTTTGTTCTTCCATTTCAACACACAAGACTGCCGGAGCCCTGTGCTTGTGTTTACATACTCAGTCCCAAGTCCCAGTGAGCCTGGAGGTCACTGTGATTTTAAGACTTGCTTCTCCCGGGAGGGGCAGCGTGCGAAGCTGCTTATCTTTGTACTTCACGGTTTCCTGCATCAAGCACAGAAAGAGGAAGACATCAGCTTGGTTCTCCCAGATGACGAAACAGAAGAATCTCACTTGGTGTCACCACTTATGGCAGGGTCCTCTGGGACCTGCTCCCCTTCAGCCACACACCCTTCTTGCCCATTTGCAAAGGCAGAAACCCCCATCCTGGTGCAGTGTTCACCCTTCAGGAACTCCAGAGGGTGAGGCAGGAGGACAGAAACCAGTCACCCAGGCGTGGCCTGCCCTCTGCCCAAAGAAATGCAGCTTGACTTCCAGCTGACCTTCGAGCTTTTACAGGCTCAAAGAGAGGGAGTTACAGAATTGTTAACAGCTATTTTATTACACATACAGATTGTGAGGGTTGTGTTTTATTGGAACTCAGCACTTGGCAAGTCCCGTGCTTGGCAGCCAGGGGAAGTCGAAGGGCTGTGGTTGCTCTGACATGTTAACCCCCTGCTCCCAGCATCTCCCGCTGTGCTGTGCGAAGCCAAGTCTTGAGCGCAGCTGCAGCCTGTTCCATTACAGAGGTGCTGTGCTGAAAATGGTGATGTGAAGCCAGGAGCTGCTGACTGTGAGAGAATATACCGTGGCATTGCGGGTGTTGAGGGACAGAGAAAACTTTTTTATCAGAGTGCTACGTACTGATGTTATGGCTCATGGCTCAGCTTTGAGGAGAGGTGACGCTGTTCGGGACCTTGCAGTGTCAGGCTCCAAAGCTTTCTTCTAAGAGGCAATGCACCTTAGAAAGAAAACATCCCCTTCCTTATAGTTCTATAGGCTTCATCCTGCGCTCTGATCTATTTAATTGTTTAAACTGGCACTCACATGGATAATTCACACAGTAGTGCCTTGCAGAGAGGTAAAAGGCTAAAGGCTTCTGTGGATAAGGAATTAGAAGTCTCTGTGGCAGGACGTGGCAGTGTTGAGGCTCTGGCTGCTCTTGGCATTTGCTGGAGGTGCTTTCGTAGGACAAACCTGATGAGAGAGTGGAGCTGCAAGACTGAGTGACTCCCAGAAAGACATTTTCACAAGGTGCTTCAGTTTGTGGAGGACAGCATTTATGTGGGGATTCCCTGTGTGTTGAAGAAAGGTTCATATATGGTTTTGATTAATATCTATAATATACTGGGTATAAAATGGGACTGTCCTCTGGACATTGCCAGTTGGTTTGCTGTCCTAATTAGCATAGCTTGCTGGTCCAGGACACCAGCTCTCCTCTCTATTCCTGTCTACCCATTGCTCACTTCTTAAAGGGCTGCATAAGCCCATCTTGGCAATTTGAGAGGCAGAAAATTTGGATAAAATAATGGGAATGCTGTGAGAGCCTGTTCTCTTTGCTCTGTTCTGCGTGTCTGTCTGTCTGTCTGTCTGTCTGTCTATCTATCTTCATGAATGAGGAGGCTCTAGCATCTCCCACAAGAGGGAGGCTGTTGTAGCTTGTTTGGCTTGTCCCAATGTATGTTGGAGGGAAAATAAAATTTATTGACAGCACAACCAGAATCCTACAAACAGATCATTAAGAAGACTAATTGATTTATTTTAATGTGAGAACAAAGACTTGGCTCCTGCATGTTTGACCTCCCCGATCAGCTTGGACACAGCCTGGTGTCTCTGTCGAAGTAGCTCCTCTGTAATGCAAATCCACTAAAAACCATTTTCCAGGGTGTGACTCAGGTGGAGATTCTCTCCTGTCCGGTACCTCTTCGCTCAGAGGTCACATGTAGTCACACAATAGCAACTGGAAGGGTCACAAGGGTCTTCTGTGGCTTTGATTTGCACCAACAGCTAGTCAGTGCTCAGGCCAAGTGAAAACTCACCTAAAGTTTGTCTCACAACCGCAGCAGAAATTAGACAAGCTGCAGTGGCAGCCAGAACAACACCCTTGTTCAAAACCACACAAAGGAAGTGTTTTTGTTGTGACTGTGGTGCTCCTGTTCTTCACCTGCTTCAAGACTCTTTCTCATTTATTCTTTCCAGACCATGAACAAAATGGTTGGTCTGAGTTGAGTTTACAGAGACTCTCAGCACAGCCACGTAGTCCCTCCAGCCAGAGCCATCTGCTGCTGCCTCTCCAGCTGCATCTGTGTAACGCGAAGTAGAATCGATGCCCTCCTTCTGCACCCCAGGAAGAGTGCAGGATGCAGCAAGGCTGGGAGAGGGCCTGTGAACCCTCAGCCTCAGCAGCTGTGAATGAATAAGGGCCAGCGAGGGGGAGTTTCACGCAGCTAACGGCTCAGCCTGGGTCACAACCTCTGAGGCAGGACCGACGAAGCAGTGCTGCTGGAGCTGAGACCCTCCTCGACCTGCAGCTGTGAGGGCTAGCACCACGTGGCCACCACAAACACTGTGCTTCAGCCTCCATCCTGGGCTGGTTCCCAAGGGCTCAACTCCACGTTTTTCTGCTGGCAGCGGTGACATCCTCCACCGTGAAGAGCAGTGCTGTGGGCATTTCTGCAGAAGAAGGCAGCAAGACCTGCGCAATGAAAGATCACGCAGACATAGACCCATCATCCCAAAGACCCAGGCAGGGTGGGTGCAGAGGCCTCCACAGGAAAAAGCTAGGAAGTGGGAAGTTTGCAGCAACGTTATTAATGGCAGAGGAAATGCTGTTCTGCAAAGAGAGAGCAGCCGCCGCTGGTGGTCATACCTGCTCCTCACTAGGAAAGATTAACCAAAGTGGGGACTGAACATCGCTGGTGAGGAAGGAAGCGCCACACCTCGAGCCAAGCGCAGTTTGTGGCTGTCACACCAGAGAAAATAGAAAAGATGGAGCAGGGAGCTTGCACTGCAGGTTACAGGCTCAACGAGGGGCTGCAGAAACGGGCAAGAAGTGCTCTGGCTGCGCATCATCCAAAGCACTGAGCATTGTGGTCATGAAGGGCTGTAATCACCTCTGCTGTGAAAGGACCAGTGGGATGCAGAGTGGCTGGACATTCCAGTGCTTGTTGCCATAATAAAGTTCATATGTATATGTCTGTGTTCCTACCTGTATGAATGGGATGGGAAATGGTTTTCCCCCCTTCTTTATGTGCTTAAAAACTAATTTGAGAAGAAATTCCAGGGTTGTGTCTAACCAGTAGATAAAAATAGGTTGATGTGAAGATGAAAGGTAATGTTTGTAGTGCCCAGGAATACGAAGTGAGAAAAGAGCAAACTGGAGACAGAAGTCTCCAGTATACTCAGAATTAGGAGGTAATTTCAGGGAGGAATCCTGAACTAAAAATTAATTCAGCAAAACCAATAATTCCTTTAAGTAATAGTTTTTGAAAGGTGCTAAAAGCACCGACAGAAGTGGTTCCAGCATGGGTGGACAAGACAAAATGCAGAGGTGATACTGGCTGCTGCTATATAACATCTTTGTCAGCGACACGGACGGTGACACCAAGTGCACCCTTAGCAAGTTTGCTGACCACACCAAGCAGTGTGGTGTGGTGTGGTAGACACACTGCATGGAACAGAAGCCATCCAGAGGAATCCTGACAGGCTTGAGGACTGGACTTGTGCAAATTGCACAAGGTTCAACAAGACCAAGTGCAAGACCCAACACCTACAAGTCTGTTCTGTGGGTCACAAGATGAGTGTGGTCACTGGTGGTGTGTTCAGTCCCTTCTGTGTCTGGAGGAGTCAACCCCAGAGGACTGTTTTTATTTGTTTTGGTGGCAAAAACAGTGGTGTATCTGTTAAACCTGGCTTGCCTGCTCATGCAAGCCTTCCCAAATCCCTTATCTAGCTGGTATTTGCTTTAGCTAGACCTTAGCTAAATTTGCTTGCCTAGACCTAAGATCTGCCTTAGCTGGACAACTACTCTGAAACATCCTTAAGTAGTCTGTGTGTTTGCAACAGGAAGGTTAGTTTCTTCGTTAGGAAGAGCTCTTCAGCACATGTCCCATCGTGTTGCTGTTGCAGAAAAGCAGTGAATTCAGAGGTGGAAGGCACATGCCCGTCTGCAAGACACACAACATCAGGCAAGGAGGACCTGGGTTTAGTGCTGGAGCTGGCGGTGCTGGGTTAGTTGTTGGACTCAGTGATCTTAGAAGTCTTTTACAACTTAGATGATTTGCTAATTCTGTGTGATGCCAATGTGTGCAGACTGCAGTTTGGAAACAGCCTGGAAGAGAGTAAGAACAATGACCTCCAAAACACAGCCTGCCAAGAGCGGCTTGAAAAGCCGGGGACAGATCGACCTCGGGAAGCCTAAAGGGGCGAAGAGGGAAATGCTCAATATGCAAATCTTTAAATATATAGAGGGCTGTTGCAAGAATAAGAACGTGTTCCGTGCCCTTGCGAGGCAGCACAAGGAATAAGCAGCCTAGGCTGTGCCAAGGGAGATTTGTGTTACTGTTTATAATGAGATTCAGTAATTAAAGGGCTGGGAAAAGCTGCCCTGGAAAGCTGTGGGGTCCTTGCACTGGGTGCAAGAGAACAGCACGCGGGAACAAATGTTGCTGTAGGGAGGCATGACTCTGCTCTAGACAAGGACAATGGCCTTGATGATCTTTTGGGGTCCTTCCTAGCCCTATTTTTCTATGGGTTTTTTTGATACCTTTTAAAATCAACCTTTCCTTTCTTTTTTCCTTGGTTCTGAATTGATAGTGTGTGCCAGGATACTTTACTGCTGCCTCAAGCTCTTTCTGTGTGATTTTTGGATTATTAGAAATTAGCTTCCAACATCTGTAGAACTTGATGTCTTCAAGTTTTGGTGATGAACAAGTTACTTTATGTGCTGGAGCAGGAATACAGTGTTGGTTAGGGCAGCACCTTGTAGAACTGAATGCTTTCTGAACTGGGGTTAACAAACATGGTTCATGTCTGTTCTTTTCCCCTGCCCTTAAAGGGTCAAACAAGATGGTATCTGGTGGTTTCCACAGGGATATGCCTAGTGTTTCCTAATGCTTTTCCATCGGGGCACTGTCCAAGAGAAAGAAGAGAAGGTCTTGTATAAAGGAGTCCACTGGTCTCCTGCAGTATAACCCCGGCCACAACACATTGCCTGCTGCCCAGGGACAGCAATCTGTTGAAGTAAGTGGGATTTTTTCCAGCTGGGGCTCCTTTCACGAGTGCTGCTGGGCATGCAAATTCACCAGCTCATTCTGGCTGCAGGTGCTGCTGCACTGACGACTTGCGCTGCTGCCCGCCTCTGCCGCGCTCAGACCTGGTTTGCGCCCGTAGCTCACTCTTTGAGTGAAACACGACTGCTTCTGCACCAAGTGGGACCTTACTGCCATTAAATTCCCCCGAAGAATCCCAGTCTTAATTATTGTATTTGCAAGAAATGAGAGGCTCGTGAACGAGTTATTGTGCTTTGTGAATCAGCTGGAGGATTGTCCTTGGTATTGGTCCAGCAAGGTTTAATATCGTGATAAGAGCCACGGGTGCTGGAGACAGGATTTTGTGTTTCACTGTTTATAATCAATTGCCATTTGTGTCACTTCCTTCAGAGCTGGCTTGTGCATTTCTATTCAGGATTGCCACCCACGCCGCAGCTGAGGCAGCACAGGTCTTCTAATCAAAACCATGAGAACTAGTAATTTGGGCTGCTGGGGTTTTTTAATGTGCTTTGGGAATCTTCTGAAAGAAACATGATTTATAAGCCGACGGTATCTCCTGACATACCATCTGCCAGTCCCCACTGACTACTGGTGGCAGGACATCGCATACCACCACATTTTTAAGTGATCTGATCACATTTTATGTGATCTGAGGGGTCTGAGTCAGCTGTGTAGTTTTGAGGATTAAGGTAGGACCCTGGCACAGTTTCTGTTTCCAGATTTCTGACAGCCTCTTCTTTCAGCACAAATGAAGTAAATCTCTGACATAAATGTAGTGTAGAGGACTGCTCCAGATGTTCCAGCAAAGAGGGGAAGGCGCATGCTTTCTGAAAAAGTCATGTCATTTGTGCTTCCTAATTACATCACTGAACTCAGAAGGGAAAAACTCAATGAGCCATAATGAGATATTACTCATCCAAGTGTTCCTGCAGGACAGTCAGGACTGGAGTAGTCTACAGGGAGACTTGTTTTCTGGGCACTGTGAAAAATCTGAGCTTGGCATGCTGCAGTTCACGATCTGCTCCAGTTTTTAGGAATGAAAGTATGAGTGCTGATGGAGAATTGCCAAGAAGGATGCAGAGGTTCCCCTTCAGTAGAGAGAGGTGTCCTGACGGCACAGGGGGTGTCCCTTAAGGATCCTGCCCTCCTGACTGAGGAGTCAAACATCTGCTCCTCAGGCTCTGGGTGCACCTCAGCCTTTATGCCTTCTTTCCCTCAGCCCAGTACTTCCCAGCACCTTTGCAGTGCCAGCTGGGCTCATTAGCTTGTCAAGTTGCAAACTAATACAGAGGACAGTGAGGACAATTGTTCACATGTGGGTGTTTGGTGGTGCCAGCGCCTGTCAGTCAGCATGTCCTTACCCTTCATTACCACATCCCATTTTCCTGGCACATCTCACCTTGTTCCTTCAGCACGGTGCTGGGGCCAGCTTCTGTCACTGTGGGGTTTGCGTTCGGATCCGCTCTCTGCTTTTCACTCCGGTGGCTCATTTTTCATCCTTCTTCTTTGCTAGCTCCTTGGGCTTCTCTGTGTTTTGGCATGTTTTCACTCCACTTTGCCTTGTTCAGCAGCTCTTGTTGCTACCTTTTAGCTTCATGTGTAAACACATCAAAAACCAGCGTGAGCAAGAGAGGCACAAATGAGCTCAGGGCTTTGGGGAGAAGCCTGAAGAGCGTGCCAGTAGGCACGATCTTGCTCAACTTACTCACCTTTGGTGCTGACCATATGGGAAGAGCAAAGATTTACATGGGGGTCCGACCAGCTCAAGGAAGAGAGGGAGAAGGTATTGTCACCTCCTTGCCATTTGCCACCAAGGCAGTATTTTCATCACTTGCCCCAGCCCCTCTGCTGAGGGTGCAGAGAATACCCCAACCTCACCGGGAGCACAAGGCTGGCACTGGGTGAAGAACAGCCCTGGAGCCATGCAAAACCCTGGGGCTCGGTTGCTGCCTACTATGCCCATGCTGGCAGGTGTATGTTGCATCCCCCCTTGTGACAGGGAAACAGCCTGTGAAGGTACCACATGCAGCTTTACACGACAGCTTCACAGCTGGCACACACATCCCAGTATGCATTCTCAACATATTCTCTGGAGGCAGAAAAGAAGGGGTAGGGTGAAGGTGCAAGGGCCAGGGGAGAAGGAGCAATTGGTTATTAAATCACTTAATGCAGGGAATGAAATGCAGAGCAGTTTGCTAACTCCCTGGGAGCAGCAGGAGGAGGAGGTCTGTGGTGCTCCAGAGGTAGGCTCACTTGGCAGGAAGCCCAGCCTCCTGCCCACAATCCCTGAGTGTCTTCAGTTGGTTCTGGCTCTGTTCTCATCTTCATGAGTGACTTCTCACCTTCTCCTCTATTTCTGTCTCTCCTTTACTCACCTGCTGAGCTCCCTTTTTGCTTTAATGGTACAAAATTACCATCTGGTGCACACCGTCCATCCTCGGGCATCTGAGTGCCACTTCTGCTGCAGCAAGGGGCACAGACAGAGCTGCTGGGCAGACAAATGCCATGCTCCTTACGCCCGAGTCAGGTGGCATCTCCTGCTACTGGAAATACAGATGTTTCAGTTGGCATTTGTGTCATAAATTACCTGAAGTTGTTTTACCTGAGAGTTTCAGGAAGGGTAAATAGAATTTGTCAAATGAAATAGTGCTGGATGGATGTGATATATGGGGAAGAGCTGGTGCCAGCACTCCACTTTACCACCCCTAATGCCAGCCCTTCTTTTATTCCCGTGTTTAGAACAAGATTAGCCTAAAAGCTACAGGACATTCTCCTCTGCATTATTGGTCTTCCTGAAAGAAGAGCTAAAGAGATGCTTAATATCAGGCTGAATGTGTCTTTAAAGAGACTGATACGGTTTTGTTTCATTAGAACTCTGATAGTGCAGATGAAAAGGAGAAATGGAATATGATTGAATTGGCTAAAAAAGGAGGTGGCCATAGGTCTAGAGCGCATGGTCCTGCCCTCTGGAGTGGGACCATGTGGCAAACAGGACTGCAGCAGGCACAGGCAGCATGGTGCTACCGCCTGTATCAAAGGCAACAAATAGGAGACAAAGCACTTTGCCAACAAGCTCATCAACATAGAAACGTCACAGCATCATTTATGTTGGAGGGCACTTCAGAGATCATCTGGTTCCAACCCTCCCTACGAGGCTGGAACACCTCTTGCTAGACCAGGTTGTACAGGGCCCCATCCAACCTGGCCTTGAACGCTTCCAGGGAGGGGACATCCACAGCTTCCCTGAGCAGCCTGTGCCAGTGCCTCACCACCCTCACAGTAAGGAATTTCTTCCTAAGAGCCAATCTAAATCTACCTTCTTATAGTTTGAAACCAGTCCCCCTTGTTCTATCACTAGATGCCCTTGTAAAAAATCCCTCTCCATCTTTCCCACAGGCTGTACCCTTCAGATACTGGAAGATTTCTACAAAATACCCCAAAGCCTTCTCTCTGCAGGCTGAACAGCCCCAATACCCTCAGCCTGTGTTCATAGGAGGGGTGCTCCAGCTCTCTGATCAGGCTTGTGACCTGGACTCACTCCAACAGCTCCATGTCCTTCTTATATTACAGCCTCCAGAACTGGACACAGTACTCCAGATGAGATCTCACAAGACAATAGTGGGGGGGTGAGGGGGAGAATAACTTCCCTTGACCCACTGGTTACTCTTGTTTTGATACAGCCCAGGGTATGGTTGGTCTTCTGGGATGCCCTCACACATTGCTGGTTCACGTTGAGCTTCTCATCTACCACAGCCCCAAGTCTTTCTGTGGTATATTGGTATATACTTCAGCCTTTTCATTGCTTTGGTAGGTAGGAGCTTCATCCTCACAGCCTGTCCTTGTTTGGCAAAGACATGGTTAATTTCCAGAGCCGGCATAGCTGAACCAGCAGCAGAGGCTGTGGAGCACTGGGCAGCACTTTCCCCTTCCTGACCTCCAGCTTGTTTAACAATCATGTTTCAGTGGTGTCTCACAAGCCTCTACCTGTGGGAAGGGCTGCTGTTTGATGTCCTGCTCTGCACTGTAAAGATGCTCTGAGAATCGNAGTGCCTCACCACCCTCACAGTAAGGAATTTCTTCCTAAGAGCCAATCTAAATCTACCTTCTTATAGTTTGAAACCAGTCCCCCTTGTTCTATCACTAGATGCCCTTGTAAAAAATCCCTCTCCATCTTTCCCACAGGCTGTACCCTTCAGATACTGGAAGATTTCTACAAAATACCCCAAAGCCTTCTCTCTGCAGGCTGAACAGCCCCAATACCCTCAGCCTGTGTTCATAGGAGGGGTGCTCCAGCTCTCTGATCAGGCTTGTGACCTGGACTCACTCCAACAGCTCCATGTCCTTCTTATATTACAGCCTCCAGAACTGGACACAGTACTCCAGATGAGATCTCACAAGACAATAGTGGGGGGGTGAGGGGGAGAATAACTTCCCTTGACCCACTGGTTACTCTTGTTTTGATACAGCCCAGGGTATGGTTGGTCTTCTGGGATGCCCTCACACATTGCTGGTTCACGTTGAGCTTCTCATCTACCACAGCCCCAAGTCTTTCTGTGGTATATTGGTATATACTTCAGCCTTTTCATTGCTTTGGTAGGTAGGAGCTTCATCCTCACAGCCTGTCCTTGTTTGGCAAAGACATGGTTAATTTCCAGAGCCGGCATAGCTGAACCAGCAGCAGAGGCTGTGGAGCACTGGGCAGCACTTTCCCCTTCCTGACCTCCAGCTTGTTTAACAATCATGTTTCAGTAGTGTCTCACAAGCCTCTACCTGTGGGAAGGGCTGCTGTTTGATGTCCTGCTCTGCACTGTAAAGATGCTCTGAGAATCGCTGGGGCTTCTTTCTTACTCTGGGGCTTTTGAATTTTGTTTCTTGTCCTGTGTCTTGCCCTCTTCCTTCAGTGGTTATGAAAACATAGGGGCTACGCTTCTTCCTCCTTTCAGGATTATCAGTTGTCTCAGCTCATCTCCCCTGCCCCTTTGGTGCCTCTTAGCACTGGACTGTGAGGAATTTGAGTTTCTGTTCTACTTGGTATCACTTTCTGCCAACACTCTGCTTCCCTCCACCCATCCTTTTCTCTGCCTGGTCTGCCTTTGATCTCACAGTGCTCCTACAGATAAAACCTTGTGGTATCTTGAGATGTTACTGGCAAGAGCTGTGTTTTTTTTCTCCTCTTCCTGAGATTATTCTCTGCAAAGGGAGGTGGGACAGTGCTCAAACCTGTTCCTTGGGTCCTCAGTGCTGGGCAGCAGATGGGTGGTGGGGATGGGTGATCCCTTCTGCAGTCCCTGCCGCAAGGGTGTGAGTCCCTCAGGAAGAGATGGCAGAAAGTTGAGGATATGATAAATTTCACCCTCCCAAATCAAGCCCACCGCAGAAGGGGGGTGGTTAGCAGACCAAGAGAGGTTCTTCTCCCCCTCTACTCTGCACTGGTGAGACCACATTTGGAGTATTTTGTCCAGTTCTGGGCCCCTCAGTTCAAGAGGGATGTGGCGCTGCTGGAAGGAGTCCAGTGTAGAGTAATGAGGATGATGAAGGAAGTGGAGCACCTCCCTTATGAGGAGAGGCTGAGGGAGCGGGGTCTCTGTAGCTTGGAGAAGAGGAGACTGAGGGGTGACCTTATTAATGTCTATAAATACGTGAAGGGTGGGTGTCAGGAGGATGGAGCCAGGCTCTTCTCAGTGTCATCTAGTGATAGGACGAGGGGCAATGGTTGTCAGCTGGAACATAGGAGGCTCCACATAAATATGAGAAGGAATGTTTTCACAGTGAGGGTGACAGAGCCCTGGAACAGGCTGCCCAGGGAGGTTGTGGAGTCTCCTTCACTGGAGACGTTGAAAACCCGCCGGGATATGTTCCGGTGTGACTTGGTCTAGGTGATCCTGCTGTGTCAGGGGGATTGAACTAGATGATCTTTCGAGGTCCCTTCCAATCCCTAATGATTCTATGAGCAGCTTTATGAGACTGAATTATTAAGGTCTTACTAAGATATATATCCATCTCCCTGAAGCTACTTGTCCTTTCTCTGAAATCTAGCTCTACCTTTGCCCTTTTCTATTGCATTTGCAAGTGCCTATAAGAACTGAAGCTCTGTGTAAACTGGCAGAGTGCTGTCTACTTAAGATTCCAGTCTGTTATAGTGTGTACGGCTTTCCTGATGTGCATCAACTGCCTTGTCTCTGGCATCTGGCTCTGAAATATGTGACTCAGAAAACTGAAGCTGAGCAATAAGTATTGACTACTACTGAATTACATACCACCAGAGAGTTTCTTCATCTGCATCAAAAGCTTTTAGAGCCCATGTTGTGGGGGGACCACTGACAATCTTACTTGCAAGAGCAGTGTAGCCCTCAGGCCCTGCAAAATGTCCAGGTTTTTTGCTGCTGGATACAAGTCCTCCAAGGGACTGATACCTATGATCAAACCTCGTGGACAGGCTGTGTCCTGCATGTGCAAATACAAGTTTGAGATACTTGGCAAAGTGGTAGACTCTTCTTTTCACAAGATGGTGTGGTTTGACTGACCTACATGGCCGCTCTTCTATACGTCTTGTGTCCAGACTACAGCTTTCCATAAGAAATGTTACTTGAACTGTCCTGTTACAGTGACACTCACTTTACAGGTTGTTTTTTTGGCAGCACCACGACTCCAGTGCTGCCTCTCCTCTTGCACACTCACGCTGCACTGTGTCAGGACACAACTAAAGGTTTCTCGGGCTTGGATTCTACACCAAATTCCTAATATTTGCCACATCTTATCTCTAGGCACCTGATAGCTCAGATCCAATAGGTGGTGCTTGATTTTTGGGTACAATTTATGAATTCTGACACATAACACCTTTACATGGATATTTCACAAGGTGATGGCTGAATCCTAGGTGTTTTCTCCTGACTGCAGGATGTGACTAAGGGTAGGAGCTGATGTGAGCCCCGCGGTCCTGCATCGCTCCAGCTGTCGGATTATTTACCGCTGAGCCCGCAGGCGGCTGCGTCCTGCCGTTCAAAGAGCAGCTGTACCTCTGCCCAGCACCGCTTAGCCCCGCACTGCACAGCACAGGTTCCTAGCCCGGCTGTGTGAGCGGCACATCCCTGCTAGGGGTGGCTTTGCCAGCAGAGGGCAAGACATGCCCGCGGTGAGCCCGGAGCTGCCGCCTGCGCAGCCCAGAGACTTGTGGCAGCACACTCGGGCCTGGCTCCATCAATCTGAAGGAGGGTTCGATCACCCCGTCACAGTGCTGGCGGCTCACGGGCTGCTCCCCATCCTCCCGGCTGCTGAAGCTGCAAGGGGATACCTATGCCTGTCAAAGGGGGAAATGCCGTTGTGTCTCCTTTAAAGCCCTGCCAAAAGCTGCTGTGACTCTGCAGCAGGGTCAGACGTACAGAAACACCGGTGCCGCGCCCACAGCCACAGCAGCAGCTCCCCTCCAGCACCTCTCTTCCCTCCAGGAGATCCCGCACCCCTCAGCTCTCCTGGCACAGTGGCGAAGCTGCGGGGAATGGGCCTGGGGTGGCAGAACGGCGGGTGAGCAGAGGAGGGCTGAGGGACTGGGGCTGAAGTTGTCCTGCCACAGCCATGTGGTGCTCAGTGTGTGACTGAGAGCGCAGCGGGGAGAAACACGCTGAAGATCTACAGGCATTCAGCCTCCCATGGAAAGGAAAAGGAGGACTCAGTGACCCCAAGACCAGTAAAATCTGAAGGGACCCTTCCAAAGGCATCAACTCTAGTACTGCTGGCCTGTCTACACAGGAGACAGCCGGAGGGGCTGCAGCGGGGAGATGAGGATGAGCCCGGCTGCGGCAGAGGACAGGGCAGGGCAGGGCAGGGCTGGGCTGGCTGCGGGCAGGAGCCGGCTGCGGGCAGGAGCCGGGCTGGGCTGCAGCGGGGCAAGCCGGGCCCAGGCTGGCTCCTTCATGTGTGTCTCACTTTGTATTGAATGATGTTAAGCAGAGCTGGAGCTGGCGCCTCGGCCTCATTACCTTCAATTACAATAATTGTTGCCTCTCTCCAGTGTTTTGCATTTCTCCCTGGGGGAATCTCTCTGCTGCTTCTTTTCCAGCCTTACTCCAGCTTCCCCCTATCGATTGGATCGCTCTGGCCCTGGTCCGAGCAGCGATGCCTCCAGGAGGATAAATGCAAATCGTCCTATTGATTGGGAAGAGTAGGAGAGCAGCTCTTTTGGGGGACAGAGGATTTGTTTTAAATGAAAAAAAGTAGACTGATGGGAATGGCAGGAAATGCTTCACTGTCTGGGACCCTTAAAAGTGACTCTTTAGCTTGTCCTATGTCTAGGCTGGATGCAGACCTGAGTAATACATCACATGAGCATAGAAAAGTGGATTCTGTGAAGCAGACACTGTTTTATCTTTATTTCACTTGAACAGGTATCACCAAAAGTCTCTGGAACACCGTTCCTCTCCTCCGGTTTCACAGGTAGCTGAGTTTCACTGGGGACAGGCTAATTGCTTCTTAAAGTGTGCAGGTCTCCATCAGCCACTTTGAACTGCCCCAGTTTCTGGGGATAAAGCTCCCTGGGAGTCACTCACCTGAGGGAACCTGCTCTGCAGCCTGTCTGGCACAGGGGAGCGGCTGGGGAAGGAGCCAGGCTCCTGCTCTGCATAGTCTTAGCTCCTGAAATGGCTTCTTGATTCAGTAAATCCATGGCCAGCTTCAGAAGTGGGATGCCAAAGAAATTGCATAGAGTCATGTTATGTTGCCTGCCCCCTGGGCTTTATGTTGAACATAACTATGGTAGCTTAAGCCTTAATTATTTTTTGAAGGCAATAATCAGCATAAATAAAGGTAATTCAGTTGAATTAGCTTGTATGTATCATATCCAAAATGCTAGTGAAAAAACTGGAAAGTGGTTCGTTGGCTAGTGTTGGGCAGTTAACAACAAAAAAACCCCCATGGCTGTGGTTAACTATTGCTCCAAAAACGCTTTAAACAGTCCCAATGCTTTTAACTTCATGCCATTCCAGGTAAGACATTCCCAGCGATTTTGCAAGGTGCAAAAAAAGAATCGGGTGTGGTGTGCCGTTGTTGCTGTGGACTCCAGTTTGAAATGATCGCAGCGCAGCAGTACCAACACTTCCTTACCAGTGAAAGCAGCACCGAATGTGGCACTGCCGGCAAACGGCGGCACGCACATGCAAATCCAGCGCTATGCAAATCCTCCGCTCCCCAAGGAATGCAGGTTTCCCCAGGACATGGCTGCTGTGATACCTTGATACAGAGGTGAACATAGAATGGGTTTCCAAATAGCATCAGTTACCTATTTCTATTTTGGCTGAATGTCTTGTGTTTGGGTTTGGTTTTTTTTGAGGAGGAGACTCTCTTGGTGGAAAGGTTCAGACAGGTGGAGATTATGGGGTTAACACTGCTGTTGTTTGACAGAGGTAGACTGAGGGGTTACATCCAAACGTTTGGGGGAAATGGTGAGTTGCCAGCAAGCCAGGCAGGTTTACAGAAGGGTGAGGAATTCATGATAAAGTTCAAAGCTACCAGGTGAAGGAATTAGTTTTGACGGCAAACTTTTTCTAGGGCTAGTTGCATAAATCAGGGGCACCTGCAGGCGAAGGGTTTAAGTTCATTTAGTCAGTTTTACAGACATGCTGCTGCTTGTGACACATAAATGACAGGCAGGAGCAGCAGGGACAGGCTTTGATGCCAGTTCCTGTGCAAAAGGAAAAGGCAATATATGAAAGCAGCAATGCAAAGGAAGGAGACTGCATTTTCTAAAGACGCGTTCCCAGAGAGAGAAAAGAACTTTTCTTCAAAGTCGCATACTCAGAAAGTACTGCCAGGCTGACCTCTGTCTTGGCTTGTGTCCTTTTCCTTCTTGATCTTGGAAAGAGCTAAACCCCTAATGCCAGTCATCCTTTCACGCCTAAGCTGGGGCTCTCAAGCACATCTAGCTTCTGGAGAAGGTGGTGGTTGTGGTTTGGAATTTCATCAGAAGGATTTCACTAGCTGACACTGGGATTGGGAGGGAGGCTCTCGCAGAGCTGCACTACTCAAATGCTCCTGGTGCAAAATAGGAGTCTTTTGTTGAATGTAGTTGTAGGGGAAAGCAGGCCACGGGCTGAACAGCTGTTTGCCTGATAAAAGAAGTCCTGCTCTGGAATAGTTCAGAACTTGGATGCTGATCTGAACTGGTCTTTAAGAAGGATTCCTTACTTCTTATGTCCTCCTGGCAGAAAATTGCTGTGGCAAGTATTGGCTTGTGCAGTTCAGTAAAAGCCAAAGCAGCATTTGAGTGGCCTACAAAGACTCTTCAGATAGATCTGTTATCTTTTGCGGGAAATTTCACCTTCCTAAAGACACAATTTTGCATTTATGACACAATTTTGAGCAGATGCAGAGAGGAACGTGCTCCAGTGAGGTTTTTCCCGAAGCAGTCCCTTTCCCTGAGGTGCCCAGAGGCTGATTTTGCAACCAGCTCCTTTCGTTTGTGCTGTTTTCAAAGGGCTTCTCCGTATCTGGTGGGAGGAAACAGCTCTGTGCTCTTTGGGTCTGTGCAGGCCATACCAGGGGAGGCTTCAGGCTGCTCTCCCATGGCTGCTGGAGACATGTCATGTGGCCTCGGGCTACTGACGCTCTTCTTGATGGTTCCTTGTAGTCATTATCCCACATTCCTTCTGGTTGCAGAACATGTTGTTATGATTGCTTTGTGCTCCACTCAGTCTGTCTCCTGTCCCTTTTTTAAAGGCCAGTCTGACCACGTTTGCTCTTGCCTCTAAAACAAAAGCAAACCAGGGCTGCAGAAGCAGAATTAATTTATGTTATGGCCTGTCAGAAGACCCTACGCAATCCTTGCAAAAGTCCCTGAACAGAACACCAGCAAGTGAGGGTAAGACAGCCAAACCTTCCTGACACCTTGGCTTGATCCACAGGTTCCCAAAAGGATCTTTAAATTAGTTGCTTTAGGGGAAACTAAGGCTGGGGAGCCATCCGTGCCGCCCCTCCCTCACTTGTGGTACCTCAAGCACGTCTGCAGCACACAGATCTACCTCACGACTCAAACACGACAGCTGTCAATGAAATTTGCTGCTTCAAACTGAGCTGGAGCACATTGCCTCTGGTTAGTCTGTCCACGTTCCCTTGGCCAGGATGTTTATAATACTCCGGGAGTCTCTCATGTTACTTAGTGCAGTAATGTGGCTCCAAGAATAAAAGCCATTTCCAGTCTGTCGGTATCGCATGTAACAAATGAGATCTGCTAAATGTGCTTGTCACCAGTGGCAGGAACAGGAGGAACAGAGCTGCACATGCTGCTGGAATGGTTCTGCGTTATTATGAATGATATTTCTGTACGTTTGCAAATGAGCATCTGACGGCTGGTGCCAGAATGGGAGATACAGCCTTGGCTGATCTCGCTGTTTTTGTAATTTCTAAACAGAAACGAGAATTAGAAAATTACTTTGTGGTGGAGTGCAAATATGTAGAAGACAAGTGTAAAGGCTGTGGTGCAGCACACGTGTATCTATCTCATACATATGCAAACAGGAGCAAGAAAACCATTATAACGCATGATGGCATCAGCACTAATTAGCTGGAGATCCAGTCTGCTCCTCTCTGCCAAAGTAAACCTGGGTTATCTCAATCTCAGATTTCATATTTCCTCCTGTCTCTTTCAGGGGAGGAATATCTCTGTCACATTACCTGAGCCGGTCATGACTTTAAAGGTTCACAAAACATTTAAAATCAAAATTCTGGAGTCATTTTTGCTATTGACTGACTATCTACATGTCATCCAAGTCTCAATGCCAGCTGCAGGCCCAAATATTTAAAGCATTTTGCCCATAAATGGGAAACTTAGGGCCACCCTTAGGGTCATGGTTTAGCAGACATGGACCTGACTGCGCTGGGCTGAAGGTCTCTTCCAATCAACAGTTTTCTGAGATTCTGTGAAACGCTGTGCAGGTGCCGCAGAAATGAGGGCTCATGAAACTTAATGGGAACAGAAAGGAGAAAACTGAGTTGGCCACGAGATTTAACCACGGGGCACAGTGTTTCCAGGACCACCAAGTGAAGGAAAACCGGGCGAGCTAAGCACGACCCCCGGGAGCCGCGCCAGAGCCCGCTGCGGGAGCGTCGCACCGCACTTCCATCCGCAGCAGCGCGGCTTTTCGAGCGGAGCTGTCGCAAGGGCAGAGCTGCTGCCCCGCACCCCGCACCCACTTACGCGGGACAGAGTCCTTGCGCTCCCACCCCGCGCGGAGCCGCCGCCCGGGGGCGTCGCGTCCGGGAGCGCGCGTGGCGCCGCAGGGCCGAGCTCAGCGCCGGCGGGGCGGGGCGGGGGCGGGGCGTCTCCAGCCTCGGAGCGGCGCAGCCAATGGTGCGGAGCAGGGGGCGGGGCGCGGCGGCGCGGCGCCGGCCGGTATTTACGGGGCGGGAGGCGCGGCCGCTGCGTTAGTGAGACAGCACTCGCTGTGCCCGTTCTCGCCATCTGCTTCGTTCGGGACTGGGGCCGTCTCGGCGAAGGAGAGAGGGAAAGGCGCAGAGCCGCGGCCGTGACCCCTGTCCGCCGCAGCAGTGGCCGCGCAACGGCTCTGCTCGCAGGCGAGCGGTTCTTCGACGAGGCGAGCGGCGGCGGCGGGTCGGCCGTGCCTGCGGGGCGGGCTGGGCTGTGGCGAGCGGCGCGGAGCCGCGGGTGGGTCGGGAGGGTAAATGGATCGCCATTCCAGCTACATCTTCGTCTGGCTGCAACTGGAACTATGCGCCATGGCGGTCCTGCTCACCAGAGGTGAGGAACCGGAGCCGGGGGTCGCCCGGGATCTGTGGGGCGCCGGGGCGGAGTCGCGGCGTGGAAAGCGGGGGCACAGCGGGCGAGCTGGCACTGGGGCAGGGGCAGCCCAGTGAGTGCCCGCAGTCGCTGCGCCCCGGGGAACGGGCTGCGGGACGGGCTGGCGCGGCGGTGCTGCGCGACGGTATTTATTTACTTTGGAAGGCGGACGGGCAGGAAGGCTGTAATTAGCCCCAAATAACAGCCCGTGCAGGGGGGAGCGCGCTGGCCCCATCAAAGCGGGCAGAGCCGGGAGTGACTGAGTGATGTGAAGTCGCAGATACTGAAAGTATGCGCCCGATAATGATATAATTAGGGGATCACAGGCTTCTGGCTGCCGTCGACTTCAAAAGCTTTAAGAGAAGCTTGCAGTCTCTCCTGTAGCCATCTTGACTAAAAGCAGACATTTTTCTTTAATAGCTCCGTACAGTAACAAGAGAGAGGAGGGAACAGAAGGGCATTGTTCGCAGCTTCAAAATGCTAAATACACTTTCTGGCCTTTTGCGTTGCACAGGAAGAAACTTTTATGCATTGACAGAAATGGTGTTTTAATACAGTAATACAAAGTCCATTCTGTTTTCACCGGAAACGTGGCTTTAATTAAAATGCAGTTGGGTTAACCTGATGACTCGCCTGTCGGGTTTTGTTTATAAGGCTGTCTTGGGTTAATAGCACGTAGAATTCTACGTGTGATTGTATAAACAGTTAAAGGAAGTATGTGGTGTTTCACTTTCTTCCCGTGCTGTGCCGAGACTCCTGAAAGAGCCGGCAGCTCTAGGGCTGCTCCTCGTTTGCATCCGATTTTTAATTCTCACACGGTGAGAAAACTATGAGCTTTTTTTTTCCAGAGAAGGCAGGGGTAAAGACCTCGCCCAGAACGCTCAGAAAATGAGGGCTGTTTTTTTCCCCTGTAGCACATGCGGTGACTTTCTGCGTGAATTTGCAAAAAGTTAGGTTACTCAGTCTAAGAGCCCCAGGGAGTTGGAGCGGAGGCAGCGAGACGCTCCATTATTTGGCTTCTATTAAGCAGTTATTAAAGAGCAGCGGGAACTTCAAGGCCTGGAGCTCGCAGTAGCAGCTTGGGGAAAATATTAGGGCAAGCTGTAGAGGGGAAGTCACCTTAGTTGGGATGATTCGTAACATACTTCAGACTTGATCTTTCGAGGTCCCTTCCGGTCCCTTATGATTCTATGATGACTTTTTAGCTGTGGGGGTGGTAGGACGCGTGGTAAGAAGAGGGTGGCAGCAGGGAAGCCTGTAGATTGATTTTTGAGGTGTGGACTGTAGAAGGAAAACGTCTGACTATTGTGTTGAGTTTGAAAGCCTTGGTATGAGGGCAAGTAGAAGTCGTTTTAAGTCCCACTCTTTTAAGGATGGCTCCAGGTTCTGGCTTCCTCCGAAACCTCGGATTGACAGCACATAGTGATGTTTCAATTGCGAGTTGCCTCGAAAGAGCAAGCTCCCTGCAGCACGGGGCATGTGTAATTCGGACCAGAGCCGTCTGGAGAACACAAATGAAGAGCTTTATGAAGGGAACTTTTTTATCACTTCCCTCAGAAATTTTTGAGGTTTCCTGAGAGATTTTTCACAGAGCTGGTAGAGGATTTTCAGTCTAAGTGTTTCCCCGTTTTGACCGCATGTTGGGTTGCATGCAGAGTTGGGGAGGGGCAAGGGGGAGTCTTTAGCCTCACAGTTTCACCCCATTTAATAACTTTGTTTGAGTCAAGAGACGTAGACTCCTGCAAACGGGTTAATTATAAGCTGCGCTGTTTCAGTTTTATAACGCTGATAAAAAAAAAGCATTTTTGCATGAATGGCTACTTAAAGAATTTATCTTTCTGGAGAAACTGCAAAGAGTGGCTCAGTTTCACAAAGTAATAGCCTTCCTGACTGAGAGACTTAGATGGTAATGGTTCCAGCTAATAGCTTTACAAGGTGTTAGTTAAACCTCTAAACTTTTGGCACAGTATCGAGAGGTTATAAACAATTCTGCAGTTCCGATTTTTTTGTCATACAAATATTTAAACCTTGATTTTTTTGTGTGTGTGTGTGTGTGATTACTCCCAGTTAAAAGAAACTCACCTTTATAAAGATGGAATGCAGTTCCTGTAGTAATTCTATGAAATCTAGATGTGGCTACCTTATAGGATGGAAGGTGTATATTGCTTTTAAACTGGAATTTAACTTTCAGCCAGTCTAGTGCCTCTCGCTGCCCTCCCCCAGTCCCTGTTGTAGTTGAATGTTCTTGCTTCATTCAAAGGAATTAAAGTAATACTAGTAATACTAGGAATACTAGTAATTAAAACAAGTGCCTTCGGGCGTTTGCTGGGGATTAAGGTTACACTGAGGTAGGCACTGTGCATGTTAGAAGGAGACAACCCTGTTCTCATGGATTTAGTTCAGAGGTGTACCCCAAAGCTGGTGCTGGGTTTGGTTGTGCAAAGCTTGTGGCTAGTGAGAGCACTTAGTGAGGTGACTTAAACGATGGAGTTCTTACCTTTCTTGCACAATTTCTATTTTTCAGGTGAAATCAGATGCTACTGTGATGCTGCACACTGTGTTGCAACTGGTTATATGTGCAAATCTGAGCTAAGTGCCTGCTTCTCCAGACTGCTTGATCCTCAGAACACACATTCTCCACTTACTCATGGCTGCTTGGACTCTATTGCAAGCACAGCTGATATCTGCCAAGCAAAACCAGCACAAAACCACTCCGGCACCACCACCATGTCCACATTGGAATGCTGTCATGAAGATATGTGCAATTACAGGGGACTACACGATGTCTTGTCTCCTTCCAGGGGCGATACTTCAGGTAGGGCAGGAGGCTTCAGTGAAATCTCTCTTCTGGCCATTAGGCTGGTGACAGTCAAAACCTTGTTGTCTGCTATTGATTTGGTTGTTAATGTAAGTAGAGGCACCAGAGGGAGAAGCGGGTGGCTGGATGCAGACAGAGCGTCTCAGCTGAGTGGCTTTTTTGTCTGCATTAATACTAGAGGTCTGTCTTGCCAACTTACCATTGCTTGTAATAATCAATGGCAATGGTGTTTCTAGTTAAATCAGCTGTCAGGGTAAGAAACTCCACACTAGAAACAGCTTTAAAATGTTTTTCTTAAGAGCGTTTTCTGTAGATACTGCGGAGTGCAAGGAGCTGTGGCTCCTTAAACTTGTCACTGTAGAATCTGAGTGGCTTGTATATAAACCAGTGGTTGATAATGAAATAAGCTTTGCCTGTTTACCCTTTGCAGGGCAAGGGAGCCGATATCAGCATGACAGCAGCAGGAATCTCATCACCAAGGTGCAGGAGTTAACTTCTTCAAAGGAGTTGTGGTTCAGGGCAGCTGTAATTGCTGTTCCTATAGCTGGTGGGCTAATCTTGGTGCTTCTTATCATGCTGGCCTTGCGGATGCTCAGGAGTGAAAATAAGAGACTGCAAGATCAACGACAGCAAATGCTTTCCCGTTTGCACTATAGTTTTCATGGACATCATTCGAAAAAAGGGCAGGTGGCAAAACTGGACTTGGAATGCATGGTGCCTGTGACTGGTCATGAGAACTGCTGCATGACCTGTGAAAAAATGAGACATTCAGACCTCAGCAATGATAAAATTCTTTCACTGGTCCACTGGGGAATGTACAGCGGACATGGGAAGCTGGAGTTTGTATGACCAGTTATTTTTTAATCTGAGCTAAACTTATTCTCTGAACTCTTGAAGGCCTTTGGGTTCTGCTGGACAGGAGCACTTTATCTTAAAACTCTCATAAATCATCTTTTGAGAAACAAAGGACCTCTGCAAACAGAATCTTGGATATTTCTTCTGAAGGATTCCAAAAGTTGTCTTATTTGCACAGAGTAAAATACACTCAAATGTATTGTTTGCTTTGAAGTTATGAAAGCAAATGTTGGAAGTTGTAAACACTGTCACCAGGGTTATCTGAACTGTAGGGAGCTGAGAACTGAGTTATAATAAACTGTATGCAAGCTCCTATGTTTCCTGACTTAATGTAAAGATTTTTTTAAAAAATATATATATTTTGTCTGAAACTTGCTTGTGATTTTTTTGTTTTGGAAAAGCAATTTTGTTGGTGGTAAACAAATCCAGGTGGTATGCGTGGTAGTGCTGTGCATAACAATTGCATTCTGAAAATAGACCCTTTTCCTACTTTGTGAGGGTGGCAGCTGCATTGTTTAACAGTTCATGGAGCAGTGACCCCACATCCTCAATTCTTGGCTGTTGTGTTTTGCTCATAACCTGGGTTCAATTCTACAGCTTTGTGATAACTATTTCTCCATCTCATGATGGGAGATGTGTTTCCTGTCTGTGTTTCAGGAAGTGGCTCCTAATTCTTTATAGCTGTGTTGTTTTTTTTTCTAATCTCAGTTCATGTTTTCTGATATCTCTTTCTTTATTTGAGGGGTGGTGGTGGAAGGAAACAAG
This sequence comes from Rhinopomastus cyanomelas, assembly GCA_013400115.1. NCBI lineage: Eukaryota > Metazoa > Chordata > Aves > Bucerotiformes > Rhinopomastidae > Rhinopomastus > Rhinopomastus cyanomelas. The sequence goes on from VXBP01007509.1 coordinate 62,474, forward strand.
CCAGGGTCTATTCTGCTGGTTTTTTTTTCCTCCCGCTGCTAATCCCTCTGGCATGGTGGAGAGCATCTGCCTTGCTCTTTTATAGTACAACTCTCTGGCTGCTACTTTTGTATGGGACTGAAGAATCAAGTGTGCTGGCTTTAATCCTTGGTGCTCCTCCTTTATGCTACTCTGCATATCCTTCCCTCCTAGTATTTGAGCGCTTGCTTACTCCTTCAGCTAGCTGGCTCAATGACTTGACATATTCAATGCCTAGTTGCTAAAACCAATCAACCTCTGGACTATTCAAGGAGCTAATTTTATTTGTTTTTCTTGTTTTATTGGACTTTGTTGCCGTGGTTATGGTAGACTTGCTTAAAAGGCAGGTAACCACATCGTGGTGAAAGAGGGTTCTGAAATGCTGCTACAGCAGATAGAACTTGGCAAGTGCCTGGTATTTTTGTCTGTTTTAACTAGCTTTAGAAGTGCTTCTGCTTCTTTCTCTTCTGGTCATAAAGCTGAGCCCCCACTGTTGTCAACAGTAAAAGGGGGGTAACACAAATGGGGTCACAACCTTGCAGCAGTGCTCTGATCTCTTGTGTACAGCGTACTGTGGCAGATTGCTTCGGGATGTGCATCCTGAAATGAAGAGACACAAGCAAGAGAAGTCACGAGCTGGTGTTCCTGAAAATGCACTGTGGGGTAGGCTTCCTGGAGATCAGCTGGTCACTTGGCTGTGCAAACAGGTGTCTTGGTGCTGCAAACTTACCCATGCAGCTAAACACTTGTACTGGCCAAGAGCAGTGGGAGCCTTGGGAACGGCGGTGTTGCACCATGCCCAGAGCTGCAGTATCAAAGTGTGGCTTTAGAACGATTAATTTCATCTGTATACCTGAAGCTGCTCACTCTTTGGACTCTGTCTGGAGAGTTGTGTTTAATGTGGATAACTGGGTTCTCTGTTTGCTGTAATATTTTGCTACTGAAGTTTTAGGAAATTCTGTGGCTGCAACTGCTGTTGGATTTCCCTATGGTCTTCTGGCTGACCTTCCAAAGTGCTGCTTTCCTGTAAGAGTTTCGCCTGCTCTTTTCACTGATCTGAAAGTCCGGTGCAGTTGTTGGCTTTGGCAAGTGCGTTACTTTTAGGACTGACAGACGGGCTGGGAACTTCGCGCTGAAAGACACAAACCTGAATTACTCTGTCAAGTGTAGCTGCACCAGTAGTTACAGTGACTAGACAGGTTAGAAGATCTGATGGCTAAACCTTTCAAGTGCTTTCTCTAGAAATGGGAGTGGGCAGTGTTGTAGAGTCACTTAAGCATCCTGTGACCTTCGCCACTCATTTGCTGCTGATTTGAATACATAAGGGCCTATTTATGCTTGCCATTAAAAGGCTAGTAAGACCAGGATGCTCTAATTGGCCCCTTGCTGTGGAGATGCTTTAAAGAAGAAAAGCGCCTTCCCATGCAGTCCTGGGAGCAGGGCCACAGACTAGCTGGGGATGACACTCCAGTTAGCAGCTGCCTGCCATCTCCTGGGGCTGTCACCCTGTGCAGTGTGTGTAGTTTAAGTGTGGCAGCTGATACAGCCTAGGAATTTCTAGCCTGACGCCCCTAAGAGCGAGCTCTGGCTTTCCAATTCACTTTAAAGTCTGTGTGTTGAGGGAGCTATGAGCTGTGGTGGTTGTCTCTGGCAGCAGCAGCTATGTGAGTTATGGAACAAGCCCCAGAGCTTTTCACTTAAACGGACTGCAGAGTCCAACGGGTATCGGAGCAAGCAGTAGCCATCTGCATGGCTAGTAAGTATTTCTATAGTGGCTGCTTGTATTACCCGCAGCCCTCAGCAATGCCAGCTCTTCATTACCTTTCTGAAAACCTGGGTGCCTGTGACAAATGGAGACCCTAGTGATGCTCCTTGAGCTTGTGGGCTGTTGGGTGCTGTGCTGGTGTGGAAGAAGGCAGTCCCAAACACCCACTGCACCTAACCTAGCAAGGCAGGCAACAAATGCTGGCGACTGAAGGACCTGGCCAGAGGTGAGACGATACTCGGTGGCTCGCCTTTTAAAAGGCGGTGCAGCTAGACGCCTGGGTTTGTCATTGTGCCGGGTACACTCGGATTTCCCCTGCAGACAGCAACAAACAGCCCTTTCTTTGAAAGCCCTGCGAGCTCTGTGCCTAAGGAGGGCAAACCTCTCTCGCTGAAGAAGTGTCTCGGTTTGGAACAAACGCAGTCAGACGCCCAAGATGTAATTTGATGTCCTTCATTTCTCTGACTCTTTCCTCAAAAAAAAAAAAATAGTGGTTGTGGCTTTTCTTGCCTGTGCTCCTCTTGGGCTCCGAGAGCTGCTGGCTTGGTATGTCTCCTCTTAACTCCTGCTGAACTGATTCTATTAAAACCCCTTTACTCCACAGGGGGCTTGACCTTTTTCTGAAATACCGAATGTGTCTGCTTTGGAAATCACAAACTTCTCCTCCTCTAAAGAGCTTGTAAATCTGGTTTCAATACTGGGTGATTACAGGCTGTGCCGAGAGCTTGAAAGCGAGCAGCCGCTTCTGGTAGCAGCGCTGGAGCTGGGCGGCCGGGGCTCGGCTGCGACTCTCATTTTTCACCCCAGTGTGTGTTTAGCGTAAAGCCACTGACGCCAGCAGATTCACCCTGGATTAGTGGTTGGGTGACTGGCCAGACTCTGGCCGCAGGATGGTTTACCTTCCCTTATCAGGACCCTGGAATCCAGTTTTTGTTGTTGTACAACCGCTTGCTCTGTTGTAAAGCCAGTGATCTCACGACAAGGGGATGCGGTCCTGAAGGGCAAAGCCTGGGAAAAGAGCAAGGATTCTCCTTGGGTATGATGGATTCATCTCCATTTTCCCTTGCTCCTGTTGTGATCATTAAAATGAGATATGAAGAGGGGAAAATACATCACCAGGCTGCCTGTGTGGGATGAGATGTAGCCTGTTGGCTACCTGTCAGTGGGGTTCCACAGTGAATAAATGAAAGCAAAATTTGAAAAGGAGGGGGATAATAAGATTAGCTCCCAAGGAAAAAGGATCTGAGGTCACAAAAAGACACCCTCAATAAAGAACAAGTTGAATGAATAAAAGGTGGTGGTCTCTGAAGGAGGCAAAGCTGTAATTATTTCTTTTTTCAGATGCTTTCCCATGTGAAGATCAATGGAAGCACGTTTGGTGTGTTCCAGAGGCTGGACACTTCAGGAAAAGTCTTGGTTCTGTGAGTTACTCAGGGAAATTATATTTTGGATCTGTCACTGTATTATTTTTTTTTGGGGGGGGGGAAGGTTGTGGAGAGGTGCTGTAAAATTACAGTTATCTCCTGGGAGGGGCCCAGTGTCTCCAGCATTTTGAATTCTGGCTCCCTCTAAATAAACAACCAGCCTCATTTTCTTTGTTTCACTTCTAACCCCGTCTGCAGCCTTCGCAGTCCCAGGGGGTGCACTCTGAAGTAAAACAAACTGCAAGGGAAGGAAGCCAGAAGGGAGCCACAGAGCCGCCTTCTCTCCAGCCAACCTTGACAAAAGGATTCAGTCCTGAGCTGACTTTTGGGGGGAAAACAAAACAAAAACTACCTTGACTTGCACTTTCACGACTGGAGGAGTCTAATGCTCAGTTGGATGTCTCCTAAAGGGAGTAGTGTATTGGAAATGCCAAACACCTGCCTTGCAAACCCAAATCTTGAGAGTTATCAGGCAAATTGAGCCCCAAATCAAATGTCTTTGAAATACAGGTTTTACTCATTGCTGTTTCCCAGTCACCTGCTGTTGCTAAAAGAGCCTGAAATGGTGCCTTTTCTTTTGTCCCCGTGTGAGTCTCTATGCAAATATGTAACGTCCCCTTAAGCAAATAGTGAGTTCTCTTGAAACATCGATTTTTTTCGGTGCCACTTTACACAGAGTATTGTCCCCTGGAAGCAAGCACTGCCCCAGAGCCCGTCTGCACTTTCTTCCCTGTGGGCAGGAGGGAAGAGAAAGAGTCTGCCCCTTCTTTGTGAAGAAAAGAGTCTGGCATGAATTTAGCACGAGGCTTCCTTTTAAAGAACTGGAATGGTAGAATGTTTTTCTAGTAGTCACGCTGTTAAAACACACCGACAGCTCTGCAGTTGGGAAAAACACTAGTGAAATGTGTGATTTTGCTTCTTTGATAGTTGGCTGCACACAAGAAATCCTGACTCAGTACAGCTGGTTAAGAACAGCCTCTTTAGTTGCTCTTTCGCCTGGCAGACTGATAGTGTCTGTGGAGGAGCGTGGGGATGAGCCCTTGCACTCCTTTTAATCACATTTCCATTTTATAACAGGTAAAAGAATCGTTGTGATCAACTTCTAGCACCTGTGTATGGCAGGGGACCAGCAGCCTGGCAGTGCCAGGGTGGCTGCTGTATGCCAAGCTGATCTCTGCTTTTGGGATCATTGCACCCTAAGGGCCTGTGAGTTGCAGAGCTAAATCCTCTTGCTGTCACTCGGGTGGAAAATATCGCTGCAGTAAATTTCTTCCTGATGCTTGTCTGTGACAGTGGGGAGGGACAAACCGTGAGGGCTCAGGGTTCTGCCCAGGCTGGGCAGTGGGGATCGTCGCATTTGTGTGCAAATCGGGGCATGTGTGCAAGCAGGGTGCTTTGAAATGCTCAATTTGTTTAGTTCTGGCCATGAAGTAGCTGTTTCATCAGTGAAAGAAGATTTATTAACCAATTTTTTATGGCTATCAACAATGGCTTAGCTCCAGCAGGGTCCCCAGCCATTTTATGAAGTGCAGTGGGTTCCAGAGGCAGAGGTGTTTTATATTATTGCGGTATGTTAACCCAGTGAACTAGAGCCCCCATCCTGCGAATACTTCAGGGTGTGCATGTAATTCACTCTGGCCACGAGGTTGGTAGGGTTTTGCTGAGCTCTGCACTGGGCACCTGCGGTTGCTGGAGGGCTTCAGCAAGCTCTGGGGGGGTCCCTCCTACCATGGAGTTTGCTTTGTTAAACTGGAGGTGGGGGGAGCAGCTGAGAGTTAATGCTGAAAAGCCAGCGTTCAACCGCACTACTGGTGGCCATCAGGTTGCTGATTTCCCCACAGCATTGGCCTGTCTGTCCTGGCTGGGGCTGGCGAGGGAGGAATGAAGGCTTACGCCGGACACACTTTGGGGTGCAAATTAGGGTGTTCATCAGGCAGCCACTCGTTCAGCTCAGGAGCCTTAACTGTGTTCAGGAAGGGGCATGTTTTAGAGGTTTTTGAAGTCATACCTGGTTTGGCTTCCCAAGCTCAAAGCAACACTCCTCAGCAAATCCATTCCATCCCTGCCCTATGTTGACAGGCACCTCACTGGCACGCAAGGCTGGTGCCAAGCCTTGGCTTTACTTGACTGATTTCCAGCTGTCCTGCTGGGGGGGGGTGATGCATTTCCATCCTCCCAGCCCACTGGCGGGAGCCCTGTGCTTTCTGCAGACTGTGCTCACGGTGCAGCAAAAGCAGCAGAGCACGGCAAGTGCAGGAGTGTGGATGCTTCCGCAGCAGTCTCGTGGCTGGCAGGATTGCTCTCCTCTTTCTCATGGCAAAAAGTTTCCATCAGCTACAGGCTTTCCTTATTTTGCACACCAGAAATCCCAATGTGGTGGCTAAGCCTGCAGACCAGCGCTCAGAAGCTACCGAGCGCCCAAAGCTCTGTGGCAGCCCAAATTCGCCACCTTGGCACAACAAAAGTGCAATGTTTTTCCCACAAAACCCCCTCCTCAGACCCGACCACCTGGGCCCTGGTGTGGCTAGCTGCGATCTCTCCTCAACTCCTCATCTAGCAGCAGTTCTCTTATCCAGCTCCCTCCCTCCCCTGGATGCCTTTCCCCGACCTCTCCCTGCAGGGCTGGAGGCACGGGGGCCCTGCCTGCGCTGAAGCAAACTCTCCCTGGCAACAGGTACCGTTCCCAGCCTCCCCAGCTGTTATCAGTTTGCAATAACCTTTCCCTTATTTGTTTTCTTTCCCTCGGGGGACTGTAAAGGACAGCCGTGACCGTGTTTCCTCCAGCCCAATTCCACCTGCCTGCTTGTCAGCGTGACAGTCCCCTCGCGGTGTGCTCCTGGGTGGGTGAGTGGAGCCAGCCTCCACTGAGAAGCAGCCTCGCCTCAGGGTGGGACAGATCCAAACTGAGGTTTTTCTCTTCTTGAATGAGAGTGTAAAAGGGACTCTCTAGGAAGTGATTTTTCATGTAACTTTTATATCAGAAACTAACAACAATTTTTCCTGAACCAGTGGATGACAGAAATGAATTCTTCTTATTTTTTTCTGTTTGGGATCTGCTCAGACTTTTTAAATTTTATCATAATGCCAGTGAAACTTGCCCTAAATTTTCCCTCTTAAAAACATCTTATTCAGAAGCATTAAGCTTCTAAATGTGTTCACAGGCCAGCATTGTTAGTGTCTTGCAGCAGCTTCTCGCTGCGGGTTGGATTGGCTGAAAGATTCTATAATCTCTGCCTTCGTTATGTGCTCTGCGTCCTGGTTACTGCTGTGCTCCACCGACTGCAGGACAGTTTTGTATGTGGAAAGGTTGTCACCCTTTACCTCTTTGAAACGAACTTTGTCCCCATAAACCTGCTGGTGGCAAGCAGTGCTCCTGTCTTTCTCCTGAGAGAGAGAGAGACAGAGACACCCCACCTTTTGCCCTCAGGACTTCTGCGGTCCTGAGTGGCTCCAATCGGTTCCTCAGTTCCCTTCTTGCTGTCCTCACTGGATGAAGGGAAATGCTGGTGGTTCTGCTGGCATCCTGCAGCTTCCAGAAGAGCTACCTGCAGAAGGCATTTTATGGCAAGCGCCTTATCAGGGATTATGGCTGAACACACACAAGCACTCCCAGTGACCAGTGCAATCCACTCTTTACTGGCATAATTTGACTTTATTTTCTGTTTACACAGGGAGGCTGGGGTGGAGTGTTACCACACGGTATCAGGAAAACAGTCTGCTCCACCTTGGGGCTGCCCGTGTGCTGGAGCCACCACGCCTGCCCCACCGAGGGCTCCAGCAGCTATTTGTACTCAGAGTGCCCGCTCACACGCAGGACGCAGTTGGCTTTCTCGTATCAGAGCCTCAGCAAGCATGTTATAACGTCTCAGTAATCTTCAATGTGTGGCCAAATATTTAATGACATTTCCTGTTTCTAAGCGGCAACCGACGAGCCTGACGTAACAGTCCTGACCGCAGCAGCGAGCAGGTGCCCAACAAAAACCTCCTCTTAAAACAAGGCTTCTCCTCTGGTGCTGCTGCCGTGAACCCGCGTGCCCACGTTTGGTCGTTCGCGAGCGCTTTGCAGAATTGCAGTGAGTGATGGAATACCTTGGGAATTGTTCGCGTGCAAATACGTTCCAGAGTATTTCATTTCACGTGACCGATTGGTAGGAAGTAGTTGCCAGTGTTGGGATTCCCGAGTCATCTGCTCTTTAGGAAGGTGCTGCTGCATGACGGATGGACTGGTGTCTGCTCAGTCACAGCTGGGGATGCTCTCAGTGCATTTCTGTTCCAGCAGCATTTGACAGAAACATCCAACAGCAAGAGATCTGCTACCCCTGTGATTCAGTGGAAGCTATATAGTGAAATGTACAGGTATAGGTTCCAGTCATTAATGAAGTATCTTGTCTCACTGATTTCCTCCACAACCAGCCATTTTGCTCCTTGGAGTACAAACTGTCCACTTGGGCTTAGAATCATAGAATCGTTAGGGATTGGAAGGGACCTCGAAAAATCATCTAGTTCAATCCCCCCACCACAGCAGGATCACCTAGACCAAGTCACACAGGAACACATCCAGGTGGGTTTTAAACATCTCTAGAGAATGGGCAGCCTGTTCCAGTGCTCCGTCACCCTCACTGGGAAGAAGTTCCTTCTCATATTTATATGGAACCTCCTATGTTCCAGCTGACACCCATTGCCCCTCGTCCTATCACTAGATGACACTGAGAAGAGCCTGGCTCCATCCTCTTGACACCCAGATGCAAATTCTATTTTCCTTCTGAAAATAGTTACAAATGCCACCACAGTAATGAACAAGCCCCTTGAGATGTGAGGTGTAAGGAGTCTAAGTGATCCTGCTGTAGCATGGGGATTGGACTAGATGGTCTTTCGAGGTCCCTTCCAATCCCTAACAATTCTATGATTCTAGGATGATAGCATGATCAGGACTACCAAATTAACAGGAAAAGCAAGAAATGAGTCCATATGAGTGCAGAACTACAGCACAGATGAGTGATGTCCAGCCTTCGGTAGCTGTGGAGGATGAAGGACCAGATTTGGTCACAGCCTGCAGAAGACTGGGCTAGGGAATGGTCCAGTGAGATGGCTGCAGCCTGTGTTAGGAAGCACATGGGATTCAGCTCTGCATTACATGTACGTAATGACTATGGATCTGGGGAGTTTGAGCCTTGAGGTGCTCAGAGTGCACCCAACCTCTTCTCTAGAGAGGTTACAGAAAGGTTTCCTCAGAGCCTGCACCCACCAAATCAGAAATTAATGGCTCCTTGGAGCCTCCTTCCCTCTTTTCACAACAGCCAAGAAACGTGCACACTAGTTTCTTAAAAATAACAGCAAAAAACACTTAAAATGATGCTCCAAAACTATGTGTGCAGAGGAAAACCCTACTTGGCTGAAGGAGGAAACAGTGGAGACATACCAACAATTACTGATAAGGCTGTTTATGTTTGTTCTCCCTAAAACCGGAGGAATGGAAGTAAATACAATTAGTCACCAGCCACTGGTGGTGGAGTCGGGGCTGGTGAGTCATGGTCACACTCAGCACTGTCCCTGAGAAGGTCTGTGCCAGAGCTCAGTTCAGGGGCCAGACTACAGCAGCTCCTGCAGCCCCTCTTCCTGGGGGCAGTGGATTGGGGTGCTGCAGGGGACCAGCTGGTCTTACCTACCGACCTTTCTGCTCCAGCTGGTCTTATCACCCTCCTCCCCTTCCCATAGTATGAAGGATGGGGATCACTCTGTGGGATCTGTCTGGGCTTTCTGGGTGACACTGTGCTGGTGTTTCAGGTCATGCTTCAGCTGCGTGGAGGACTGGGCTGCTTCCTCACTCCTGTTCAAAACATTGTAGCTGGAGGTGACACCCCAGAGGAAGGGATCTGAAGGCATCTTTCCAGCCTGCTGTGCACAAAGTGAGTGTTTAAGAACGTGCTGGTGATGGGGTGACTCCCAGGCAGGTGCCTTACCTGAGCCTTTCTGGCTGAGTGCTCGTGCAGTTATCAAGCAGCCTTTGAAACCTCCCCCTGATTTCTGTGTTTTGCCCCCTCAGGGCAAACAGATGGAAGTTTATTCCTCTCTCCTTACTGTGTCTGGTTTGCAAAGCCTTTGTCAAAATGGAGCCTGAGATCTTAAAACTTAATCTATTTTCCCAGGTATTGAAATAATGACTGTGGCCGGCTGCAGGAAAAATAAAGAAGCCAGGCTGGGCGAGCGGGAAATGGCAGCAGGTGAGAACTAGATGATGGAAAATATTGATTCACGTGATCTTCTTCGTGTCTCCATTGCTAGGACAAATGGAAATGAGCTTAATGGATTCTTCTCTGCTCTGAAGATTTGGGAGCGTGTGAATTAAATTTCTGACAAATTAGGGAAGAGCCTGGGCATTCCCTATCCACCGAGATGAGAGAAAGGTGAAGCAAAAGAAATAAGGGTTCTCTACTTCAGATTTCATAGAGTGGCTTAGATTGGAAGGGACCTTAAAGATCACCTAGTTCCAACCCACCTGCCATGGGCAGGGACACCTCTCACTAGAACAGGTTGCTTAAAGCTCCATTCAGCCTGGCCTTGAACTCTTGCAGGGAGGGGGCATCCAGTGTCTCCCTGGACAGCCTGTTCCAGTGCCTCAGCACCCTCACAGAGAGGATTTTCTTCCTGAATTTCAAACAGGATAGGAAGTAATGCAAATGGATGTAGCAAAACCTAGGGTGACCCTCTTCCAGCTTGCTTCTTACTGGAGAGCAGCCCAGGTGGCAGCCACAGACAGGGAGGCAAACATTGCTGGCTTTGGGTTGGATCAGCTTTGGCTAGGTGGTACTGGTCTGGTGTTACTGATGGCCCTTTCTGCTGAAGGAGTTGACATCCTTTCCAGCCACGCTCCAAGGTTGCTGAGGTCATTCTGCAATGGCTCCCATGGCTTTCCCCCCTCAGAGAGTGTTTAGAAAGCAGAGATTCTTCACAGTGTGCCGCTGTCAGCGAGTGGCCATGCCAGTGTGGGCGCGTGGAAGCCTGAAGAAACAGCAAAAGCTGTGCAAAGGATTTTACTTTTTTAGTACATTTAATGGGCAGATTTGTTATTGTAAATCTATTCTTTGTGTAACTCTTGGGATCTGAAAAAAAATGGGTGACTGCAGACGGATGTAAATGATTTGGGGTGGTCTAGGTGATCCTGCTGTGGCGGGGGATTGGACTAGATGATCTTGTGAGATCCCTTCCTATCCCTAATGATTCTATGATGGTTTCTCAAACAGGAAGAAGGGAAGGCTTGGAGATGCTTGGTCAGATATCTGTTGCTGCAAACCAGCTTTCTGCCATTAACTCCAGCAAGACGACGCTGATCTCCAGATCTCAGGCTCTGTGAGTGGGTATTTCCTTATGCGTCATGGCTGTGGTTTGGTTTCATCCTTGTTGCACATAGTCAATAACAGGAAGGCTCTTGTGACATTTTTAATTGGCAGCAAGAGATCACATGCTAGCAGAAAATGTCTTGTGTGAAACCACCTCTTGAGAGCAGTGTCTGTGCAGAGGGAGAGAGAGGGGATGGTCCTTTTGCCTCTGGGTCCCCAGACAGGAGCTGCGTGCCACTGGCCCTTTGGTTTGGTGATAGCAACTTTGCCTCAGCAAGAAGCTCAGGATTCAACCATTTATGCCCATCAGGAAACCATGAAGGAACTGCTTCTCTCATGGCAACGTGCAAGTGTTTGCTGATAACGTTAGCGGGGAGGGTATTTTTGTTGGATAGAAAATGTTTAGTTAACTCATTTAAATTGCATGTAGAGAGTAAAGTAGTTGTGGCTACTTTACAATAGTAGCTGCCACAGGAACAGCTTGTGCACAGCTCCCAGCCAGAGCAGTTCAAACGGTGCAAAGGCAGAGATCAAACACCGAATGGATTCACTTAGTGCAGTTTCAGTCAACCATCACAGGCACACAAAAAAAGTCAGGCAAACTGCACAAATTATCAGTGATGCTGATTATGGTTCTCAATGAAGGAGATAATGGCAGTGTAAGAGAAAGTAAACACTCACTAGCTCTGAGAAGCATCCTGTTATCTGTATGAAAAACAAACACCTTTATCTAGACATCACCTTAGTGGCTGAGGCTGTGAAGAGGTGGAGTGCTTACTCTACCCAGATGCTGGCATGGTTTACTTGGTGTGGTGGAAAACTGAGTTAGCTCCACTCATGCTAATTAATGTAAAATTGGTCTGAATGGGCAGCTGGACCTTAATATTCACCTCAGCTCATGCCAGGACATGGGATGTTACCTTAAAGCTACAAGCGTTAGGTATTACTTGGCAACGTGCTGGTTCTAGGTTGGGAGAATAGATTCTGGGTACCACTTTTCCTTTCATCTGTTGTGACTATAAAGGAGGCAGAGGGGAAAGTGAGTCAGGGGAGTTGAACTGAGGGGAGGGAAACTCCTAACCAAGGGTCTTTACCCCCAAACTTGTTCCAAATCAGGACAGGATTAAATGTTATACACGTAGTACCCTCCCTCCCTGCTGGCCATCTGTAACCCTTTTGAAGATCTCATTGGCCCTAACAAAATCAATGGGCACTTAGGTTAAAGGTGGGTAGGAGGTACTAAGGATCTCTGACATGAGATTTAAGACTCTGAGATCCACATGACAGTTTTGCTGAAAGCTGCTGTGGTTTCATGTTTGGGGACGCTAAAAATCCTGGTGGTTACAAGGTGGGTGGCAAGTGCTCAGCAACCCTGGACGTCAGGCCAGGCACGCCCTCACTGGCCACCCTTCTTCAATCATCTCCAAACTATTCCCCAAGTTAGTGCCTCTAACGGCTTCAGTCCTGTGTCAGGGGCTCTCCGTGCTTGGCACAAAGAACTGATACACACTAAGTCAAAGGATCCGGAGCTTGTGTGCCCTAAACATAAACATATGTTTAGCGATGCGTTATAAACTACTGTAGCCAAAGTGGGCAAGTGTTACAAACTTCAAACGCAAACCAGATGCAAGTTCATTAGAGGCATGAAAGTGATGACAATAGAAGTGAGCTGTAGCAAGGAAATGAATTGTTGGTTTAGGCAGAAGCTGCTGCAGCTCTGCCTTACTCTGGAAAAGCCTTCGGTCTCTGCTGAAGAGGGAAAGGCATGACCATATTTTATCTGGACAGACAGACACATTTCCCATATACCAGGAATGCGGCCGCTTCTACGAGTGAGTGCTTGGAGGAGGCTCAGTCCGTTAGGAGTTCCACACTTGGGAATCAGCTTGCCACAAGGGTCGCTGTGGCTAAAGCTGGACTGCATCATGTATGAAGGTCCTGTGCACTGTGTCAGTACCTAAAGTGCCCAGTGTGACCGCGGGGAAACAGACGGTCCACCGGTGTGGACGTTCCTAGTAAGAGGAGGACTAGGCTCCCTGCGAAGGACTGTGGAGTTACAGGCTTCCTTTCAGCTTCTCAGCTCCTGTTTCCATCCAAGAGAGACCCCCAGGGCTGGCCAGGTGGTGTTAGGTGCCTAGGTGGTGGTGTGAAGCCTAGTGAGGAGGCAGAGGTGCTTTGCCAAGATTAGGCAACACCTGAGACCACAAGGGCTGTCTGTGGTCCCAGGCAGTCTGTCTCTGACTTGCTTTTGGCTTTTCTCCTCTCTATCGCTGTAGACAACAGATTTAGTCACTCTCCTCTTGCCAGTAACTCCCCTTCCTAGATGCTTATGCTTTGCTCATCTCTCCAGTATCTAACACAAAGTCCAAAAAGTGGTGGTTTGGAGCAGCCAGTGCTGTTTTGTTAAGGGTCTTGTGAGCTGGTATTCCCCAGGGCCAAGCAGCTTTTCATGGCTTCCATGGAGATCATGCAAGGAGAGTTGGAGGAAGAAGAAAAATCCCAAATAAAAAAGAGCAGCTCTGAGGTAGCTGCTGAAGCCTTTGGGTAATTTGCTCCCCTAGTCTCTGATGAGCAAGCTTCTTAGTCCTGACTGTCTTTGCCTTTCTGTAGTGCTGCTCTGATGTCCTGCCCTCCAGGATTTTCCACACCTCTGCCTCAGACAGACTTGGGACCCAAAAGGGCTGTTCACAGAGACAGAGGTTTAAGAAACCTCCCCTGACAAGAAGGGCATCGCTGTTCAGCTGCTCCTCCCTTCCCACAGCCCTGACCCACTAGCGCCAGCACCGCCGAACACCACGTCTCCCACTGCCCATGGCAGCAGGGACCAGTAGGGTGCTTGGATCTCTGCCTGCTCAGCCCACCAGCACCCTGTACACCTCCAGTGCCCCCCAGTGCCATCACACATCCAACAGGGCAGGGAAGCTCACCTTGGCGATTGCCAACCCTACCCAGTCCAGCCTCCTGCCCCAGCATCGCCTTTGCAAGCCAGGGTCTCGGATAGCTCTCTGAGGGATTAGCACCAGTAGAAGTCCTCCTCTAACTGAGGATTCCGGGTTAGGGCCTGACAGGGTAGCTGTTTCCCAGGGCAGGGTGCTGTGGTTCCTGTGCTGCCCTGGCAGAAGATGGGCAGGGGCTCACTGCAGGGCTGGGGTGGGCACGGGATGGTCTGGGTGATATCCTTCTCCTGGGATGTGCTTGCCCTGGGAGGACGTGTCAGGCTGAAGTGGCTAGGAAGAATGTGGGTGAGTGGAGAGAGGGAGCAGAGCCTCATCTCAGAACACTGACTTGCAAGGATTTCTGATGTCCTGGGCAAACACTGTATGTAAATAGCTCTGCCAGAGCTTCCAGGCCTGTGTGTGTTGAGTAGAAGCGTGTGGCACTGTTACCTGTGATGAAGTGCTGCCACGCAGGTACTTTTGAATGGGGCTCTTTACACAAGGAAGGGTCACTCACACAGGCAAGGAACGGGGCTGGAAATACTCTGCCGTGACAATACAGGGTCATATTTCATTTCCATAGTGTTTTCTCTCCCCAGGAGGCATCCAGCAACCAAAGCAAAGCTCCAGCCTCTGAAGAATTCCCATATTAAATATTATCCAGCTCCCTTGCTGCTCCAACGTGTCTCTTAGGAACTGTGCAAGTCACACAGACAGTATTTTGCTTTCTGTGTGTGTGTTTGGGCTTTTTCTAGGTTGAAAAATATCTGCCTCCTTCCCACCATCCCTCCAGGTCAGGACAGATGTTCTCTGACATAAAAAGGGGTTTTTGGCGTGTTCCTGACTTTGACAAAAAGCACCTGCAGGATCAATAGAGATAATTAACTGGGCTGATCTGGTAACAGGTCTCCTTACTTCAGTCTCAGCATCACTGCCTGGTACAGAACTTTGACTGCTGCTGCTGGACACCCCACAAAGTAAGAGACTTTAGTCACCTTTCAGGATGTCTTTCTATCAACTTCTCTGCAGCTTGAGAGGTCCTGTTGCCAACTTCCTGACAGGTCTGTCTATAAGAAGCACAGGTAGCCCTGAGGCTCCCCAGCTGCCCCATGAGTGGTGCCGGCGCCCATGTTCCTTGCTCAGCCCAGCCGCAGCTCTCTGCAGAGTCTACCAAAGGGAGGGATGTAGAGGTCCCTACGGAGCCTGCCCAAATCCGGCGAGGGCAGCTGTGCTCACGGAGGGTGCTGGGAGACTGAGCTTGAGGCAGTCCCCATTAGACACTGACCATTTGCAAATGGGCAAACTCACCAGGACTGGATTTAAACACAGCCTGGCCAGAAAGAAGCCCTTTTATCTCCAGTTTATTCTTTAAAAAGTGTCTGTAGCAGTGAAAGTCTGTGTGGTGCAGCTTCTCCCTCCATGGACACCTCTGGTGCCCTCATTGCCTCCTGCCAGGTTCCCAAAGGCAGCCCAGTGTGCTTAGGGGTCTTTCCCAGTCTAGTCAGACTTAAACATGCAGGGACCAGACTCGGCAATAGGATCAGGTGACACACTAACTTCTAGTAACTTTTTCAAAGCATAAAGACCTCTAAAAAATCCTTATTAGTATGAATCACAGAATCACAGAATCATTAGGGATTGCAAGGGACCTCGAAAGATCATCTAGTCCAATTGCCCTGCAACAGCAGGATCACGTAGAGCCTGTTGTCTTTTCCATCCTGCAACTCCCGTGCTCTGGCCTTTGGTGCACACTTCCGAGTAGTGTGAGCTCCATTTCAGCAGGGAAAGAGCAACATGGATTTGCACCATCTCTTGCTTGCTTGCCAGCAGGGTTTCAGTGCTTGGCTGCAGTGAGTTGCCTCTGGGACTGCAGGAGCCAGATTTTCTTACAAGCATGGGTTCCCCACCCAGCCCTTCTCCCCTTTGAACGACAAGGGTATCAGCTCTTGGCTGCTCGCCCTTTAGGCATCACACCTCTCCACAGCTACTTCTAGGTTGTCATCAAGTGGGTCACAGTCACTCCTGAGTCAGACTGGATTTACGCAGCTAAAGCAGAGAGGTTCCACAGCTCAGCACCATTTCTATCCAGGGGTAGACTGCTTTGCCTGAAGCGTCACATCAATGCCAAGAGCTGAATTTGGACGGCTGGCCAGGGCTTTGATGTAGTGTTTACTGTGCAGTAAAGCTTCTCTGATACAAGCCTGCCTCGATGAGTATAACAGGACACCTTCTCTGCATAGGCTTTGACTTAGAACCTAGCAGCTCTTAGTGTCTCTCCTAAGCTTTCCTGTTGGATGTTTGCATCATGTCAGGAGAGCATTAGAGATTATTTAACTGAAATGGTTTTGAGAAATGTGTGGGCTCCAAAGATTAGGTGACTTCTACAGGGAAAATACAGCACCTAATACCAAAGAAAGGGTTACTGTGAAGGTTCATTCTTTATCTGAAGACAGCTTAAGAATGATTTAACAGCATTAGCCTCAGAAATACCCTGAAGTCCTCTAGGAGACATATTCTTGCAAGATTGCCAGCTAGTTTATAACTGAGATTCCTCATGCTCCGTGGGGGTAATTACTGCAGCTGGCCTGGAAGGGCTTTGGTACTAAAACAGCAGTCAATGAGCTACCGAATGCAGGCTCAACTCCACAAGGAGATTCTCAAAGCCTGGGCTGATCAGAGCAGAATAAATCTTGGACTGGATTGCCTGTCCCTGCCTCCGTGTCTCGCACTGAGGGAGATACGGTATAAAATGGGGTGGCTGGCATGAGCAGATACCACCCATTTTATCTGAGGAATGAGCTCTCCTTTTTCTGGGAGGTTGCCTGGAAGAATCACTGAAGCGAAAGCCACAGTTAAGGAATTCAGCACAAAGTTGTGTAATAGCCAGTCGCAACATAAAAACCCAAACAAATAAAGGAAAACCTTTTTGTCTGCCAGCCACAAATTCATTTCAGCAGATACAGTGTCCTCAGAAACACAGGAGCCAAGTGACTCACTGTGAGGATGGTGAGGCACCAGAACAGGTTGTCCAAGGAGGTTGTGGAGACCCCCTGCCTGGAAGTGTTCAAGACCAGCTTGGATAGGGCCCTGGGCAACCTGGTCTAGTGGGCCCATGGCAGGAGAGTTGGAATTAGATGATCTCTGGGCTCCCTTCCAGCTATGATTCGATGACATCTTTCTGGCAATGTTCCTCGGTCTGTTGCTTACCCAAGTGCATCCCAACCAAAATCCACGTGCTTTAAGCCTGTTGTCTTGGTACATGTGTGGAGAGGTGCTCTAGCTTAGGATCCTCAGAGGGGTGCTGCTAGCTCTATCCTTCCTGCGCTCCAGAGTGAGGGGCTGGCAGGGCTTGCAGGCTCCAGGCTGTTGGGGCAGGCTTGTGCCTCCAGAGGGTTTTGCAAGTGGACTCTGCAAGACTGCTCCTGCTCTCAGCCAGATCCTCCTGTTGGGGCTTTCCCAGCCCTCATACTCCCTTGCTGACAGCAGGGCCTGGTGTCCCTGTTGTGGGCTCAGAAGTATTTTCCCCCTCTTTCGATCCAGAAGAGCTGCAGATGAAAGTGAAAGAAGAAGCCATGACAGCAAAACGCGCTGCTATGCCGCTGTGCCCAGTGGCCTTCTCTCTCGACTGGCTCCGATTCAAGCATCATTTGGGTCAGCTTCACATTGCCAGAGTGACTGACCTCAGCAGCCACCACCATGAATGGTGAGGACCCTGCTCATCGTGTGCACTGGCTACCTGACTCCACACCATGGGCAACCCTGAGGTAAGTGGATAAATAACCTGATGAAGCTGTAGCTATGACCTTCTGGGTGGCTCTGTGATTCTCAGCGTGTTTTGTCTTGCACATGACAGGAGGAGTGATCTCTTGGGGATGCGTGCAGACCCGTCGTCACTGTGGCAACTGAACGCTTGACCAGGAGTGTGAACTGTATCCTCACAGACCTGCCGCAGGGAGGGAAGAGCTATTATCCCTCTTTTGAGGAGGGGAATTTGGAGCCAGCACAGTGAAGCCAGGAGCTGAGCTGCATGGTTGGGGGATCCCTGCACGTAGCTGGGTGAGTGCAACGATCTTGTTTCGGTAAATGGGTCTCCGCGCTAGAGCTGGTGATAACCCCTGGGTTATCGTGATGCAGGTTGCGATTTGAACTCAGAACCATCCAAACACAGAGATGTGTGGCTGCAGTCCTGGATGCTGGTCAGCCTGAGGAGTCAGCAAGGGCATAGAGCTTGTGGCCTGTTCCCCCACTTGGGTCTTGCTCGGGTGCATTCGTTACCCTGAGCGCGTCTGCACAGAAACCACAAGACCGTATCCTTACAGGCAGCTGTACCCACCAGTTCACATACTTGACCAAACATATTCTGAAGGAAACATTTGCCAAAATAAATGCATCTTCTTCGTCTATGTTTAGAGAAATGAATGTTAGGGAGGCAAGATCAGATAGCATCGATGTGGAGATACTTGAAGACACGGTTTGTCTGGATGTGGACATGGTCTTTTTGAAGACGATTGGAAGATGTTTTTATTTGGAGCAGTAGTGAGTCTTGCCATTTCCACTTCTCACTGGGATAAAAATGGTATCAGGCTGTGACTGTAGGGCATGTGCTTTGCCAAGCAGTACTTGTGATAAGGTAGAGAGGTTGGTGTCAGTCTCTTCTCCCAAGTAAGAAGAGATAGGACAAGAGAAAATTGTCAAGTTGAACCAGAGGAAGTTTAAGTTGGATATTAGGGGAAAATTCTTTGTGGAAAGGGTTATAAATCATTGGAACATGCTGCCCAGGGAAGTGAAGTGGTGTGGTTCCCATCACTGGAGCTACTCTGCACCAGTGAGACCACATCTGGAGTATTGTGTCCAGTTTTGGGCTCCTCAGTTCAAGAAGGACACAGAGCTGCTGGAGGGTGTCCAGCGTAGACCAACAAAGATGATGAAGGAAGTGAGACACCTCCCTTATGGGGAAATTCTGATGGAGCTGGGTCTCTTCAGCTTGGAGGAGACTGAGGTGTGACCTCATTCATGTCTATAAATATATGACGGGTGGGTGTCAGGAGGATGGAGCCTGACATCACCTATCATCTGGTGATAGGACGAGGGGCAACGGTTTTAAGCTGGAACATAGAAGGTTCCATATAAATATGAGAAGGAACTTCTTCCCAGTGAGGGTGACAGAGCACCGGAACAGGCTGCCCAGGGGAGTTGTGGAGTCTCCTTCTCTGGAGACATTTAAAACCCACTGGATGTGTTCCTGTGTGACTTGGTCTAGGTGATCCTGCTGTGTCAGGGGGATTGGACTAGATGTCCCTTCCAATCCCTAATGATTCTATTTAAAAGACATATAGATGTGGTGGTGCTTAGGGACATGACTTAGTGGTGACCTGGCAGTGCTGGGTTAATGGTTGGACTTGATGATCTTACAGATCTCTCCCAATCAAAATGATTCTGTTCTTTGGGTTGTAAAATCATTGTCAAACAACAAGAAGCAGAAGCCAAAGGTAAAGCAACAAATGTTTCAGACAGGAGAAGGGTGGTCAGCAGTCAGGAATGTAGAGGGTACCTGTCTGTGTTCATCCCACTGCAGGCACAGAGAAGCAGGAAGGTTTTACAGCCTGTGTGTCCTTAGAGTCCATTTCAGGGTCCTCACTCCTACTGCCTATCACTGACGACTTTCTCAGCAAAACCCTGCAGACCCTGACCATGTTGAGAGTGACCAGCAGGCAGTGACCATCAACAGAGCTCTAAGGTGTAAGAGGCTTCCATGAATGTTTGCCTGTGGAAGAGCTCATTCCCTTGCTCTCACTGTGGGATTGGGAAGCAAGTCATGACAAATACGTGTGCTTCAACAACCACTCATTGCAAAGACCGGAGCGGTTACGATGACTTGAGCTTGTTGGCTAGTTGATCTCAGGGCAATCCTTCTAGATCATAAAGACTTTATTTTCCCCTCCTAGGCTTCTGGAAAAGCTGAGAGTGCAGTGCTTGCCAGGATAGTTGCATTGTTATCCTTCTGTCACAAGATTCGGTGAGATCTTGCAGCATTAGGTCAGGTCTGGTACCTTACAGCTGGAGTGAGACGTTGGTCCTTTCCCTTGAGTGACAGCCAGAAGATTTTGGATGGCAGGGTGCCAGTGTTGACTAAATTCTTCTCAGGGGAATGCCTTGCACCCAGCCTGGGCAGAAGTTAGTCTGTAGAAATGCTTCTGATAGGGTGGGTCTGATGGTTCCCTGGTGGGACTGGTCCTTCATGCTGGGGCCACGGGAGGTGCTGCTGTTGAAGCTGTTCTTCCTTCCATAAGCAATAAAATCTCATGAAGAAGGAAACTTGCCCATACCAAAGTCTTAGGGCTTTCAGTGACTCTGGTGAAGCTCTCAGTTGCAGGAGCCCCCGTTGCGCTGCTCTGACTTCTACACGCGCGTCCCTCGTAGGCACGTGTGGATGTTTGTTTTATTTTTGAGTTTTATTCCAAAAACATTTCCCAGGGTCCCGGCCATGCTCTGTGCTTCACGAGAGAGCAGTTTTGAACTCTTACAATTGTTTACTGAGCAGGAAAACAATTTCTTACCCACTTCCACCTCCGCCTGGAGCTCTGTGCCTCACAGAACGGTTTCACCTTGTGGAAAGAGCGCCGGTGTGAAACCCTTCTGGTGTTTTTAATCTGTAGCCCTGTCACCCTGCTTCGCGAGCTGCACGCATGGTGTTTCCTGTCATTTTAAACGAGTCTGTTCATTGAAAGATACGAAAAGTTCACGTTTGCTGGCACAGTCCCTAAACGCAGACATCTGGGTTAGAGATGTGAGAAAACTGTAAAGAATTTGAGAAGGTTCAAAGGCTCACGTTATTAAAGTTTTAATAATCTCCTTTTCTGCCTAACCCCAGCCCCCTGCTAGTCTTTGAATCTTGAAGGAAAATGCTGTCTGAACAAGATTACAGTTAATTAGGGTAGGATCTTCTCTTTGAAAGCCTGTAGGAAGCTGTCCTGCCTCTTTATTTTTCAGACTAGAATGAGCTGTGTGTAGGAGGAGATAGGCTGCAAAAAGCACTTGAGTGCAATGTTTTAATTTAAAGACTCCAGGGGCTCTGTTAAGTTTCTATAATGCAGACGATGGTATTTTCACAATCACTTTGTTATGTAATCCCCAGAGAAATAATTCACCTGAGGTGAAATTCACACCTCGTAGAGGGGCCGGGGAGGGCTGGCAATAAACACGTTTGCCTACACACACCTACTGCAAACACATGCACCCATAGCCACAGCAGCCTGGAGACACATGAGCACAAGCCTCTCATGCAGTTCCTCTGGGAAGGCTGGGGCAAGCAAATGGGACCAGATTGATCCCCACTGCCCTCCTGCCAGGTGATGAGGAGGAGGGGGAGAGGACAAAGTCTTTGCTTTGGTGGCCATGAATGACTGGCTTCAGGGCTGGCTCTCTTGGCATGAAGGACTCCAGCTTGGGGGGTGCAGGAGGCAAAGGGATTCAGTGGCTCTGCTGGCCCCTCAGCAGCACATTGCTGTGCACTTCTTGAGGCATGAACCAGTCTGTAACCTGTCTTACTCCTGATGTTCTATGTGTGTTCTGTCTAGTGTCCCCCCAGCAGTGCCAAGGGAGAGCCCACGGCACCTGCTTGCGCTGTTGTGCTCTCACAACAACTGTGTGGGACTCTTGTAAATGCAGCAGGTCTGCAGCTACCTCACACATCCCCTGCACCACTGGCTCTTGCTGTCCCTTCTCCAAAGAGCTTAGACCTCTTCTGTAAGTGCATGTGTAGATGTTGCCAGCTGGCACACAGGAGCACGGCTCCTTCACCTCAAGAACTACTTACTGAGTCTTAGGAGCACAAAAATAACAGGCTGAGTTCTGCTTCATGTCTGTCAGCTTTCAAGAACTACAGGCGAGAGTGTACAGGCAACCTGATGTCTGGAAAGGCTTTGCTGGTCAGCATTCCCAGTCAGCCAAAACTGAATCTGAGTGTTCTAACTGGTTCTTCATGGCCTCAGCTGTCACCACGTGGCAGGAGAGTTGAGACTGAAGATTTCTTTTATAAAAGGAAATGTATCTTCTTTTTTCCCCCTGAGTTTGCTATTACAAAAATAAAGCCAGTTATATTTCTGATCCATTTTGGTTTTAGCACTTGCAAGGTGTCTCTAGGGAGCTATTTTTTTTTTAGAAAAAATAGGGCGTTAAGAACTGTAATTTCCCTAACATAACAATTCTATGTTTATTTCACTTTCTTTTTCTTTACACTCCCTGGCTTATAATAGCAGTGCTTTTCCCCATCTCCTCCTGTCTCTCTAGTTTGCTAACAACCCAATTAGTGAGTGCCCAGAGCATGAAGCATTCCTGGCCCTGCCGCTGTTCCAGCCAGTCATTAACTAGGTGGAGAAGGTCTAACAAACACTGGAAAAAAGAAGTGAATTTGTTTTTTAGAAGTTAGTTTTGTTTTACAGCACTGAAATAGAAAAGGTAGTAAAAAAAGGGAAGAGGGGAGTAAACACATTGCCAAAATACTAAGTCAATTAACTTACTTGAAGGGCCAGGATTTTCTGATGTAGCCTGGAGTCTGGAGTTGCTCTCACTGTTTAAACACTTCCAGAAGGTCCAAAGAACAGCTATGCTGCCTTTTTTTAATGATTTTTTTTTCCCCAAAGGATTTTTTATTCAGCCTAAATCCCCAGCCTTCACAACGATGTCCTTCTGTCTTAACATCCCTTTATCTTGGATGTTTTGTACTCCATAACTGGGAATTTACTCCATGCCCTGTTTGCTCAGAAATGCCTTCCAACTCCGAAAATAATGTTCCTCAGCCTTAAAAGCCTGAAAGCAAAGGCTCGAGGGTCTCGCAAGCAGCATCTCCAAACAGTATTCTGAGCCTTTACCTGGGTGCCCAAATGCAGCGATGAAGCCACCAGGAACACTTGAACTATGCAGCACAGACACACCACTTGGCCAGAAACTGTGCCAGATGAGTCTCGATGAAGTGACAGAGGAGAGCACTCCATGACTGAGCATCAGAGGTTCCTGGAGACACATGGGCCTATGGTACCAGTGAGAGTGTGACCACTGATCTGTGCAGCACCTGGCTTACTGCAACAGGCTGCCCAGGGAGGTTGTGGAGTCTCCTTCTCTGGAGATGTTTAAAACCCACCTGGATGTGTTCCTGTGTGACTCGGTCTAGGTGATCCTGCTGTGTCAGGGGGATTGGACTGGATAATCTTTCGAGGTCCCTTCCAATCCCTAAAGTGCTGTGATTCTGTGAAATGGGGAAAGGAGGCTGTTTGGAGGAATAGATGTAGTGAAACACCAGTCAAGCAGGTCAAGATCCCATTGCACTAGGCCTTTACTAGCTCAGCAGCAGCAGTAGACCATCACCCAGTTTTCACCTCATTATCACACAAGCAAGCTCTCATTGAGAGAGGCCTGAGAGGAAACTTCCTAAGAAGTTCAGAGTTGGAGCCAAACATTACTCAACACACAGTACCACAAAGAGTCCAGGTTTGCTAAATTCACACTTTTTAAATGAGAAGTTGGATCACTCTTCCCAAGCATAAATCCTCCCATCCCTCAGGTATATTCCCACCTGAACCTCCCAAAGGAGCAAAGCCCTCCAGTGCCCTGCCTTCAGCTATCCGACCTCTCAATGAGCGGATGGCATGGAGCCCAGAAGTAGAAAGACTCGTTTGCTCTGATTATCCTGGGTGCCATTAGCAGGATTCTTTACAAACAGCTCCCTCCTTTGAAGGGCAAACATCCCCTTGCCTTTGGAGAATGACTGCAAGCATTGGCTGCCGAGTTTATCCTTCCTTTAGTTATCTCTCCAGTATAGGGCACTTCTTTGAGCTGACTGCTCTCAGCAAAAAAAACTGAGAGCTGAGCTTTCTGCTGGCCTGCTGAGCTCCTGCATTGTCCCTTGTGTAACCCATCGTTTATCTTTCCATGAGATGGTCTGTGAGAGGAAACTGAAATAAAAACCTACCGTCAGAAGGACAGTGTGACCCACAGGTGCTGAACACGTAGGTGAATTCCTAGGGCCAGGAATGGGGCCAGTTTAGCTGAAAGTTGTATTAGGAAGCTCTGATATGAAGAAGCAGAAGAAATACAAAGGTGAGAAGTACAGTCAGCCCCCTCTTGAACAGTGCTGGCACACTGTGGTTGCTGTTGAGAGAAATGGAGCTGGGCGTGATCTTCCGCAGCCTTCCGCTTTGCCCTTGGCAGGGGATTATCCACCAGGAAGGACATAATGATGCCATTATGTTCCTCTCTGTAAGGCTAATGAGGAATAGTATCTCCAAGTCTTGCTGAAGAGGCTGTAAATCACACATATGGGTATCTTTTTCACCCTCTCTTACTACCTCTTGGCTTGTGTGATAAATGAAACTCCTACTGAAGAAAACCTGACGTTGGCTTACAGCAGGGCAGGAGGTAGATGAAGAGCAGCAGGCAAACACATGCACTTCTTGCTGACTTAGAGCAGAATCTAGGGCAACTTTCAAGAGCTGGAGAGCTCACAGTGTTTTTTCTTTTCCTGTGCAACTTTCTCACTCAAATGGGTTGGCAATGTACCTCCTTCCCCACTGAGGACTGCACAGTGTCAAAAGTTGTACAGTTGCCATAACTTGGGTCATGTCTAGATGAGACTTTGCATTAGTTCAAGTGTGCTCTGTGTGTCTCTGGGACTGCTGGCAGGGGGATTGGACCAGATGATCTTTCCAGGTCCCTTCCAATCCCCAATGTGCTGTGGTTCTGTGACCTACTGATGGCAGTTATAGAAATGTGCTCTGCGCTACTGAAGTTTCCTACTTAAAGCCTCGAAAGGTTAACAAGTCCTGTTGGTTTAAGCATGCCAGTGTAGCACCCTTTATCTATACATGAGGTGGAACAAACCTTAGGCTTAACTTTGCAGAACAGACGCACCGTCTCGGTACTTACCAACAGTGGTCTGTTAAATGAAGGACAGTGCTCTTGCCCTATATCACACAGAAATGACTTAAGACAGGATTTGGTTCTTTCTTCGTGATATTTGGGGTTGAAGTAGAGAAAAACTGCAAATAATAAATAAATCTTGAGAGTGTTTTTTATTTGGAGGGGGCAGTCAATACAAGTTAGTTTTTAGTGGAACTTGGAATGTAAAAGTAATGAAATAGGTACTGGAGGGCACATTGAAATGTCGCACGACTCACAGGAGTTACTTCTTTAATAAACCCAGCCCAGGAACGTGCTAACTCAGATGTGAGACACATAAACCCAAGGACATTTACCTTGGTCAGATGTGTGTGTGACAGATTGCTGTGCTGTTCGCTGGCTACTGGTGGATGATGAGGCTGCAGAAGCGATGTATGGGACAGAGTGCCGTCGTTCAATACTAGGGACACTGCAGCTTCATTCCTCATAGGAAATGAAAATGGGAATGCTGAGGTCTGTTCAAGACCCAGCCTGCAGATGGACGGCAGACTGTGTTAAAGAAAGAAAATAATTAACCATGAAAGGCACCAAGTGGTTTAATAATTGTTGTTCCAAGAATGACAGTATCAGTACAAATGGGACTGGAAGGGAAAGTTGGATAAACAGGTCGGGGGTGTGTGCGGTGCAATGAGCTGATGGGGCCACACAAGATAAAATCCACTCAGTAATTTCTTTACTAGGTAAAAGGAAAGTAAGTCAGTGAAAGATTGAAGTGAAATATCACTAAGCAGGAATCTGGAGTGAAATGTTGCCCATAGAGCATTTTCTGAATGTGTAGTGCTTGCTCACCTCAGCCAGCCATCCTCAGCTCACAGGTAGGTGTGGATGGGCCAGTCCTGCCTTGGCCCTGCACTCCTTTCAGCTGGATTCCCCAAGTGGCTACATGAGCTGTTGTGGTCCTCTAAAAGTGGCTGAAGCTCAGAGGCTGGAAAGTGCCCCTTTCCCCCTTAGGTTTACAACTGCTGAAAGAGACAGCCAGGAAAACACCCATTGAATTCCCCGTGAATGTGTAATATACCTCTGAGAAAGCAGCCGTGGGGAGGAGAATGGGGAGGGGTATGGGACTGGTCACTTTGCCAAGCATCGTGGTGAATGCAGTTTCCACAAGTTTGCAGAGCAGGAAAGAGGAGCAGGTGGGTTTTCATCTTTTCTGCTTGTAATTAAAATTAAAGAATGAGGCCAGAATAAACAAGGTGACTAGACTGAATTTGTAAAGAAGATGATTGGAGAGCCCTCCTTAGTTGTCTCCCATTTTGCCTTTTAGACCAGTGACACTGAATTGCTCTGAAGGGCAGCTGCAATGAAGCAAACAAGGGAAATACTTCAGTACAGGAGTACTCCTCCCGGAGCTCACCACCCTACGAATCGCTGAGGTGCTGAGCTAGCTGGGTACATGGGAGGGTTCAGTTTTCCAGGGAATACTCAGACTATCCAGGGTGGGAACTAAGAAGGAGTGTGAGTAAGTGTGTGTGAGAGGTGAAGGGAGCGACTTGCTGTCACCTGGCAGTGTGGTTTTCTACTGTTTCCTCCTGGTTACCCCTAACCCTTGAGCTCTGCATTCACCCTGGGGTACCTGCTCCAAATCCTGTCGGGGCAGGATGTGGCACTACCTGGGCTTTTGGTTTCTCCAGCGGGAAATAGTAATCTTTTCCTTTCAGTAAAGAGAATGCAAAGCATGAGTGTGAAGAACTAACACCTGTAAGTGAAGAGCTTTATTTAAACCACCTCATTTCAAGCCTCTGTCTGTTTCTTCCAGCCAGACTTCATAACCAGTAGGGATGGGGGGACCTCAGAGTCTTTGAGTGAAAGGTGGAGCTGCTTCCCTGCAGGGAGCATTAGCTTTTAATTCTTTTAGTCTCTGTTTATTTACACTTTTGCTATTTCCCATCATCTCTGAATTAATTCCAGGACTTGGCTGAAACAATCCTATCTGCCTAGTTCTGGGTACGTGCAAGTGTTACTTTAAGGAAAGAAGCAATTTTGTTCAAAGGGGAAGCAAACTAGGCATTGCTCCCAATACATTTCGAGAAATTTTTGCTAAACTTAGAAGCTAACCTGGGAACTGGCTAGAAAAGAATGTATTTTCTGAGAGTTCTGGTAAATAAAGAACCTTTTTAGGGAGGTTTTTCTGCTTCCATATGGTAACGGAGCAGTGCAGAGATACATGACAGTTTAGAAAAGACCATGCAACATTTCAAACCCCTGCAACATTTCTCATTCTACTGAGCTTTTAGTCCCTTTTTTTCATAAAGGCCTTGTTTTATCTGAAGACCCTCCAAACATCATGATGGGCTTTCCAACAGGTCCTAAAATTGTGGGACAGATGGGCCAAATGACGGATATTTAGAAAGGACTTGAGGAAGCTGCCTTGGAGCAGCTGAATGGTGCATGAAGTCCTTGGCTGCGTTGAGCTGGCACAGCTGAGATGTTGCTCTTCACGCTGTCTCGCCTCATGCCAGCACAGGTGGTCCCAAAGAGCCCATGCTCACCAGCTGCAATGGTTCAGGGATAAGGATTTACCGAAAACCCAAAGGGGTTTTGTGACAGAGCTGTATGTTGGGGGAGTCTCTTTAGCACCATTGTGGGTTGTTTTCAGAAAATGGTTCCTATTTCAGCAGGATTCTCTTTCCCCCTCTTTTGGCTCCCTCCATTTTCCTTGTTTTCCTTTTTCCTACTCTTTTGGTTGTTCTTAGGAAGGACCTAGTCCTGTGGTTTCAAGTTTAGGGTTGATTGAACGTCAGGTTAAAGAGCTGTCCATTGGCAAAGCTAGTCCAGGGTTCAGCTGCACAGACGAGCAGGCACTCTTGTTGGCTGCAGGGGCATTACCCTGACTTCAGCCACTGAGGACCTCCCTGGAATTCCACTGAACAAAGTCTAACACATGCAAAGTTTTCTGCTTTTCCTTTTTTTTAAAGAAAACAGCAAACCCCCTTGCTGGCAAAGCACATTCATTCTTACCAGCACTGGAAAAATGCAGTTGTTGTGGACTTGGTCTCATAGTAACAGCAACAATAAGGCTGTGGTCAGAGCCTGGGATTCACTGGCCATGTTGGAAACACAAGGAGTACACGATGTGCTCGAAGGAGCGCTCGACCTCCATCAGCACCGCAGTCGGGCAGCGTCGCTGGCGAGGACTTGCAGCTCTCAGAGCTGGCCGTTGGATCTGCAGGACGGGGATGTGTGTGGGCATCACGATGAGGGTGAGGGGATCTGGTCTGCGAGCAGATGGAGATAGTGTAGAACAATGGTCCTGGCAGCAGCGGCCGCTCCTTGCAGAGGCTCTCGTCATGTAGCCCCGTTGCCCCAGAGCTGCGCATTGTTCTCTTTTGGTTGAGGCCTCTATTCAATTAGGGAGCAAGAATCCTTTCCCCTGCTCTGCTGCCGCCTTGACGCTATCACACTGGTCCTCGGCTAACCGCAGCGGTTTGACACAAAGCAGCTCCGGTTGCGAGCTGCGCTGCACATGTATGTGGTCTTGCCTGGAAAGGGCCTGTGGACATCTGGTCTGAATCTCCCTCCCATTCACATCCACGTCCCCTGTCACTTCCCAAGGGACTGCGAATACTTCTTGGGGCTGATACTGCATGGAAGGCTGGATCTTGGGGACCACCAGCTCATCCATTCACTTGTGTGGAGAGGACAGCAAATGTGCTCCTCCAACAAGGCATGGGCAATGGAGGGCAGCCAGGCGAGCACATTGTTCCTCTCTGTGGGATTTTGTTAGATGTCTCTTCCTTTCCACCCTGGTGGCAGAAGAAACCAGACCATGACTTCTTATGCAGACACATAGTGTCAGACATGAGGACTGCTGCTGTTTCAGGTCCAGTTCACCCAGCAGGATCTTGATTGTTGTCTGTGAAGGTTAATGCTTCGCCATACAGGTTCTAGCACGCGAGAGACTCTGAGGGACTTAGGCAGACAGACAGATACAGGGCTTGGTTTTCCCAGATCAGTCCTTCACACTTGTAACTGCTCCTCAGTCAGTGATGTGTTGTCACATTTGTTAAAGGAAACCTAGAAGAGGGTGTGTTAACTCTTCTCCCCCTACTCTTTGTGGTTGTGTGGGAAGACTGAAGGAGAGTTAGGTCATAGAAGCACACTGTTGAACATTTATATTAGGATGTGTGGCTCCTGATTCGATAGTCATCCTTGGGTCTGGAGGATCTCACATATCTTGGGTGTGAAACTGCGTCTGAGCATCATAAAACTCTTCCTTTTAGCTCCTACCCTGACTCCAGTGGGTCACCGTAAAAGCTGATGAGAAAGAGATGACATGAACTGGAGACTGTTTTAATGAACGAGAAAGAGGCCACTGGAGCCAGGCACAGGCAGTGTTCTGGTGCCAACAAAACCTCTGCTGGTGGGAGAAACATAGAGTGCTGGGGAGTGGGATGGCAGGAGCCAGCAGGATGGCAAAGGAGAGAGAGCAGGGCACTGCCTCTAATCCTGTGCTTCCCCCTCAAGAGTGGGGACTTGGCCTATCTGACAACAGGACTGAGCAAAGGCTCATGAAAATAATCAGATTTGTTGTCCTTTCTCCCCTCCAAATGTGGTTTCAGCCTCACTGAGGCTTTGGTCCTCCTGAGACTTCATCCTGGGTACCAGCTGCTGAAAAACATTGCTCTGCTCTATCACACCGACTACTTATGGATTTTCTTCTGGTGTTAGGGGACTTCTATCTGCTTTGCTTGTTTCTGTTGTTCAAACAATGATTTCCTCTTGCAGAGTAAACACTGTGAGGTGCACGTGCAAAATCCACTGGCATCGAGAGCGACCTCCCATCCTGGCATGGCTTTGAGTCAGGCTCACAGAGTATGAGAAGTCATCCTTACAGAGCAGTAGAGGATGCAGCTGTAGGGATTCCCTCACCCTCCCTGTTCCCTGTCAGCTTCTGTGTGGAAATGTTTGATAAACTTAGGGGAAATAATCAGACATTTCTGTGTGAGGAGATGGAGCCTCAAGGCTTTATAAGGAATTAGGTTCAATTCATCTGCACTCCAGATCTGGCTGAGGAGAAACCGTGCTGTTGTGGAGGGCAGCCAGGCCAGGTCAGATTGAAGGAGTTCAAAGGCAGTGCAGCTATGTTATACCCTCAGTGTCTGGCACGTGGATAAATGGTGCCACCACTTTAATCTTCATAATAAGTACATGTTTGTTCTTAAAAAAGGTCAGTGGCCAGCTGGTGGCATGGCAACAGCCCATGACTGCCATACAGGAGGCCTGGGTTTGAGGGAGGGGAAGGGGAATGTTGTCTCTAGGAAATTAAAAATTATAACTATAGCCTACTTGGCCAATGTCTGAGTACACCCTTGCAACTGCACCGCTGTGCAGCGCAGGGGAAGGCTTCTCATCTAAATGCCAAACAGCAACGTTCTTCCCCGGTGGGTTTTATAGGTGAATGGAAAAACCTGGCAGCTAGAGGATGTGTTCCTGCTGAACACTTTTTGTTGGTGTTGTTGAAGCCATTATGCTTTAATGTTCAGCGATACTTCTGAAGAAACAGAGAAGACATTTCAGCTCCAGGCTGGATTCCTGCACATAGCTTCTTGCCACAGGAGTCTGAAGAGGGAGGACACAAATAGGATATGGCAGCAGGAGGGTGAGGAGCTGCACCTGAGTGTTCCTCAGTCTCTGTGGCGGCTGTGAGGTGTTCCTTGGTGTCTGTATGCCTGTCTGAGCAGGCAGTGCACGCCTCTGTCCTCCACTGCCAAGAACTGAAACATCTGTTTTGTTCTTCTGAGGAACTTCAACATTGCTGAGACCTAAAACGGGTCAAATGCTCCATTCCCAGCGCTCCAGATAGCTTCTGACCATGGATTTCAGTCAGGATGATTATGTAGTCCACTTATTTTTCCATGTATTTTCATGTATGGCATGGTTAGAAGCCCAGAGTCAGTTTGCTTAGTGGGGAGTGATCTAATTTTAGCCCAGAAGAGGCTCACAGCTACTTTAAATTATGGTGTGCAAAAAACCTAATGTCTATGATCTCTAGAAATGCAAGGAGAGGCTTCTCTTAGCTGATGAATAGATTATATGGCTGTATCTGTATCTAACTGAAACAAGACAAAGCTGGGATTAATGTGTGAACATTAAGGTACAGCTTCCCCTGCCCCTGTTTATCTTTGTCTGGTTTTAGACTTATCATTGAGAGAGCCGTAAAAAATGCGCGCTATGCTTCCTGAAGCAGATAAGTTCCCCCAGGTCTCCTTTCTGTGTAATCACTCAGTTGGAGTAGCTGAACAGAATCAATGAGGCCAAGTTAAAGGTTCTGTGAATCTCCTCATCCAGGCCAGTTTGTTGCACGTCTGCTTGCAACGGTCTGCATTCGGGTAAAGAAGTGGCGTAGGGTGGGTGCAACGGTGCAAAGACAGAAGTGGGTAGAACGAATCCGGGTTTGTGTGCCTTTGTTTGTCTCAGCATTCTCTGGGAGACCTACCAGAGTTTCTGGCTGTATGTGTATGACAATTAGAGGGAGGCAATGACAGTTCAAACTATGGGGCAGGGCAAGACTGTAATGCGTCATGACATGGCATGCACCACCACTAGATTGCTTTGGATTGCTGCGGCTATTTGCCCCAGAAAACTTTACAAGTTCCTTCTTAAAATCAAAATCTATCTCTTCTGAGGGCTGCTCCAGTGCTCTGCTCTGCTGGATGAATGAATAAGCTCGTTATGCCTCTCTCAATCTGTTCTTGACAACTATTGTCTTTTGGTTCAAATGTTTCTCGCTGATCGTCTTCTTCCTCAGCCTCTCTATTGTTAGATACTGCAAGCTGCCTCTCATTTTCTCTTGTAAGACACTCTCTAGTTTTCCCCTGATCCTGGTACCCTTCCTTTTCATCATGCCTCCATCCTGCACAAATCCTGGGCACACTGGCGTAGGTCCACCTCAGAAGACCAAACAGAGCAAGGAAATCGGCCAAAGACACCTGCACGATGCTTACTGGCTGCATGGCTTTTGCCTGTATTAATTAACAGATAATTAGCCCAGGTGATAGTTTGGCTCGATTCTGGAACTAGCAAAAGGTGGGGACCATTCCTACAAGGCAGATTAAACTTGGAGAAGGTGAGAAAGCCTGGAGGTTGAGACACGTGCTGTGCTGTGCTGTGCTGTGCTGCTTGGCCTCCGAGCCAGAAAGCAGTCTGCAGCAGGCTTTCTTTCAGTAGCATACACATAACCTTCTAGACCACAACAAGGCATGCTCTTTGGATCCTAGAATCATTAGAGATTGGAAGGGACCTTGAAAGATCATCTAGTCCAATCCCCCCTGCCACAGCAGGATCACCTAGACCAAGTCACACAGGAACACACCCAGGCGGGTCTTAAACATCTCCAGAGAAGGAGACTCCATAGCCCTCCCTGGGCAGCCTGTTCCAGTGCTCTGTCACCCTCATTGTGAAGAGGTTGAAGGTCTTGATGCCTGGCTTTTAGTGGTTCCAGCAATACTCTTCTGACTGTAGTGGAAATACCTCATCCCAGGTGACATTTACTTTCCCAGTGATCTGGCCACGTTGTGGTCTAGTCATTACGTAGTCAGCACAAGCTGCCACTCATGATGTCTTCAGCAGACACTCTTCTACCCTGTATAGTAACATTTCCTTCCATGTCTACTGTTTCTGAAGACTCTCTGGCAATTCTTAGCTAAAATTCTGCTGCTTGTCCGTATGGACAAGCTTCTCCAACCCCAGACATGAGAAAGTTTCATTAGACACTCTTTGGAGCCAAGATTGTTTAAGGAACAGATAGCATCAACACATGCTCTTGCAAAACTCTGCTGGTGATTTTCTTCTTTTTCAGCTCAACCCGCTGCTGTCGCTTCCCCTTCAGCCAATTTCTTAACTACTTTGCAATTCTTATCTTAATCCCCACTTTCTCTACTTGAACTAATAGTTCCCATCTGGCAGGGTATCAAATACTTTATCCTACTCCAGATAAATGCCATCTTCCCATACTTCTTTTGTCTGTAAAATCAGATAAGACTCTTCTGGTAGACAGGCAGAAGCTGCCTTTGCTGGGGTTTTGTTGTATTTTGTTCCAGTTTCAGTTTGTTTCTGTATTTTCAGTTGTTCCTTCCCTCACAAGATCTCCAAACCAGGGATTTACTCCATGGAGCCTGAAAGATGTTTGTGGCACACACAACATTAGGAGGAGTGGCTTAGGGGTCTGGGGCTATTTAGCCTGAGGAAAAGGAGGCTGAGGGGAGACCTTATTGCTGTCTACAGCTACTTGAAAGGAGGTAGTAGGAAAGGTGGGTGTTGGTCTCTTTTCACATGTAACAAGAAGAAGGAAATGGCCTCAGGTTGGGGTGGGAAAGTTTAGGGAAAACTTCGTTATTGAAAGGGTCATCCGGCAGTGGAACAGGCTGCCCAGGGAGTTGGTTCAATCACCATCTCTGGACGTGTTTAAAAGTTGTGTTGATACAGAGCTTAGAAATGTGATTTAGCAGGGGACCTGGTACAGTTAGCTTTATGGTTGGACTCAAAGATCTTTCCAGCTTAAATGATTCTATGACTCTTTGATAACTTTATTGTAGCCTGCAAGGGTACAGCTTTTCATACCAGGTTGTCTCAAACGCGGGACAGTGGAAATCTGCTCACTAGTCCCACCCCAACACTAATAAGGCCATGATGTCGACTTTCATACACACGAAGCACAGCATGTCCCTTCTGTTGAGCCTGCAATTCTTTCATTGCAGAAAGAATTTTGGTATGTGGTTCCCACTTGACAGCCCTTCCTAAGGACACATAAAGGATCTGTTGTCCTGCAAGTGGACATCAGTATCTAGTGATATGAGGCCCAGAAAAACCCACACTAATCGCCTCTGCACCTCTTAATGCTTTCTAAGACTAAAGTACAAATTAGAGTGTTAATTTTCCTTTGGGCTCTCCTTGGAAAGGAGTAGGAGGTGTGGAGGCACACATGTGGACCTGCAAATAACAAATGCAACCTGATACTGGTGAGTTTGCAGAGCCTGTGCTAACTTTTCTGCTGCCACATCTTTCAGTTGACCCATATAAATGAATATTAACTGGCTTCTAATTCATAGAAACATAGAATCATTAGGGATTGGAAGGGACCTCGAAAGATCATCTAGTTCAGTCCCCCTGCCACAGAAGGATCACCTAGACCAGGTTGCACAGGAACATATGCAGCTAGATTTTAAACGTCTCCAGAGGAGGAGACTCCACAATCCCCCGGGCAGCCCGTTCCTATGCTCCACTGTGAAGAAGTTCCTTCTCAGATTGATGTGGAACCTCCTATGTTCCAGCTTACACCCAATAAATTTTAACTGACTGGCTTGGATCAAGATTCAAATGAGAAAGCTCAGTGAGTAAATGGATTTGGTGCTGGCTGGGGTATATCTGCCTGCACTACCATCCTGGCTTTGGGTGTGAGGTACATACTTTCTTTTCACCCCAGAGAATGTAGAAGTCACTGTGGTTCTGAATGCATGATCCTGGAAATTAAAGCAGCCACCGTGGAAAAGAAACAAACCTGTTCCGTGACTATTACATGCCTCTAACAGCTATCTCCAGCGGGGAGGAGAAGATTCCCTGTGGGTAGATGAAGTTTACACTTAGGGGCTAGGAACAGTAATTAAAACTCTGTAAGTACACTCATTAATTTCCAGCCTCTGGACTGAGGTGACATGTGCTGCCAGTAACAACTAAACTGATACTGCTTCAGTTAGCTTTCTGTTTTCTCTCCTCGGGATGGAGAGGAGGACAAAAGGCAAGTTAAGCCGGCCTCCCTTGTTCTATTTATTTGCCTTTTTGCTGTTTTATGTCCTTGAATTTTGAATCCTGAAAGCAAGACTCCTTCCAGCTGTGGGTCTGTGCATGCGGGGAGAGAGTGGGAATGCCTGCAGTTCGCTTCTGCTTGATCTGCAGAAAGCAGCGAAGGAAAACAAACCTGCGGTTGTCACACAGCAATGTCCCAATGCGATGTGGTACAAGGGCACTCTCCTCCTCTGAGACCTTCGAGGGGCTCTCAGGCTGACAAGGGATTGCAAACCCCAGCTGAAGAGTAGGGCTTTGTTCACAGTGCTCTCCGTTCATTTCTGTGTGCTTTGCTTATTTATTTGTACAGTTGCCCTTATCTTTCCTTGTGTGCCTTGCCGTTTCCTTAGGCTCACATCTCTGCTTCTTGACCTGTTCAACTTCTTTCTTTCATGACGTCAGAGCGTTTGCACATTCTTCTTCATTCTGTCCCAGGCTGAAGCTCAAGCTTTTTCCTGCATGATTTCTGGGTGGTTTCTCCCTGTGTGTTGTGTTTTGGCTTCAAGAAGCAAAGATAATCCTGTGGTCCCTTCTAACCCAGGCTGACTGTATGACTTGGTCTAGGTGATCCTGCTGTGGCAGGGGGATTGGACTAGATGATCTTTCGAGGTCCCTTCCAATCCCTAGTGATTCTATGATTCTATGATCTGTGACATGGATGGTTTTGACAGTTTGTGCTGCACTGGGAACCCCCATTCAAGGAGCTGTGCCCCAAGGGAGCCTTCTCTCTGCCCGGCTCTGCTGTGAGTGACATGTGAATATCTGCTCTGTGGATATGTGTGATGTTGTCCATGTGGAAGCACCTAAGTCTCAGATGTGGGACCAGTCCCTCACCTTACAGCACCTACATCTCATGTCTGCGGAGCAGCAGTGCTCTGTTGCAGGCTGGAGCAATGGACCAGGAGGGATGCTGTGGTCCTGCACTACATCTGAGGCATCTGAAAGTGCTGCAGCCTATGTCTGTTGAGTGACCACAGGTGTGCATGAGTCTTTTATATGACCTTGACAGACTGGTTGCCCACTCCGAGGCATGGAGGCTGAAGGTCTCAAGCGAGTCTTAGTTCAAAAGGCACTCAGGGGAGTCAGGACAACTAGTGCACACTTTGTATATGTGGTTCATTGGCATGAAATGTGAAAGACATACGCACATCCCGAGTTTAGTTATTTATATCCACCTTGAGAGACAGCAGGATTTTGTCTTTGTGCGATGTGCTCCATTGTGTGGACTTTTGACTGTCCTTCCGGACAGCACGCAACTCCCATCCCCCCAAACAATTTACAGCAGAATTAATATTTTAGTACTTAATTTTTCTTGTGGCAATTTATGTCAGCCATACAAACTACTCACTTTGATCACTGGGAAAAACTACTGATAAAATAAATTAAAGGAGAAGTCTTGACTTAAGATTAAGAACAACTTCCTTCTCATTAGGCTTTCCACGGGAACCCTGTATCATATTTATTTAAGCGTCAAAGAAAATATTTAGCCTATCCACAGAGGTTAAATAATCAGCTGATAAGATTTGTAGCTCAAGTATGTTTAAATGTACTCATTAAACATAGTATGTGTTAGGTAATTTTTCGAAAGCTCTGCCTCTACATGTAAACCATTAGGAAGTGGAAGGGAAAAAGCCAAAAGGAACCAAAGCATTCTTTGTGAACAAATACAGTTGTGCATTGTGTGCGCTGCGGCTCGCGAGAGTCAAAAAGTCAGAATAACAAGACCCAGAAGAAGGCTATAATGACACAATTTATTCTTCAGCAGCCACCAAGAGAACTAACCCCAGCATTTTGCTCTAAAAAAAGGACCACATATTTTAGCTCACCTAGTAATTTATGTCCATAATAATCGAAGAGGGAGGGTTGGACTGAACTTATAAAGGCTCAAAGCCTATGGAAACAAACTTCTCTTGGTGAAGGGAACCTACTTTCCAGCTCTGGCTCAAAGTATTTTTTCATCTGATTGGTGTTACTGGGACACAATGACTCCGCACTAGGTTTGGGTAAAAGGGGAAAGTTACTTCTGTTTAATAAATACAAAACAGTACCTTTTAGAAACAGACTGTTTGGATTTTGGGTTTCACGATCTTTTTTCCCTGATTTGAAGGTCTACTTCGTGCAGAAGCCAAAAATGTCAATCACTTTATCTGAGAGCAACAAGCAAAAACCAAAAGACTTGGTCTAGGTGCTCCTGCTGTTGCCGAGGGACTGGACTAGATGATCTTTCGAGGTCCCTTCCAATCCCTAATGATTCTATGATTCTGTGTTTTTGCTCAAACAAACCTTCTCCTTTGTAGACTCCCAGCCTGGTAACTTTGTGATGATGTGAACGACATCTCTGGGCAAACAAATGAAAGAGCAAAAAGGTGCCTTTTTTCATACAGACTGCAAACATGAGCATCGAGCTCATGAGAGGGAGCAGATGCCATCTGGGGAATCGGTATTAAAGAATAGATTCTGCTGCTTTAATTGACAAGACTCTTGTTCTTAGAGTAACCCCACTCACTTCTTTGGTGCTATGTCTGCTGGTGGATGGTAACATGCGGTGAGACCAGCCAAGGGTTAGGTGGCTGCTCTGCAGGTGTGTGGTAGTACCTGGTGAGAAAGCACTGTAGTAACAACAAAAGGCTCAGTGCTGCACTGAGGAAACAAGAGCTTCATCACAGAGTCACTGAACATTAGGGATTGGAAGGGACCTCAAAGGATCATCTAGTCCGATCCCCCTGCCACAGCAGGACCGCCTAGACCAAGTCGCACAGGAACATATCCAGGCGGGTTTTAAATGTCTCCAGAGAAGCTGTTTGTGCAGCACTTCAGGAGTTATTGTGAAGTTATCTGTTTCTGTGGTCTGGGGTAGATGGGAGTGAGAAGCAGCCAAACAACCAAGCAGGACTTTTTCTTTGGGAGTGCTTGAGACTCCTGTCTTTTCTCCTTTTTCCTCATGTCTTTTCTCCTTTTTCCTCCTGTCTTTTCTCCTTTTTCCTCCTTTTCTTGGTCATGGAAACAGCTGTATTTGTTGTGTGACCAAAACTCAAATGCCCTTGACCACATTATAGTGGGCTTCTAGTTTTATGGTGACAATATGCAGGTCAACACATCTAGCTACATGGTGAAGGACAGAAGCCAATTGCTCTCTCCCACCTGTGTCAAGGACTGGGAGACATCCACTTGTTCTCTTTCCTTTGATTTTTTTTAAAGGGTACATGCCTGTTATAGGCTTGGGGGTTTCGGGAAGAAAGGATGATACCAAGTGGGCTATGGGCTTGATGCAGTGATAATGGATGGTCCCAGGCAGCAGGAATGTGGGCAGCACTGGGACAAGATTCTTCCAACTTTATCTAGAAAGAATGGATTCGTCTGTCCTGACAAGATTATAACTCCATCCATAGTGGGACGGGCTGTGCAGGCTGTGGGGTCATCACCACTGGCCTCTGCATTGCGCTGTCTGGTTTGTTCTCTGGAGGAGGGAGGAGGTAGCCATGGATCACCTTTGTCCATGAGCCTGGCAGGATAACACAGAGATAGTGAAACAGCAGTTCAGCGTCCGCTTTTATTGTGTGCACGAGGACTTTTTTCAAGAGCAAAACTCCTGGGTTTTGTTTGCTTTGGAAAATCATTATCTGCCAGCCCTGGTGACTTTCTTTCAACATTGCAGCAGTGTTGTGACGTTACTTAGAAAAGCATTTGGAAAAATTGTAGGGACGAGCGTGGTCTGCGACCGTTCTCTGACGCAGCTGCTCCTCGTGGCTTCCACCACTGCACAGAGGCCCCGGAGAAAAAGAGTTAATGGGGAGATGTCATACTATTTTACAGCACAACAGTCAATCATGGTGAACTGGCTGCCGTGTGAACTGCTTCCTCACCCAGGCTTTGATGACCTTCAGACCCGTCCTGAATCACTGGTCATAAACACTGAAGTACCCTGGCAGGTCTTGGGCGTGTGGAGGACACTTGGTGAACCCAAGGCAGAGTGACAGGAGACGCGTCTCCACGCTGTGCGCACACACACACGAGCAAATAACACTCCGGATGCCAAGAGCAGATCACAGGTTTGCACAGCTGTGGCTAGAAACAGACTGGTTGGTGTGAATGGAGCCGTGCCTTTCTAACACCAGTCTGATGGCCGCGTGTCGCTCCAGGAAGTGTGTTCAGCTCAGTGGCTGAGTGACTGGGATTTGGCTCTGCGCAGCATTTTTGTCTTTCCATCAGGAGATCAGAAGCTTTTTTTAACCGTAATCTGTACAGTTTTCTATGCAGCCGAGTTATTAAGTTTTCAGGGGTTCACATTTTTGTCAAAAGCTCAAACGTCTCAGCAGAAAAAGTCCAGTTTTATTGAAGACAATTTTTCACTTGGTGAAAAGGCTGCACAAAAGTGCCTACACAGCCTTGAACTTTTTATAGACTACGATGTGGTGTGAGACACTGACACGTTAAGTCACTGACACCATTCCACTGCTTGCTGTTTCATGGGTGCCTGCCACAGAGAAAGGAAACTATTTAGGGTTATTTTTCTGCTCAAGCTCTTTGGACTGACCTAGCGAGGCGTCGGAACACACGCTTAACGTCTTGGCACAGGAGCTGCATCGTTGACTTCAGTGGTGCAGCTCATGTGCTCAGGCTTAAGTGTGTGCTGGAAAACAGAGACTAGAGGCACTGGGCTCAGAACTGCAGCCATGAAAACCCCCCGTGTTTCTAGCCGGAAGTTAAGCGGAGCACAGGGGCTAAAACTATACCGCTGGGAAATGTATGTTTGTATGCGTGTGTGTGTGAGTGTGTCTGTGTGTGCGTGTGTGTGTCTGTGTGTATGTATGTGTATGTGTGTGTGCATGTGTATGTGTGTGCATATATGTGTGTATATGCGTGCATGTGTGTGTTATGTGCATGTTGTGTGCGTGCGTGTAAGTGTATGTGCATGTGTATGTGTGTGTGTGCGCGTGTAAGTGTATGTGTGTGTATGTGCATGTGTATGTGTGTGCATATATGTGTGTATATGCGTGCATGTGTGTGTGTGTATGTGTGTGCGTGCGTGCGTGTAAGTGTATGTGTATGTGTGTGTGTGTATGTGTGCATGCATGTATGTGTGTGTGTATATATATGTGTGTGTGTCTGCGTATGTTTGCGTGTGTGTGCGCGTGTAAGTGTATGTGTGTGTATGTGCATGTGTATGTGTGTGTCTGCGTGTTTGCATGTGTGTGTGTGCGCATGTAAGTGTATGTGTGTGTATGTGTATGTGTGTGTCTGTGTATGTTTGCATGTGTGTGCGTGCGCATGTAAGTGTATGTGTGTGTACGTGCATGTGTGTCTGTGTATGTTTGCATGCGTGTGCATGTGTGTGTGCATGCGCGTGTAAGTGTATGTGTGTGTATGTGTGTGTGTCTGTGTATGTTTGCATGCGTGTGCATGTGTGTGTGCATGCGCGTGTAAGTGTATGTGTGTGTATGTGTGTGTGTCTGTGTATGTTTGCATGCGTGTGCATGTGTGTTTGTGTGTGCGTGTGCGTGCGCACACTTATTTATTTATTTATGTAAGCATTTCACCCGGCCCGTGAGGTGACATGGGTGCTGTCACTTGCCTGCACGGCAGGGCAATCCCCGACACCTACAAACCCTACCGTGCGTTGCGGTGCAAGCGAAGTGTTAAAGCAGAAATGGCAGCGAAGACACCCCCTCCCTTTCCCCCCCGCTGTTCCTCCTGACATCGGAGAGGATCGACCACAACTGCATACCGTTTATAGATCCGCCTGATTAAAACCAGTTTTCCCTATAGGTCACATCATGGAGAAGACACAAGGTTTTTGTCAAGAGACCCGCTACTGGCAGAAACTGTTTTGCTGCTATTGCTAGTAAGAAATTAGTAACTAGATCCATGTCCTGCTTTATGCCAGCCTTATAATTATCCTATTTCAGCGGCCAGCCAGACGTTTGGGCCAAGGGTAATTTAGAAACTCAAGATCTCCCTTCAGTCTTGCTTTTTATGTTCATCTTTACTGCAGCTATGTCCCCGTGCAGCGTGCGATCTTCCCGCGTGCCCCTCTGTCACTGCAGTTTCTGTGACCCGCCGTCAAAGCGCAGCACAGGCGCCTCACTCAGCACAGCTACACGAAACCGCAGGAAGCAGTCGCTGGCTCTAAACAGCGCCGTTCTCTTGCTCTTTGGGTTTCTGTCCTCAGAGGGATATGCACAGCTCTCACTGCCTTGCGAGACCGGTGGGGTAGCGTTTGGCCCTCCAGTGCAGAACTGCTTTTGCTTTCCCGTCGCCGCTGTCATCCCAAGAGCTCTGTGGAGCCGAGTGGACGTTCCTGGATGCTGTTTTTTATACCCTGTGAGACTGTGGTCGGCCGGGCTATCCCTTTGGTGTGGTAACAGTCTCCGCGGTCTTTACTCGGACTGTGATTACACAAAGTACATGTTTGTCTTCTCCAGCTCATGCGCCGTGAACGTCCCAAGCTAATGGTATCTCTGAGATGTGGCTTTTGGAGCAGCAGCGTGCCCGTTGTGCAGCGTTTGCTTTCTACGGGGAAGCACACAGCCAAAAATAAAACTTGCCCCTTTCCTTCTGCGTAAGCTTTCCCTCTTGGCTCTTCATCATGTTCTTCTTGTTTCTTTGCCTATTTTGCATGGTTTTTGTTTCCTTTTACGTTCTTGGGACCTCCGGAAAAGTGACCCTGAAAATTCTCAGTCTGAGTGGAGTGCCTTCCAAACCTTATGGATTTCAGCTTAACCACTTATCCAGTTGCCTACGTATCTATTTATTGCTGACTGGCTTTCTTCATGGACTGTATGGAAGCCCCAGCTCCCCTCAGCTCTGATGTGTTACTGCAGTCGAGCACCAAAAAAACCCCAATCCCATACTGAATTTGTTGATGGGCCTCCTGATTTAGTACCTTGGCCCTTCTAATTTTTGACCATCTTCCTGTTTCTGTGGGGCATGTGTAGCCCCCATGAACTATGTACAACACTACACGTACACTCATGCATGTAACCTACTCCAGGGCAATAAGGAAAAGAAAACAGGTAGTCAGTTGAAGCCCCTTGTGTCCCCAGCCCTCTGCAGGGAGCCACGGTTGGGTACAGAGCTTCTTGCACCGAGCAGTGCCTCCTCTGCAGACAGATGTTCCATAGTCCACAAGTCTCAACATTATGGGCTTTTTAAATTGTATTTTTCCTGCTAGATTGGGTTTTAGTCCCAGGTAAGATATAACCAACCACTCAAGTCATTTAGCACTGCTGATGGCACGTCTCTGTGTGTGGGGTTGTGTGTACACACACCGGGGCACGAGTGCCGTGGGATTTGTATCAGGAGTCTGCTTGGCACAGGGGCATGGATTACACCTTCAAGTACTTTTCACCACAGAAATCAGTGAATGAATTTCTTCCTTAGGTGCAAAGTATATTTGACAAACCAGTCCTGGAACACACCCCCTAGTAAACAAGGCACCTTTTCTATCTGCCTCTTCTTTCTCTCGTCATGCAAATGGCCCTAGGGTCATCCTGCCTCACAACATGGGGACACATCGAGCAGAGATGCCTGGGAATTAAATCTTCAGCAATTTTCTGTTGTATCCTCTGTGTCCCAGCCCCTGGCTGCTCCAATTTATTGCTTCCTTTCATCTCTTGAGCAAAGGGTTAAT
Organism: Rhinopomastus cyanomelas; assembly: GCA_013400115.1. Lineage (NCBI taxonomy): Eukaryota > Metazoa > Chordata > Aves > Bucerotiformes > Rhinopomastidae > Rhinopomastus > Rhinopomastus cyanomelas. The sequence goes on from VXBP01007509.1 coordinate 104,317, forward strand.
AACTGCTTGTCCTTTCTGCAAATTAATCTGTTTTCTGAGATTCAGCAGCTTTTCCCTGTCATCTGTGCTCATCCGAGCTGTGAGGTCATCACATGGTGAATCGTGTCCCAATATGGGTGGGCTCTGTGGGAGCTGAGCATCAGCCCCTGGCCTGTGCATGGAGATGCACTGAGACACCCAGGAGAGGTTTTCTTTGCAGGGCTTCCACATGGCCCAGCCCAGGAAGAAATGTTTACTCGAGAGAGATTAGCACCCCGGTTCCAGGGAGGCTTTTTCAAATAACCTAGGACAATGTCTGGGACTGAAGTTCTGGGGTGTTGCCCATCACCAGGTTATTGCTTCTGTTTATACATTTCATTCTTCTGGCTCCTAGGTAATTGAAAGTAAAGTCTGCTGTGCACTATCTGCTGCCTGCAGGTCTCCATTTGCACCACTGTCCTCTTGTTCCTGAGTATGTGGTGTCAGCATTTTGACCTGTATCCCTTCCCAAGAGGTGGGCTGATGGAGGGCACTGTTTTCTCAGCTAAACATGTCTTGATTTCAATGCCCCACCTTTGTATCAGCCCCAAATTATTTATTCAGGCCTTAGCTTAGATTCTCCATGTCTGATTTCTTCTTCCAGAATAACTCCAGTGCTTTAGATAACAGCAAGAACCAAAGCACATAACACCTCCTTTTCTGTCATGCATTCAGGAGCACTTATAGCTTCTATCTCGTGCTTATACATGTTTGCACAGAGCTCTTAACATAAGGGGTGTTCTGGCAGAGGTAGGCAGGAGGGGAAATCCATATCTTTTGTTCCATGGCATTTTAGGGAAAGTTTGGTTTCTTGGGAGGAGAAAGAACCTTTGCATGAACGCTCCTTGTGCGTTAGGTCAACAGGAAGGCAGGAACAAGTAAAGATCTGCCTCCTCCATTACAGACTGAAATTGTTTTCCCACGGAGGCACTTTTGTCAGGGACATAAGTAAAGAGCATCTGTCTGAACATTTGTTTATTTTTAGTGCCATTTAGGCTGTTATCATTTGGACTAGTTTTATCCCCTTCAGGGTCAGGTCTCTGTTCAAGCATCAATAAAAATCATAGCTCATAGACTGCAAAAGCTGGGTTATGTACGTTGGCTGGAAAGTTGGGGATACAGTGCGTTCCAGCAAAACACTTAGCCTGTACATTTTTTACTACTCCTCGGGAGTTTGATGAGGCTGAGTTGGGAAACTGGCTGAGCCACCAGCTGATATCCAAGCTCGGATGAGATATAACAGGGAGGCTGATGGTTTCAGTGTGTAATTTCTCATTAGTCCCTTTTTTTAATGTTGTTGCTCTTATAATTCTGGTTTGTGCTGAACCTCTCCACTCGTCACACAAGGCAGGCAGAGTTAAGCATCCGATTTGGCCCGAGCACCTTTGCTCTGCCTTTTCAACTCATGACTGATCAAACCAAATCTGCCATCTCTGGCACAGGGCCTCGAAGACTGGCTGGGGTGTGAGGAACTGCAGCAGCTACTGCCAAGTGCTTGCCCAAACTTTTGGATTTTACCCTTCCCCTTCTCATAAAGGTGTGTACCCTGAGGACAAAGACCCTTAGCGTTTTGATGGGAAGTCAGCTGGAGGCATGGGGGCTGGCTGGGAGCACGGAGGGAACTCCAGAACTTTGTGGAGAACTCTTCAGCTGCCTCTGCAAAAACGTGTCTGTCTGCACAGATGATTCCTTCTCTCTCTCTCTTTTGGACTATTTCTAGGATCCCTGCTTAATGCAGAGCTGTGCTTAAACACAACTACTGTAAGATGTCTCTGACAGTATCATAAAGCTGTGACATGGAAAACGCCAAACTAAGATAAGGGGTAAGAGCTCACCACTGCTACAGAGCACAGCTGTGCAGCTGTTCCCCCTGGCTCAACCCCTCTGCGACACTGGGGCTGCTTCTTATCTGGAAAGGGCAGCCCACTGCCTTGGTAAAAGGGGACCTTGCTGCTGCCACCTCTGTGTGACCGAGTGTGACCCAGCCACCAGCAGCATCCCAGGGAGGTAGCAGGGGGACTGATAGGAAGCTAATAGGGCACCACTCAACCTCATTTGTTCCTTAGCTGCTTCCCTGAGCTTTGGTGTCAGTGTGGAAACAGCTGTCTCCGTCTGATTCAGACTTTAACTGGGACAACAAGAAAACAAAAAATGATTAGGAAACACTAAGCTGGGTAAGGAAAGGTAACACTGACCACTGCCTGTCCCAGCGTGGTGTTTGACTGCTGAGCCATTGTTGTGCAGCTCCAGGGACTGATTCTGTACTGTTTTGGGCAAACTGCAGTGGTTACAGATGAGACCATAAACTGAGGCTGCTCCAAGCACAACTACTGCACATGGTAGTCCTTCTGTCATCCTCCCAGATGACTTTTGGTATTCACTGAAGGGTTTTATGACTATTATCCCCAGCTATTTCACTATACAAGAAAACAATCCCCAACCCTAAACCCAACTTAAGATGATTGTGTTTCTACGTACCACTGTAGGGCTGGACTGCATTTTGTCTCACTGGTTTTGTAGTTGTTGGGAGTGAAGAAGGGGCTTTTTCCCTTCTTTTTTTTTCTTTATGAAGGTAACAGGAATGAACTGCAGTGTAAATTGCCTTCTTGACTGCTCAGGGGACCAGCAAAAAGCTGATTGCTTCACGGAGGTCAGTTTCTTGCAGGAGCAGAGTAGAGCTGCAACTAGTAAATGTGAGGATACCGAAGGGGTGGTCCTTTAAAACATGCAGGGGGCTTTCACACAAGTTTCCCTGTGTCCTTACAGCTCGACAAAACCAGTAATGAAAACGAGACCCAAGCAGTGGGAGCCAAGCTGCTCTGCTGACCTGTTTGTGCAAACACAACCCTTAGAGCTGCTGCCAAGGGGAACTGCTGCCCCGGTACTGCAACTGGGCTGTTGCTGCAGAACAACAAGTGATGGCTTTCTGGTGAAATGTGTGGTTTGATGTGTAATAAGAAAGGCAACAGGTCAGAGTAGATGTGTGAGCTAGGATATGTCATGTTCAGCTCTAGTGGATTTTAGGGTCTCCTCAGAGTGCACTGTGGGCGGTGCCATTGATCAGCGCGTGCAGTCGTGGGCTTCCTTGTGGCCTTAAACCCTTGCTGCTTTGGTGCACCCTCTGTTCACCCTCTTCCAGAGCCTCCCTCACTGCCCTGATGATCTTTTGTTCACATCAGTGACCGACTGCCATTTTGGAAAGAAAAGCAGCTCCCAGGGCCCTCACACGGATAATGCCGTGTGGGCTGTGGTGAAGTAATTTCCTCCTGCATTTATTTTTATTTTTTGACTGAATTATTTTTAATGCTTGCTGCTCTGTCCATCCAGTAACCTCGGCAGGGTTTTCTGAGTCCATTCTTTTAACCCTTTCTTCCCATCGTAGTTCAGGTTCTTCATGTTCTACAATGAGCTCCAATAGCATTGACTTAACCCACGTGGTCCTGGTGAAAGGACCTCGCGGAGCTTTCCCTCTCTGCTCTAAAGCTCAGCTACAAATACTCTTAATGGGAAGCACATCCTGCTACTGAGCTCTCAGTGACAGAAATTAAACCAGATTTTCCACCCCAGCATCATAACCCAATCATAAAGTGCTAGTTATTTACCACAGAGAAAGGGTTGTGCTCTGGTTCTCTAGATAAGGCTGGGGCCAGGAAACAGCTTGCAGTTGTCTCTTCAAATTCATCACATTTTTACCACAGTGTTTCCTCCCTCATTATCTTCAGAGCAGAGGCTGTCAGGAAGGGGCAGGCTGGTGAAGGCAGCTCAGCCTCTCTGAAACCATCTTTTCCCACATCCTCACGAACTCAGCGAGGACAGCAAGCTGAGTTCCGGGTACCCGCGTGTCCCCTCCTTGGCAGCACATGAAGAAAGCTGTCCTTTCCCCCTGCTCAGCCAAGAAGTAAGAGCTTTCTAATCAGCTCGCTGTCAGCCTGTTTCCTCGCATCATTTAAAATAAGCCCATTCTGCATTTACAGCTGCCAAAGCTTTTGCTTGGACTCAAAACATGGGACTGTTGGGTTGTAACTGCCCAGGCAGATTACTCAGGAGGCATCAGGCTGGGGAAGATGGGCCTTTGGCTTGTGTCACAAATACTTCGAGTGGATCAGAAACCATCTGGGTGATGAGCATCACTTGCAACTCTTCTGTCTGAAAATTGGCTGCTTGTTTTGTTTTCTGCTGTCAAATGTGTGCCTTTGTAAGTGAGATTGAATTCCTGTGAGAGGTGAAGAGTGTTGGACTTTCGGTTTTGTTCAGGCATTTGTAGGAAACTGCAGGTTTCTCCTGGTGATGCTTTCAGAAACCTCACCGGCACGTCATTGCGCAGCTCACACTCTTCTTTGACCTCTTTCTGCTGCTCCAAACATGAGTACTGGCAGGGCTGGACGATGCTAAGACACATCCTGGCTGTGAGGAGGCACTTCCAACTTTTTTTGCAGGTGCCCATGAAGATTTTTTTTTTTTAGAAATAATGTTGGGGGCCACTCATTTTGGAGTCAGCCTGATTTTCACCTCTACTCTTCAGAGCAGGTCTCCAAAGCAGTGGCACGCTGTGTGTAGCGACTAAGAACAGCAGCACGCAAAGTCACCAGCTGTATTGCAAAACCTTGGCACGAGTTACTGCCTTTGGAGTGTGCACGTACCCTTTTCATTCAGCAATTGCCATCTGTGGCAGATTTCTTTCTAGCTGGGACATGTTACTGAGTGGATATGAACTTGTGGTGTCCAACAGGGAGCTTTCATTTACCTCTGCTCAGCTTTCCTCTTCACCCACGTAGTGAAGCTGGCCTGCACTGGCAGGAAGTGGGCTGGTGTAGCCCTTTGGAGAACCTCTGTCGTGAATTGTTGCCAGGAGTGGATGAGGCCATGGCAGGCAGTGGCCTTTCTCACACATTTGAGAAGTTGTAGCTAGCTGTTCCTGGACACCAAGACCAGTCTGAAACACAAGCTGGAGCCGAATGTGGTCTACCCTTCTAAAAAGTTAAACAAGCCACATGCGTCTGACACTAGACGTACAAGACATTGTGCCTGACTTGTCCTGTGGTTCCTTACACAACCTCGATGTGGGAGGGAAGCAGTGTGCAGGAGGGGAGTGAAGTGCATCAGAAGGGCCCTGTGGCACACGGAATACAAGGATGGTAGAGGTCATGGTGACACAGGATTTGGAGTGGGGTGATGTGGGATAAAGTCTCCTGGATATAGGCTGCATGAGATGGAGGGAAAAGGAGGACAAGATCTGTGTCCCAAGTTCTTGGGTAGATTGAATAGCACATTTACAGATTTTTGAGTCACTCAGGATCTCCCTCCAAGTCTTACTGGCAATGAGGATGATGAAGTGGAGCACCTCCCTTATGAAGAGAGGCTGAGGGGCTGGGTCTCTCTAGCTTGGAAAAGAGGAGACTGAGGGGTGACCTCATTAATGTCTATAAATACTTGAAAGGTGGGTGTCAGGAGGATGGAGCCAGGCTCTTCTCAATGTCATCTAATGATAGGACAAGGGGCAATGGTTGTAAGCTGGAACATAGAAGGTTCCACATCAATATGATAAGGAACTTTTTCACAGTGAGGGTGACAGAGCCCTGGAACAGGCTGCCCAGGAAGGTTATGGAGTCTCCTTCACCGGAGACGTTTAAAACCAGCCTGGATGTGTTCCTGTGTGACTTGGTCTAGGTGATCCTGCTGTGGCAGGGGAATTGGACTGGATGATCTTTTGAGGTCCCTTCCAATCCCTAACGATTCTATGATTCTATTGTTACCCTCTAATAGGAGCCCTATCACTTAAACATGTTTTTAAGGATGTGCTGTGGTGTTAGAGCCCTGAAATAAACCCTGAATGCCCCCCAAATGGTACCTGTACAAACCACACAGCAAAGCATGAAAACAGGGAGAGGAATCCTTTGCATTGTCCCTTTCAGCATTTGATAGAAGAGATGCACTCTGAAGAAAAGGGCTTACTGTTGTGGGCAATGACACTGCTCCCAACACATTCCGTTCATACCCATATTCATGTGGAAAATAATTCCTTTCTGCTGATATGCCATTGACATTTAGCATCAGTTTTTGAGTGTGTCTGATCATTTGCACTCTGAGTTTCCTCAAAATCAAAGTGGATACATTGGTCTTCCTGAAAGTGTGGGACAGCTTCAAACACGTAGGTTGCACCACGTGCTGCAGCCTCAGGTTTACACAAGAAAATGCTGCAGCTGGAAAATACTCCCTGGTGTAAAACTGTCTGGTCTTTATGGTGTTCTCCTTTGACCCTGCTTTCGTAGTCTGAAACATGCAATGCCTATAGTAACTCAAATTTTAAAATGATGATACAACAGTTAATGGGACAAACGATGATGCAATACTTAGGTTTCATTAGTTTCTTTAAAGCACTTCTTTCACATCACAAAATACCATCTAGGAAAGCTGGTTCTGGTTTTTCATGTGGGTTAATTCCCCTCCACCTATGATTACTGAGTTTACCATGTAAAAAGAAACAACTGTTCTCTCTAACATCAGGCTACCGACAGGATCAGCAAACTGGTTTAATTTCTTCTAGAAATGCATGAGCTTTAATCATGATTCAGATACACGCCCTCTGAAATATGTTAACTCATCAAAGCAAAGGGCTCAATAGCCTTTAAAACGAAGCCTTTATTATATGTGCTGTGTCATACCCAGTATTTATAGTGCATAGTTTGGGTTTGAAGTGCATATGCGTGTGTTTGAAGTGTGTGTGTGTGTATATACATTGGTTTCAATCCAGGTGTGGTACTGACCTACGGGAGGTCGGGCTGAGCCATCTGATGGCCTTTTATAGCCTCTTCTAGAAGTGTGGAGAACTCATAGAATCATAGACTCATTAGGGATTGGAATGCATCTAGAAAGATCCTCTTGTCCAATCCCCCTGCCAGAGCAGCATCACCTAGACCCAATGTGGATGCTCTGCTTGTAACAATTTTTCGTGGCTGTTATGTTTTCTGTTTCAACAAATGGCTTGAATTCTTTCAGTGACTGTTCCACGGAGTGATGCAAATACCCTTTGCTGCACCTTCCCTTTGCTGCATTGCAAAGGAAGAATACAGAGGGTAAAAGAAAGGAGGGGCAACCTAGGAGAAATGCTGAGATATTGCTTAAGCATCCAGGGGCAATACTGGGAAAGCTAAAGCCCAAACTGAATAGCATCTGTCCAGGGGTGCTGAACAACAAGGGCTTCTACAGGTGCTAGAGTCACTAAAGGAAGACAAGCGAAATCACGAGCCAATTGCTGAATGAGATGGGGGACCTTTTACACAAGATATGGAAAAGACCAAAGCACTTAATGTCTTCTTTGCCTGTTTTTATTAACAAGACCACCCTTCATGAGTCCCAGGGTCCCGAGATCAGTAGGAAAGGCTGGAGGAAGGAAGCTGGACGAAGGACCCTTAGTGTAAGATGGTCAGCTCAGAGACTACTTAAGCAAACTGAACATATGTATGTATGTTCAGTCTGCTGAAATATATATATATATATATACAAACACACTTAATATGCTCAAGGTGAGAGGCCTTGAGCACAAGCCCTATGAGGAGAGGCTGAGGGAGCTGGGATTGTTTAGCCTTGAGGAGGCTCAGGGGAGACCTTCTTGCTGTCTACAACTACCTGAGGGGTGGTTGTGGCCAGAAGGAGGTTGCTCTCTTCTCTCAGGCAGCCAGCACCAGAACAAGAGGACACAGCCACAAGTTGCGCCAGGGGAAATTGAGGCTTGAGGTGAGGAGAAAGTTCTTCACCGAGAGAGTCATTGGCCACTGGAATGGCCTGCCCAGGGAGGTGGTGGAGTCGCCAACTCTGGAGCTGTTCAAGGCAGGATTGGACGTGGCACTTGGTGCCATGGTCTAGCCTTGAGCTCTGTGGTGACAGGTTGGACTTGATGATCTATGAGGTCTCTTCCGACCTTGGTAATACTGTGATACTGTGATACTGTGTGATATAAGTATATATATACTTATATAAGTGTGTATATATATATATATACTGATGAGATGCAGACATCATAATTGCTGAGGTGGCTGGCAGATGTCCTTGCAAGGCCACTCTTAAATAATCTTTGGTTGTGGTAACTTGTAGAAGCACCCAAAGTCAGGAGGAAAGCAAATGTCATGCCTATTTTAAAGAAAGGCAAGAAGAACCCAAGAAACTACAGACCACTCAGCTTTTCCTCAGTTCCTGGGAAAGTAGTGGAGCAGCTAATCCTGGAAAGCATTTCCAGACACATTTAGGAGAAGAGAACAGTCAGCTTGGCTTCACCAGGGGAAAGTCGTGTTTGACCAACTCAGAAAATTAGTTGAGAACAGTGGATTATGTCAGGGCTTCAGCAAAGTCTTTGGCACTGTTGACATACGGGCTGAATGAGCAGGGAGAGCTGGACTGAAAACTGCCTGAATGACTGGGCCCAGAGCACATTAAACAGCAGCAAGAAGTCTGGGTGGAGGCGAATGACTGGCAGCATGCACCAGAAGTCAGTACTGGATGAGGTCCAGTTACATGTCTTTGTTAATGGACTGAGTGATGGTGCTGAGTCCACTCACATGGAGTTTGCTGATGACACAAGACTGGGAGGATTCTGGATAGACCAGAAAGTTTTCCTGCCACCCATCTCAAGGATGGGCAGATGTATTGACAGAATCCTCACGAAATTCCACACAGGGAAATGCCAAAACTTTCACCTGGCAGAAACAACCCCAGGTGTCAGTGGGGTTGCTGTGGGGCCACCCTGCTGGAGAGCAGCTTGGCAGAAAAGGACCTGGTGATCCTGGTGGACGCAAAGTTGAACACGAGCCAAAAACGTGGCCTTGTGGCAAAGATGGGCAATGGTGTCCTGGGCTGTGTTAGACGAGGCATTGCCAGTGGGGTGAGGGAGGTGATCCCTCCCCTCTCCTCTGCTCATTGCTGCTGTGTCCAGTTCTTGGTTTCTCTGTATAAGAAAGATGTGGTCATACTGTGGTCAATGAAATGCCACCAAGGTGACTAAGGGACTGGAGCGTCTCTCCTGTGAGGAAAGGCTGTTGGAGTTGGGTCAGTTTAACCTGGAGAAGAGAGATCTGAGGAGGAGGGGATCTTACAATTTTATATTACTGTCTGAAGGGAGGGTGCAAAGAAGATGGAGCCAGACTCTTCAGTGGTGCCCAGTGACAGCACCAGAAGCAGTGGGTGCAGACTGAAACTCGGGGGGTTCCCTCTGAGCATAAAGGAACACTTTTCTATGGTGAGGGTGGGCGAGCACGGGCACAGGTTGTCCAGCTATGCTGTGGATCCTCCATCTTTGGAGACACTAAAAAGCCATCTGGACACTGTTCTGGGCAACTGTTTGTGGGTGGCCCTACTTGAGCATTGAGGGTTGACCAGGTGACCTACAGAGGCTTCATCCAACCTCAGCCATTCTGTAATTCTGTGATTCTGTGATTTTATCTTCATTTTTAAGTCGTCAGTCATGTTTCATTTTTCCTGTGTGAGGAGACCCCTCTACTCAGTGGAATCTGCAAGACGTGCTGCAGAACATTGTCCATGTTGTCCCACTTTGCACACAGAGGAGAGAAGGATTTACTTGTGCAATGGGTGTTCTTTCTATTTTTAAAAATTCTGGCCCATTGTTTTGCTTCTACAGCAAATCATCAGAGTGTCTGAGTCCATCTGCTTTTAAGAATCTTCATTGTTCCTCTGGGAGCAATAAACAGCATGCTACCAAGAGCCCATGGAACCCGATTGTAGTTCTTGTGTATTTCTGTTCCCAAACAGAGGAGTAACCAAAACGCTTGTGTGCAGAGGATGCGCTGCTCTGGAGTTTGCCTGGAGGTGTTGGGTATCTCTGAGCTTTCTGTGGCTGGCAGGGAATGGGTGTCCTAACATGACTTCATACCTACCACAGAAAGCTCCTTCCCACGTCCCAGGCTTTGACACGACTAACTCGCACTCCCCACCCAGCCCTGTTAGGAAGGCAAGAAACTGTCCCTGATCTCTGGAGGTCCAAAACACAGGTCCTCATTCATTTGGCTTTGTCATCTGTTCGAGAGCCTCACTCAGATGGCCCTGACCCAACATGAAGTGGTTTATTTCACTAAGGGAGTTTGTGATCACAAGCTTGGAAACAAAGAGTCAGAACCCCCAAAATGTGAATATATTCGGGCCCAGGCTTAACTCCCAGACTGCCTAGTGCTGCTCACCTGTGGCTTCTGGGATTCATCTCAGCCCCCAAGATTGACAGCATAGAATCATAGAATCATAGAATCATTAGGGACTGGAAGGGACCTCGAAAGATCGTCTAGTCCAATCTCCCTGCCACAGCAGGATCACCTAGACCAAGTCACACAGGAACACATCCAGACGGGTCTTAAACATCTCCAGAGAAGGAGACTCCACAACCCCCTGGGCAGCCTGTGAACCTCCTGTGTTACTCTCACTGGGAAGAAGCTCCTTCTCATATTTATATGGAACCTCCTGTGTTCCAGCTCACACCCATTGCCCCTTGTCCTATCACCAGATGACACTGAGAAGAGCCTGGCTCCATCCTCCTGACACCCACCCCTCACATGTTTATATGCATTAATGAGGTCACCCCTCAATCTTCTCTTCTGCAAGCTAAAGAGACCCAGCTCCCTCAGCCTTTCCTCATAAGGAAGGTGTTCTTCTTCCTTCATCATCTTCGTTGCTCTACGCTGGACTCCCTCCAACATGTGGATTCAGGTGGTCCTGTCTCCCTACCCCTGCTGGCTACTGAATGAATGAAATGAACTACATGATCCAAGGGACTGACAAACGCTGAGGTGATGTTTTCATTTTTTTAATACTGCACACAATTGAATCTTAATGACTGATGGATGTGGGAAACACACAGGACTGCTGCTGAAGGTCAACACCCTTGGGCCCTCAATTAAGGCATCTGAAGTCCCAATAATTTTTTTGAGGCAAACAAAATGAGAGAAAAGTAGTTCCCAGGTGAGGACTCAAACAATCCCTGTGTACCTTGTCGGCCACATTGTAGCCCTTCTTTACGCATTACAAGTGACCAGAAGTAGCTCAACCCCATTAAGTAGTTTGCAACTACTTGTAGTTACCTGGAGGTCTTTGACTTGGTTCGGTCAAGAATGTCACGAATCCGTGTTTGCAATATTGCCTCCAACACGAGAGCAACTCTGAGGGCACCGACTGAAATGTGACCTAATCAGAGAGCTGCGGGAGGGGACAGATGATTAAAAAGGAGGCACGTTGGGTCTGATGGAGATCAGTGCTGACAGGAATGGAAAAGAAGCCTCTTAAATCTTGCTTAAAAGAGTCCTGCCCAGCTGGGAATGCTGGTGTGACTGCAGCAGTGAGTTCTGAAACGAGACCAACAGTTTATGCCAAAATAATGCAACAAATTCCAGCCCCAAGTAAATGTAGAAGCCCCGGATCCGCGCTGGCTTGAGGCCCTGATCCCGTGGACAATTACACGCATGGACAGGCTCCGTGAATGCAGGTCCATCCATGCATGTACAAACACTCACGGGACTGGGGTCTTAGTGTGCATCCCCCCTGCCAAAACCCACTGGATGGGGCAGACGTCAGCCTGAGCTACAGCCCATGTTTTCCCAGGGAGAGTTAGAAAACTAAACAAAACCCATAACAAACCTGGGGCACGTTTCTCGGCTGAGTCACTGGTAGTTTGTATGGTAAACACGTGTACACAGAACCGGGCAAGTTTACTTTCAACAAGGCAAGCTGCTTTTGTAATTTTTTTTTTAGCTAATAAGGAAAGGGAGGAAATTCCATCTCCCCCCTTCCTTGCCCCTACACTTCCCTTGTTTGTAGTCTAGGAAACTGTACCAGGAGCAAACAAGGGTTTTCTTAAATGAAAAATATTTACAATAGCTGATGTGGCTACCTAAGTCTGAAGAGAATTTCTCTGAAATGTGCACCAGAAACTCACAGGGCTGCATCCTGCCTGGATAACTTCCACTCCTCTTGAAGCAGCAGCTGCTCCTCACACCAGGTGTGAAACCCTGAGTAGGACCCCAGAGCACTTTGATGGAACTGGCTTGTCCAATTTGTGCTGATTAATCCAAACCTCTCTACAGGCACCATCAGAACAAGTGTTTCCATTTACTAGGTGTCCCTGACATAGCTCTGTGCATAAAGCTGCTCTTCTGTTTGGACAGGCTTTCCTGGGGCCAAAATGTTGGATTCCAAAATGTGAGCTTGATGCTGACCAGTGCCAGCGAAGGTGAATTGCTTCCCAAGGGGCTGATCTTGATGCTGTGGTACCAGTGGCACCTCAGCTGGGCACCTGGGGAAAAATGTCAGGGTATGTCAGACTTTTTCCTGATGTCCTTTGTCAGCTCTGCTTTCGGGGTGGTAAGAACAAGGGGCAAAAGAAGAGCTTTTCTTTTTTGAAGTAGAACAAAACTTGCACAAAGCAAGAACTTTAAATACAAGTCTGATATAAGACTTCTGGTCTCTAGAACAGAAGACCATCTGGCAAGTTCAAAACCTGTAAAGCAGCAGCTTTACATGAGGCATGTTTGTAAGTCTCCTGGAGCACCATTATCTGAGGGACCCTCCTTTTTATTGATGATCTCGACTCTCCAGCGTACAATTTAAGGTCTTGTCGGGTTGTCTAAAGGGCACAGGATCAGCATTCACGAGACATGAGATAACTTCTCTGCTCCTTCAGTGAATGACCTTGTCAGCCAAAAACTCACTTTGCTCTGCCCACAGGTGCTGGCTGTGGGCCAGAGCATCGCTCTGTCTGCATGGGGCTTCATTTCGTTCTCAGTGCTACCTATGGCAGCAAACAGCTCAGAACCTTACAGCGACGTTTGCTCTAGATGAGTTTCCAGCATCCCCAGGCTCACTAGATCTTGGGCTGGGGTCAGACCTGGGAAGATGATGCATCAGCTTTTCCTGCGTATAGCAGCCGGGGCAGGAAGGGCGAGAGGGATACCCGTGTCTGCTGGGGGCAGCCCTGTCTAGAAGGGCAGCTTCTGGCACCAGTCTGAAGTTTCTTGTTTCATCGTTTTGCCTATTTGCATTTCTCCTTGTTGGGATGCTTGACAGTTTAAGCAACAAAGATTTATGGAGAAAATAGATTGCTCTAATTTCTTGTGAGGGAAAATATCACCGCAAGTTTATTTCCATCGTTACTTCCCAGCTGTCTTTCTCTTTCTGTGCGCTCAGATATTTTGGCTGCGGCTCGGAAGCCCAGCCCTGCTGCCACATAAAAGCTCAAGCAGCCAGGAAGGATTTCATCACATTAAGAAACTGAACTCGTAGCAGAGCTGGAAAAGCTTCCTGGTTTTGACTCAAACATTTCTAGAATAGAGTTTCAGGGCTCACACTGGAAGTGGTTTGTTGCCGTCAAGCTGTGCAAAGTGCCACCGAATGCTTTCGCCCATCCCCTCAGTGCCAGCTCACAGGACCAGTGCCACAGTCACACACATCCCCATGTCACTGCTGCTCTTCCTCTCCTCTTCTTGCCACTGAGCATTTCATTATAATAAAGGAAGGTGCCACATCTGCTCCTGTTAGCGCCCTTTCATCTGCCTTCCCCACCCACTCTGGCAGCCAGTGTCTTCCTCATCATGCCAATCACAGAGGATGGAAATGGTACTGAAGAGAGTGGTCCTTCTCAAGTTATCATTGTGAATGTGCCTGGCTCCATTCCTCTTCACTCCTGCCCCCGCCAGATCCTCCTTGCATATGCAATCCCTCCTAGCAATGGCTGATGAGGTCCTTCTGAATCAGGGGCAGGACAGCCCCTGCCCCGTGTGAGGGCTGTGCCTGGTGGCAGTGCACCCACAAGTTAGGCCATTGCAGCTGGGCTGTGGATTTCCACATGCATCTGCTGGAACTGTGCCTTAAATACTGAATCTGATCAACTACTCTGGCAGAGAGAAGTCCACTGACCATATAGAGGGATACTGTACACAGAGAGAAAATGTGGACACAGGCACAACATCCTCTGTGGAAGTTAGCAAGCTTGTTCTCTGTGGAAAACATTAATTCCTCCCCACTTTGAATTCAGAGATGCAGGTAGCTCCCAGTTGTAGGTCCGTCCTGTCTCTTCTCTAGCCCTGCCCTGCCTGTGCCTGCTGATCTTGGCACAGAGGCTGATGTTCAGTTTAAACTCCCAGTAGAGAAAAACTGTCAGATTTCTTATTTCTCCAATAGTTGAAGGAACATGGTGAACCAGTTTGTTAACAAAAACGAGTCCAAAATGATAATGTAGTGCAGATGTACCCCTTGGAACCCGAACACTGCTTCCTTCCCACAAGACAACATACTTTCTGCCCCATTTGTCACCGAAAAGCTTCCCTGAAAAAGGGAAACAACAGCTAGGTCAGTCCAAAATGTGCAGGTAGTTCTCCTTTAAGTCTGAAATGGCATCTAAGTGACAGAGATCCTCCAAGAATGAGAGGAAAGCACCGAGAATCTCCTTCTCGCTCAGCAGGTTGTTACTGCGGAGTGTTACAACTGCAGGGTACAAGACCAAACCAAGAAAGCAGAACAGGCCAGAAGATAGTAATGCAAGCCAGCTTGTTCTGTGTACTACCCTGTGTCCTGCCCTAACATCCACTTCCTGACATTTCCGAGCAGAAAATAAATGAGCAACACAGGACAGTGGTTGTTCAAAGTTCCTGAACGTTCCAAGCGGTGTCATTGGCTCCTGGCATGAGTTCCACCAAGGAAATTCTCCTTGCCCCTAACTCTGCCCTTCCTGGGGAAGTAGACTTGAGCTGGATGCACAGAGAGTGCCTTGTTCTGCGGGTTTTTGTTCTGCGTGTGCTGTGTGCCAAGGCAGGAGCTGACGCATGAGAAAATGACATTTCATTCGGGGGGCAGCACCCCAGCCCCACACAGGTGGAAGTGGAACGTGGTCAGGATTCACACAGCTTTGGTGCATCTTCTGTGGCCCACAATGCGTCAGAGAGTAGCTCACACGGACTCAGTGCTTCTGGCTTGGTTGCTTTCTTACCCACCTATGCGACCCAGATGGTTGCTGGGGGGAAATGTGGGCAGTAGCAGCTGTTCAAAGGACAAAGCTCACAAATCTCACAGATATTATGAACATTTTATCTCAGTTCAGCGTAGGAGCATTGTGACAAAATTCTGTGTATCTGTGTCTACATCATGGGTAGAGTTTCTTCTCATGTATGGTGGCAGTGAAGAGACCTAGAAGTGGAATGTTGGATTAGGTAAGCAGGGTCGGGCCTGGGTTGTACTTGGATGGGAGACAGTCTGGGTGTACCCGGTGCTGTAGGCTGACCCTGCTCCAGCAGGGTGGGTTGGTCTTAGATGATCCTGCAGGGTCCCTTCCAGCCTGTAACATCCTGTGACCAAGTGACCACTTTTAATATCACACACTGTGCCTTTAGATGCAACTCCGCCTAGCTCCAAGTGTATTTGGAACAGGTTGCCTTGGCCCCCTGTGGCTCGCAAATGCTTTCTACAGGATCTCATCCCAGCAGTCGCACGAGTAGTCCCACTGCATTTTGTCTGTGAGCTGACAGGACTTTGTCACTCAGATTGTCATATTTGGGAGGCACTTTGCCAGGCAGCTGTCAGCAGCCTGAGCAGCATGGTTGTGGCCAGAGCATCTCCTCTCAGTCTGTATGTGGCTTGCAAAGCTGAGGTTTGCAGCTCAGACTATGAGCTTGCTGCTCTATTTTGTCCCCCGAGCAGTTACGAACGGTGCCTGTTCCCGTGTGCTCTTCTCTGGTGCAGACATTTTTCACATGTTTTCTAGGATCACCTCTGGGAAACGTCTTCACCTTCTTATCTGCTTTGCTCTGTATCAGGTTCTCTAGAAACACCAGATTGTGAAATAGCTTAACATGAGTAATGGTCCCACTGGCTTTCAGGCTGAATCCTTTTGTTGACAGTATCTGCGGTGTCGGTTTCTCTGATAACTAATTCCTTGCTGCTCTGCTAACGCTGCGCTCAGACCACTGCGCAAACACGAGACCATCTGCTGCTGTGTGCCGTCCTTTGTGGACGCTGATCTTGGGCTTGACACAGTCTTTGGGGTCCTTTCCTGGCTATTGCCTGGTAAATGTGGACCGTGTAGAAAAAGAGGGAAAGTCAGTTCCAAGTCACTGGGCAGCCTGCTTTAAGCATCCTGTCCTGGAATCAACACCTGCTCTTCCAAAGGGTACGGAGCTCCTCTCTTCCAGGGTGCTTCCTGATGGCCACCAGGAGCAAAGCTGCTAGGGCAGTCTGATGTCATCTCTGAAAGCCTGGCTGAGGACGGTGCGATGGAAGTACCACACGGCTCGTGCGCTTCTCTTCCCTCTTCATGCATGCTGTTGTTTCGGAGACACAGTAGAAAATCTTTTTTGCGCCATTTGAAGAGATCTATCCTGGCTAATTTAATAGCCTGTGGCTAAAGAGCCTAGCACCTCCGTGAGTCCCTTATTTCTTACTTCATGCAAAATCTGTTATGCTTGGGAAAAGCCAAGCACATGAGCTTAAAATCAAGATTTCATGGTTGTGTGGTGAAGGGAACTCAGAGCCAAGACAAGACTGAGGCTGCATCAGTTTGAATCTAGGGGGAATACGCATGATACTTGCTCGGTTTTAGGCTGGAGCCCACCTGACACAGCTCATCTGCCGCCTCGATAAAAATGTTTGCTTTAAAACAAGTGGTTTTTTTCCTACAGGTTGAAAAAGCTTCAGCCAAGTTGTCTTCATTACGGATGCAAGTCCTTGACACATCGTAGCTGATGGTGGTAGGGAGACAAATCCTTCGCATCGCTGTTTTGCTTTGCTTTTCCACAAGAATGTTTGAGCAATCCGATTGCTGTCCCTAATGAGGAGCTGGTTTTCAAACATAGCTCCACTTATCTCAGCTTTGCTGCTCAGGAACTTGGAACAACTTTGTGTACACCAGAGAGGAGCAGAAACTACGCTGGTTTTGCTGCTTTTTTAATGGCATTTTTACAGTGGCGGTTAGTGTTTCCCTCCCAGATGCCTTGCTGAGTCTGGGAAAGCAAAGGCAAGGGCAAGCAGTGGGTTCTCTGGGGCAATGAGGTGTTTTACCCACTGAGTATTCAGAGGTGGCTGAAGTGCAGGATGGATGTACAGACCCACTGCTGCTGTCCGGGTTGGTTATTCCCACTGTAGCTTTGCTAAGGCTAGTGACAACTGCCACCCCTGGAGCAGCAGCAGGGACATCAGCAGGAGCATTCTGTCTGCATTGATCTGATGCCTGGGGTGGGCAGTGGATTGAGGAAGGAGGTGCAACAACTCTTTAAATCTCCTGTGTAAACACAAGCCCTCTGCACTCACACTCACCCCCTCCCCAGGATGACCACCACAAGAACAGCACTGATTCTCTGAAACCTGCATCACTCAGTGTGCAGCTTGCTTGTGTTTCGGTGAATCCTGCGCCTGGTAGGCACGTGTTATGGACCTGCTGTTGCAGCCACTATTGCTAACAGACTTCCCTCTGCTGCATTTGAGGAAGGGTATTTCACTTCTCTCTCAGATACTGTGTCCCCTTGTGAAGGCTGCTTTTCATGCTGAGGCATTTCCAGCCTGCTAATCAGATCACATCAACATTTCTAGGTACCCTTGTCAGAATAACAGCAGTGGGAATGCTGGAATGATGAGAAAGTAACATAGAAAAGCCTCTGTCTGAAGACTTCTGGCTGGAAGGTCATCTACTCTACTGCTGTCATAAGCAGTCACACACAACCACAAGCTGATTTAGGTGGGTAAGAAATCAAACCACCTCTTCTCATAGCCCAAGTCTTCACATTACCCAGTGATGACAATGCACTGACTGTAGTTCAAACTCATCACTTGGGTGGGACTGAGCAGCTCATTCAGAAATGGCCATCATGGTCTCCTGTCTTCTTGCAGTCCGCTCCTCACCAGCCTTTGGTCAAGATGGCTGGCAGAGTCATTCTCACCCTTTGGTGCAGGACCATGAACCTACCGCATGGTACCTGAGCCTAGGCACTGCGAGGTGGTATCTGCAGGAGATCTGAGGAAGAAATAATAATTAATAGTGATGGGAAGCACCTTATTTAATTGTACAAAGTGCACTGCTGAAACTTACAGGTGATTTAGATACCCCAAACTGCTTTTATCATCCACTAGAGCAGCAGCATTTTCAGATGGTTCTTCTAGGGAGGTATTTTGGGTGGAAGGAAGCATATGGAAGTAGGTCAATTCTGCTAGTCCAGGAACAGATAAGCCCAGTGGGACTAAGTACCAACTAATGTGGAGTAAGCTGTGTGTGCATTCCACTGGAGGGACATCAGTGACTCCAGAGGATAGTTACTTCATGGTCTTAGAGTCCTCCCTTGCACTGCCCATGAAGATGGCCCCAGCAGACTGAACACTCAACCTTTAGATGTTAGATTTCACTTCATGTGCTGATGCAACTGGGAAGTTCTGTGCTGCCTTGCATGGTCCGTGACAGAAGGGCTGTGCCCATGCCTTCTGGGAGGTGTCACCCTGTGAACTCTCTTACTGTCCTCTTGGGACAGAAGGTCCTTTGGAGAAGGCAGTGCCATACTCAGCGTAAGCTTCACAGTCACCTCTGATCAGGAACTGAGAGAAGCAAGTTCTTCCCTGGGAGTTCTTACCTTGCTCTGGGAAATTCATTCATGTGGAGATCAGCAGTTACATCTCTCCTGGGCTGGCAGCAAAACACTGCATCAAGCATCTACAGGGTCTTCTACAGACAAGCAGTGCTAGACATCAGGGTACTCCCATACTGTACATAATGTATGATCATATGAACTCAAATGTGAAGTTAATTTCAGCTAAGAGACTCACTCAGGTCTTACTTCCACAGAGCCAGAAGTGGGCTTCAATATTTTCTCTCCCCCGCAGAGAACAAGGCAGCACCCAGAGACATCTATTCTCCAAACCCAAGGGAATGGCTCAAGAACGGTTGATGGGGGTAGAAACTGGGGCAGTAGGAGGTTCTGGACTTTGAATAACAGTTCCTGCACGCACTGAGGGAGAAGGCTGTGTGTCAAGCTTGCCCTCCTGCTTTAATGAAAAATGCATTACGGAGGCCAAAACATGAAGAGCTCTGTAAATAAAAGGCAAATAGATAAGATTCAGTTTCCTATGATCTCTCCAGAGCCACGTTGTCTCATCTTCATCATTTAATTACAGATGTGAAGCCGAGTAAGCTGCCAAAGTAAACTGTCCTGAAACAGAACAGATTTTCTGGGCACAGAAGCAGACTTTTGATAAGGTTTTACATCTATCTCTGAAAAGAAACATCAAGAGATTTTCTGGCAGCATTCCTGTTTTTTGTAAACGACTTGCACTTTTTGGGGGGGGTTTGTTTACTGGCCTGGGTTTGCTGTCAAGAGCCTTTGGCAATAAAGCCATGTTTTTTCAGAGCCTTTACAGCAGCCACGATGTAGTTGCAGGGTTTTGAGTCACCTTGCACGTTAACTGAACAGCCCAGACCGTATCTGTCACAGCTCGCAAACGTGTCTGCAAACAGTTGCTTTCACTTCTGTTCACTCGAAACTACATGAATCGACTCTCCTCATTATTTTTGTCCAAAACTCAGCTTGAAAGAATTGCTCTGAGTTAGATTTTGAGGCAATAGGCTTGAAACCTTTTCCTCCTAATTCATTAACCCAGTTTAATAGATTCCATGGGAGATTATTTTCTCTATACTGTGGTTATTTAAGCAATAGATTCTAGTTTTTCAAAATGTTTATAAACTAGTGAGTTCCTCTGATATATTTATTGGTACCTTGGAGCAACTTTTTGCACATATAACGGAGAGGAATGGATAAAGTTACATCTATTATAAAACTGGAGTGTTTTTATCTGCACTTTAAATACTTCTGTGCAACTTCTGAGGCTGGTGTACAAAGGAGAGGCTTGTGCTCCCCTACGTGTTTATCTTTACTTTGTTGTTAGTGAATTCCTTCTGGTGTCATGCTTTGTGCGTGTCTGAAAAAAGTCATTAGGATTAGAGTCAAACATTAACCTTGTGACCTTCTTGTTTACATACCTACTGTAAGTCTGCTCTGCTTGTATTTCTGCAGTTAGGAAAAGCAAACTTGTGTGCACAGTCTCGGGATGGCAGTGGCCAAACTGAACTGTTTGTTGAGATCACTGATACCGCATCCCTCCAAGCCCAGAGCTTCAAAGGCTTGTTGGGGGCTGCGATTGACAGAGAGGGTGGCTTTCAGAGTGCTTGTGTCTGCCTGCTTTCAAAAGCATTAGGCTGACAAAAATCACCTCTTTGCCCAAGGTGGTGACACACAGAGCAATAATGGAAGGTGAACACACATTGTAAGCATCAGCCCAGCTTGGTGCAAAATCAAGCACAAAACCAGAGCTCTGAAACACAAAACAAACACACATAGCACCCGTCTCATCTCCGTCACAATCCCCACGACAATACATTTGTGAAAAAACTGGAAAGGGCTGTAAATCCCACATGCTCCTGTTGTTTTGTGAAGCTGTTGTTCACACTATTACTTGGGCTTCTTGACATGTGTCCTCTTGGTCTAGGTGATCCTGCTGTTGCAGGGGGATTGGACTAGATGATTTTTTGAGGTCCCTTCCAATCCTAATGATTCTATGATTCTTCTCCATGGGCAAGAGGGGGAAATCGTTGACTGGTCTTAGGATGAAAAATGTCTGAATGCAGCTATGGTGAGTAAAACCAAAGGTTGGAGCCTTGGCTTCGTCTTCTTCTTCGTGTGCAGGCTTCAGGGTTTCCTGAAAAGCAGTAAATTCAGAGGCTCATGGAAAGGTTTGAGGCTTGTCCAATTTTATCAGTAAATACCAATAGGGAAAGATTAATGTGCCACAGTCCCTCATGAAGCTGAGTGCTGCTAAGTGATGCTACTGGAGCAGGGGTTGGGCACAGATTTTGCCGTGGAGCAGAGCTTTACAGAGTGCTGGGGCTCAGCCTCCAAAGTCTGGGTAGTCCTGCTGCTGACCCAAATGGCTTCTCTGGTTCCTTGGAGATGCAATGACCCAATGTCACAGTGAGGTCTGTGTCTTATGGGATTCACTGCAAGGTCACTAATTTTCAGTGAGTCCATCTGCCAAATGAGCCACCTGTGTCTGTCCAACTTGCAGCTCAGCTTGCATCTGGTAAATGGGAAGAGAAAGACAAAACTCAGACTGATCTAATCTATTTCTTCTAAAGTGGCAGAACAGGACTGGACTGCACACTGGCTTGTCAGAATGGGCTTGCACTCTGGCTGGAGGAGATACTGGTACAGAGGTTCACTCATCAGCCAGCAGTTCCTTACCTGGGGATGTCCCACATGGACCTGCTGGGGGCCTGGATCCTGCCTGGCTGCCACAGCTTGAAGTCACCATGTACATTTCAACTAGGTACCTCCAGACACAGGCTGCTGTCACTGCATTTAATTAGATTGCTTGTATCAGATGCTGCATCTTACCTCCAAGAGAATGAGGGCTGGACTCCTCTTCTGCATGGCTGTTGTCCTGTGCTCAGAGTAAGGATTGCTGCTAGCAAGAAGGTATGAGGCTGATGCAACCAGCCAGGTCCCACCAAACCTCCCTTCTTCCGTGTTCCCCTAACTTGCCCACGACAAGTTCCCACTGTCATGGTTGCAGCTGCCTCCTTCATCAGTTTCCTCCCCCTTCCCAAAGCAAATGCATCTTGCTCTCCCCCTTTCCTCTCCTCACATGCATCAACTGTGCCAGGTTCAGTAGAGAACTGAACCTGCAGCAACATCTTTGAGAGAGCAGAGTGTCCTGTAATTCCATTATTGAGCACCTCGTGTGTTTTGATCACACAGGAAATGAATTCAGTCCATGAGCACGTGTTTATCGTCAGCACAAATCTCAGCAAGACTTCTGCAGAAAGCTCCCTAACAGAGCACTGTCTCTGTGAATGTGGGGGTTTCAGGATTGGTTCACTTCCCTCGGTCAGTGACAGCCTCAGGGCTGTTGAGACCCCAAACACTTAATGTTGGCAGGAACAACGGATGGCACGGCAAGATTTGAACACGAAATGCAGCCACCGATGCAGAAAGTGCTTGAAGATGGCTCCTCCATGGAAAGGTGGGGTCAAGCAGACAAAAGGTGCTGATAAAAAGTGATCTTTGTAAGTACTTAGTTGTGCTTTTCAGTGGCTGAGGGATACTGTCCCAAGGTGGGCTCTCCTTTCAGAATGTGGATGGACATAAACCTAGCTTGTCTGGACCTGGGAAGAGACCCCAGAAAGACAGGGGAATGTAAAATGGAACGAAGTTTTTGCTTCGGTGGCAAACAAACAATGATTTTGCATTATTTTCTTCTCTGTGTATTATTTTCTTCTCTTATAGGGACAGGTTTTGAGACTGTCAGAGCTTGCTCAATTGCTGCTCAACCCACAGCAGATCTCAGAATCACAGCACATTAGGGATTGGAAGGGATCATCTAGTCCAATCCACCTGCCAGAGCAGGACCACCAAGACCAAGTCGCACAGGAGCATATCCAGGTGGGTTTTAAACGTCTCCAGGGAAGGCGACTCCACAACTCCCCCAGGTAGCCCATTCCAGTGCTCTGTCAGCCAAAGGTGAGAGTGCTAGCTGAATTACAAAATGGAGAAGGTGATGACAGGTGACTCTTAACTACAGACAAATTTCTGAGGGATGCCAAATAAAAGGACAAAAGAGAGTAAGGAGCCAGCCTTGAGGTAGCCAGGTACTGATGTAAAGTGGAGCTATGACGGCAGAGCGTGCTGAGCTTGGGGAGGATATGGGTGTGCAGGGGGACACAGAGATGGAGGGGGCAAAGAAGGAAAACTGCTGGAAAAAACAAGCCTTGGAAACAATTGTTGGCTTTATGTCCCTCTCCTGTTCTGCTGGGGCCCTTCTTATTTCTGAGAACTCATTTGACTCCTGGAAAAGTGTTTATCTTTACTCCTTACTGCTCATTAAGACTGAAATTGTTAAGTGCGTTTCAGGGTCAGAGGTTGAATGTCCAGGGAGAAAATGGGAGTATTTGCTGTGTGGAGAAAAAGCTTAGATGATACAGGCAGGCTCTTGTTTGTGTAGAGACAAGAAGCAAGTTCCCTAACGAATGGCTTGTTCATGTGAGGAAGATGAAGTACAGAGATAGTGTAGGCGTGTGTTTATGTGTTTGTTTGTGTGTAGCCCCACTGTAGCCCTCCACTGGGCTTAGACTCCTTTATAATCTTATGGCAACTTCATTGGAATGAGAAAACAAAGCAGAGTATTGTTTTCTAGCAATGCTTCACTGTTGTAAAGTAAATACTTCAGCAGGCATTTACTGGCAGAAACACTCTCACTAGGGTTAATGCAACTGTAGTCAGTAAATGGAGCCAGCTGCAAATATTGGGCTGTTTTCCTTAAAATGCCTACATGTCCTAATACACATTTGCATCCCTTAACAAAACCTATCTGTTTCTAAGACCACAAAGTGCAAGGGGGCTTACAAGACCCCAAGTGCTGTGCTACAGTCAGGGACTAAAATGCTGCATAAAATGTTATTGGAAAGTATAAAACTGTACTCCTGATATGGAGGTCTAGCTTTTTATTTTTGAGTGCTTTGGGGTGTTAGAAAAGGAGCCTGAGTCTCAGAAATGCTAACTATTGAGAATATTTAGGCTGTGTGGTAAATGTCTGCTGTATGTTCTCAGTAACTGGGCTATCAGATAATTGACCTGAATGCTAACAGCAGCCTGTGTTGGGCAGAAAGGCTGAGACCTGCTCACTAAAACTGCTGAGATGGGGACATCTCTGCATCACTGCCCGTGTGTGGCTCCTAGCCCTGTCTCCTGCTACCACTGAGGGCACCCCCCAGCCTGCCAAAGCTTTCTGTCTGCTCGGAGTGAACATCCTGAAGAGGGGCAATGGTTGTAAGCTGGAACATAGAAGGCTTCACATAAATATGAGAAGGAAGCTCTTCACAGTGAGGGTGACGGAGCACTGGAACAGGCTGCCCAGGGGGGTTGTGGAGTCTCCTTCATTGGAGATGTTTTAAACTCTCCTGGATGTGTTCCTGTGACTTGGTCTAGTGGCAGAGGGATTGGACTGGATGATCTTTCGAGGTCCCTTCCAATCCCTAATGATTCTATGATTCTATGATCCTAACACAGTATTTCCCAGCAGCGACCTGTCGAGGTGTAGATATCTGTGGAGGTACCTGTGGAGGTGACCTTGGAGAAAGGTGCCTGAACCCCAGACCTTTGCAGTGCTTTAGGAACCAACTCAAGGAACCATCAATTTCAAATTTAATTTATAGTTTCTCCCTCCACCCCCAGAGTTCCCAATTCTATTGCTGGGATGTTGTGCAGCCCCTTGGCTCTGCAGAGCTTCCATGCAAAGCCTGCCTTTGCCTGCGTGGGTTCAGCGCAGATATTTTCCAGCGTTGTCCTAAGTGAATTTGAGGATGTGTGAAGGACTTTTCTCATTATCTAACTTCAGGCACATAGCACAAGTGCTCTCTGGAGGAGGAAACCTCTCCCTGTTGGGCTCCAGAGAGGAATCGGGATCTTCAGTGTAGGGGGCTTACTCTAAGTCTGCTGTAGGTGGCTGGAGCAGCTCTCTCTGTGAGAAATGTTCCAGACGTCTTTAAGCACATGCCCCTCTGGTGCAGCTTTAATTGCATGCAGAGAACTGAGTGCTACATATCAACTCATTAATGTTTCTGTGGAAGGAGAATAAACTTTGCAGCCAAGAGCAGTTTTCCTAAAACTGTTTTCCCAGCGTAGCTCCCTGCATCCTTGGTTGTGTTTATGAAAAAGCATTTTTGTTTACATGGAAAAACAAACCACAAGAGCTTTCTCATCTGTCATCCCTCTGTTTCTGCAAGTACACACATGTTCTTGGTAAGGGCCCTGCTTGGGCACTGGCTGGGGTTCAATGTCAGCCTCATGTGTCTGCAACGAGCAGGCACATACCCCCGGCAGCAAGCAGCTGATGCAAACAGTTCACGAGTAACCCACAGGACTGCTGTGGCTCCCCCGTGGAAAAGCCAGCATCCACCTAACTCTCTCCTGACTTTGGGTCGGTTGATGCAGACTCCTAAATTATGCAGTTAGCTCATTCAAAACTGATGGTGGCTCCAAAACTGGAGGTAAGGCCAAACCTGCTGTTACACACAGATCTTTCAAGTGGGGCAGCAGACCCAGCACTGTATTTTTTTCATCTGATTTCCATGATGAAATCTGTATCCCAGAACTTTAAACATACGTGAGTGGTGGTGCATAGTGACAGGACTAGGGGGAATGGAGCAAAGCTGGAAATGTAGACTGGATGTGAGGAGGAAGTTCTTCACCATGAGAGTGGTGAGAGCCTGGAGGTATTTAAGGCCAGGCTGGATGGGGCTCTGGCCAGCCTGGTCTAGGGTGGGGTGTTCCTGCCTGTGCTGTGGGGGTTGGAACTGAATGATGGTTCCTTCCAACCCTGAGTGATTCTGATACCATGGCTTCTCCAGTGAGGTGAGCCTGCTCTGGCAGGGGGATTGGACTAGATGATCTTTTGAGGTCCCTTCCAATTCCTAAAGTTCTGTGGTTCTGTGACTCTGTGATTCTGTGATCACTTCACCATCACAAATACAGATGCAGACCATGAGCTGCCTCTGCCCTCCCCCATTTTGGATGATGACTGGCAAAGGGATGCTCATCTGCTTGCAGGGCACAGCCAAAGTCTGCAGTAAGCCACATACACTCTCATGTTAGACTCAGTAGTCCAGGTGACACAAAATGTGTGCCACACCGCACAGCTGGAGCTGTAGGCAGGTGTGCAGTAGGCTGTGGCTGCATCAAGAACTGGTGTATGTCATGTGCAAGTGGGGATGGCAGTACAGTAAGGCAGGGCTGGTGCTTAGGGGAGAGCTGGGTGCTTCCTGCCTGAGAGATGTCTCACCAGGATGCCCTGGAGATGACCACTAGTTTTACCCTGCTCTGCTGTGTGAAACTCTTTTCGTGTTCTGTGCAGCATCTTTGACAGCCCTCAGCAGTGAAACCTTGAGGAGAATGAGACAAAACATTCTGAAGGTCTCCCTTTTATTACTTGACCTCACACTTGCTTAAACAGCTGTTAGGAAGCTGCTCATTGCAAACAGTGTGGAGCTGATGTGCAGCAACACCCATCCCTCTGGTCACAGCCTGTGTCCGTAGTTTGGTCCCGCGCGTCCTGCTCCCTTCTGTGCCCGTAGCACCACATATCCAGGCACACTGCAGGCTCAGAAAAACAGCGTGCCTTCCTTCTGCAGTCCTCACACTTTAGAAAGGAGGCTGTTTTGAGACTGAACGTTACCAACTGGATTCTGCAATGTCTGTTGAAACAGAAGACTTGAGCAGGAAGAAACTCAGCAAATACACTCACGTTGGCTATAAACTGTGTTGTAAGTTGGTTTGAGCCAGAGGCTGTTCTCTGGTCCAGTTTCAAGTTACAGAAACCAGTGTCTGTGAGATGTGTAGGGCTGTAATAAGGTGTCTCACTCTTTCCAAAGTGTTAGGAGACATTGATCAAATAAATTGTGCAGTCCTTTCAGGTGAAGGACACGCATCTTGTGTGACGCAGCCGGGTTGTGCTGCAAGATGAAATCTCTGGGTGCTGGGCAGCCACGTTACTTAATGAGGTTATTTTTTATTTTAAAGCTAATTTGCATTTCATGCTTTTGGCTCCTCAAGTACACACTGCAGGTAGAGCTGCGTGTATGTCTTGAGCTTCTCCAGGCTCTGTGGAAATTAAGGAAAAGTGAACAAAATTAAAAGAACAGGAGAAAGAAATACTGATACAGAAAAAAAGAGCCTGGATGAAGGTAGCACGTGTTGGGGAAAGCAAGGAAAGGAAGAAATAAAGAGAGAGATAAGGGAGCGGAGCTATCTGGCAGGGGAATTGGACTAGATGATCTTTCGAGGTCCCTTCCAATCCCTAATGTGCTGTGATTCTGTGATTCTGTAGTAGTCTCCTAAGCATGGGCAGTGGGTGCCTGGTGGCCACATAGCCCTGCCCATGGCAGGGAAGCATCTGCCAGTGCAGAGAAGCAGGGAGTTAGTGTGCTTCCTGGGGTAGAAATATCTTTCTGTAGATTTAGATTCTTTTTCTTCTTACTGCCACAAGCACTTGTACCAGTTTGGAGCCTTCTCAGGAGCAGTTCTGAACTTTCTAAACTTTCTCTCAGTACAATTGCTGTTGAGTTTTGCTGTTTCCCACCCAGAGTGATCCCCATGCCCTGAGCGGGTTTCTCCCTTGTATTTTGCAGCAGACCTGCCCACAAGATTTGCAGCAGATGGGGAGAGGAGCAAGAAAGATGGCAAGGAATGACTGAGTGGATGAGTATATGTGGTCTTTCCTGTGCTAAGAGCCCCTGCAAAGCTGAAGCTATGGCAGAGGGCACTGGCAGCACCACGGTGCCCCTTTGGACATGCTGGCACTAGCAGAGTTTGCTCCTGGCACTGTCTGAATCTCCACATCTCCAAAACAATGAACCTTGTCCTCATGGTGGAACATTACCCAGTCTTATCCTTAAAACCTCCCGCCCTGTAAGCCCTATGATGTGGCTGGAGTCCCAACCTGCTGTTCAGCGAAAGAAGGCAAAAGCTGTAGCCCACATGCTGTGGGGAAGAGCTGGCAATCAGGAATTGTAACTGGCAGCATCAAAAGGAGAGATCCCTGTTTGTTTTGGAAAATGGTGAGAGATTCAAAACACCCAGGAACTTTGGGTGTCTTGGTGTTAACAGGACAGTAACTCAATACGAACACAGAAAGCACAATAATTAAGAGTAGGGTCTCCTCTGGGATGCAGCAGTTAAGACACAGAGTTTTGAAACTGCAGATAATTTGAAACTCAAAGGGATGGCTGTAGGGAAAAGCTCAGAACAGCTTTTGAATTGCTGTCATCGTGCTTGTGCATCCTTTGTGCTGAGTCCGAAACTTTGGGGATGCATGAAAGAGGCACATACTGACATTGCAGAGGGAGCCCTTTTTGCAGTCCATGGGATACATTTTCTGGGTGCAGAATTAATCATGAAGTGAATGTTGGGCTGGAAGATCTCACTCGCATGCCACAGGAGGTTCTGCTGCAGCTGGTGGATGCACATTCACCAAAGTTCTGGTTGGGTGCCTTAGAGATGCTCAGGAGCAGGAAAGGTCGTTGTCACCTCCTTCCCCAGCCACGCCAGCAAATTGGCTCAGCTCCGTGGCACAGACTTCAGGGTGGGACTGTTGCATCATATCCCCACTTTCTGTCTAGCTTCTCTTTTTCCTCACTTCTTTCTCTCTTTCTCTCCCCTGCTGTTCCTTGGTTTCATCAAATCTCAGAGGGACATCCAGCGAGCAGCACCACATGAGTGTCAGCACTTTGTGGTCTGGACTTTTATCGCTCACTGAAAACCTGGTGGTTGGGTTTGGCACTAGTCCTGCTGTGTTTTGCAGCCATAAACATGTGGAGCTGATAGCTGGGAATGTCTGCTCAGGGAAGGTGAGCATGGCAAGCAGGCAGTCTTGCCAGGTCACCCACCTGGGTGACAGCAGAGCTCCTTGTCTAGCTGTTGGCACTCTGCAGCCACAGGAGTGAAGCAGTAGGACATAGTTAACTGCTGGCAGGAGCATGTCAACACATGGAAGCCTTTATGCCCACTCTTTAAAAAACTCCCCCAAACAAAATCTCAACTCCTAGTTCACAAAGTACTGCCAGACTTCCCCTGTGACATTGCATTTCGTCAGAGCTTTCATGGTTAAAATGCTGCTGGAAGTCGGACAGGAAAATCAAATTGAAGATAGCTCTCACTTAATTACAAGGGCAAAAAATGCTTCTTTTGAAAATGTAAACATGTTATTCTATTTCCTTCTAACTTGGGCAGACTAATGTTCCATGATGGATATTTATTTCTCCTTCTAGCTCTGTTGTGACTTTCCTGAAGTTTGCTGCCACCTGAAGCACTGTTTTCTTCTTATTTTCCTAGAGAAGCATTCACTTGCCAGCTCCTGTCCTTACTTTGGTCCTCTGACACTGCTCCTCACTTTAAATGCTGAAGTCCAGATAAAGAGAACCTCAACTGTGCAAACCACCCCCTGTTCTAACATGAGATCTAGGTGATCCTGCTGTGCCAAGAGGCCCCCCTGGACGTGTTCCTGTGTGACTTGGTCTAGGTGATCCTGCTGTGTCAGGGGGATTGGACTGGATGATCTTTCGAGGTCCCTTCCAATCCCTAATGATTCTATGATTCTAGGAGATACAAGACATTTCTTTGCCATGAATTTAAAGTAGTGCACCATCTGATATCAGAAGTTGTTACTAATGTGGTCGGAAGGGCTTATTGCGTGAGCTGTTTTACAGACCTGGCATCTGCCCTCCACATGTGTGACCATGTAACAAACCAGTCTGTGTTATCATGTTATGGGACCTCAAGCATGAATTGGCAGGGCTTACTTACATTAAACAGTGGCTTCTTCATGTTATTAGAACAGTCATCATTATGAAAGAAGCTAAGTTTTAGCTCCTTTCATGAAAGCATCCCATGTTTTTTGTTAAGAACACTGCTGGTCAGACCCAAGACCTAAGCCCTAAACTTTAAGGTTTCTCTTTTCAAGAGGAAGGATGAGGACTCTTGGAAGGCATCACCATGGTTTGAGTTCTCTCTCCTCTGCTCCTCTTTGTGACTCTGAGGTATTTTTTGGCAGAGGAAACCTGCAGAGATTCAAATGTCCCTGAGATGATGTCTAACAGCTGAGATGGAGATGGGCTCTTGCTTTGCAGGTGCAGAACACTCTTATGTTGTCTCTACTCTACTGTAGAGATAGTTCATTATCCTCTAGCTCATCACAGCATTAGTTTTGTATATAAAGCTTGTGATGGAACCATACCATAAAGAGCTGTGAAGTCACTACAGTGTCAAAGCACCCTGTGGTTTGAATAACAGCACTTCTGAAAACACCTCTGGGCTTTTTAACAGTAAAGCATCCAAGCACACGTGCTGTTTCTCGTTGCTTCTGTATCAGCCATGAGTTAGTCCTATAAGGATGTGAGACAGAAAAAGCAAAAACGTTTTACTGGCTGACAGGACGAAAGGCCACAGCAGCTCTGGAGACTGGGCTCTCGACTGATAACATGTGAGGTCTTTTCCAAACCTGGGCTAAATTCAGTTACTAAACTCCTGATGCCCAAAAGGACTCAGCTAGCTAAAACTCTTGTTACGGTCTTCTCTCTTCATTCGACCCAAGTGCTCCCTTGTTTCTCTCATGAGGTCTGGCACTACAAGACGTGCTTGGACAGGAGATCCAGTTCCACTGTGGTAAAGGGGCCATCAGGCTGCAAGGCTGTACGTGCTGGTTCAAGGGAGCTTACAGCTGTGTTAAGGGAGATGATAAGCAGACTTGCTGTGCTACGTTTACTGTTCTGGAAAGTTTGTAAAGGAAACAAGCTTGGTAACTCAAGAAGCAGAGGTGAATTTTACAGGCATTCCCTGAAGTGGGAGGGGGTGGGTGGCAGTGGTGGTGCTGGGGTTGGTGGTTAATTGCAGAAAGCTTAGTAAATCAGATGCAATCTCTCCTAATAGTGATACAAGATCCAGGCCTCTACTGCATGATTTTTATTAAGTTCACATCTCCTCAAGAAAGCATTTCAGCACATGCCTTTGGCTCGGGACCTCTGGGAGTGCTGCCTTGAACGAGACACCTGGAGAATCCAGGCTGACAGCGCTGCTGCTGTATTTGCTGGCTATCGCGTGGAAGCTGCTGTTGGTACAGGTGTCAGCAAGCCTTAAAAATCCACAGTGTCTTTGGCAACACTGACAAGGTGACCCTTGAGTCGATGGCAACCAGATTCTTTGGCCACGGGATGCTGCAGCTGCTTTTAGACAACTGCACTAACACACTGGTCTCAGAAACACTAGTTTCTGGTCATGTTATGGTCTGTGGTTACTGTGTAGAGGTCTGGATATGAAATAAATTTAAA
Organism: Rhinopomastus cyanomelas; assembly: GCA_013400115.1. NCBI lineage: Eukaryota > Metazoa > Chordata > Aves > Bucerotiformes > Rhinopomastidae > Rhinopomastus > Rhinopomastus cyanomelas. Next base: position 135,218 of record VXBP01007509.1, read on the forward strand.
ACACCTTCTTTTCATCCTGAAAAATGTGTGAAACCACATCTGGAGCATTGTGTCCAGTTCTGGGCTACTCAGTTCAAGAAGTACATGGAGCTGCTGGGGGGAGTCCAGCATCAAGCAACAAGGATGATGAAGGAGGTGAACACCTCCCTTATGAGGAAAGGCTGAGGGAGCTGGGTCTCTTCAGCTTGGAGGAGACTGAGGGGTGACCTCATTAGTGTCTATAAATATTTGGAAGGTGGGTGTCAGGAGGATGGAGCCAGGCTCTTCTCAGTGTCATCTGGTGATAGGACAAGGGGCAATAAAAGGTTCCATATAAATATGAGAAGGAACGTCTTCCCAGTGAGGGTGACAGAGCACTGGAAGGGGCTGCCCAGGGGGCTGTGGATTCTCCTCTGGAGACATTTAAAACCTGCCTGGATATGTTCCTGTGTGAGTTGGTCTAGGTGATGCTGCTGTGTCAGGGGGATTGGATTAGGTGATCTTTCGAGGTCCCTTCCAATCCCTAATGATTTAATGATTCTATGACCATTCCTTTCTTGCCCTCAGTCTCTTTCAGGACCCACACCTGAAGTTTCCTATTGGGATGGTGTATTTCAGCGATCCAGGAATATTCACCAAAAAAAGAAATCAATTTCAAGCTACCTTCTATGTGACACAGAATCTTTGGGCTTTGGAAAAACAGCCTCGAGGGAACAAGATAGGAAAGTCAGTTAAAAATTGTTTTCAGTCAAATACAAAGGAGAGAACTCCCCACCCTGAAGTAGTTTTGTAATCAGCACTAAACAAATGTGGGGAACTAAGTGGGGGGAACAGTGGGGAAAAATGACTGTGAGTGATCCGTTGTGGTTATTTTCACATTTCCTTAAGGTAAGTTCCATTTTTAAAGCCACCAGTCTTCATTTCTTTCAGTGTAAGAGTTTCCCTTCTGTGCCAGCCTTTCAGCAGACCTTCCGAATGACAGTCTGATCTGAAAAGGCTGGGATTTGCTCCAGACCCATTTCACGAGTGCAGGGCTTCTTAGAAAACTTCATCCTTTAGAGCCTGGGGAATGCAGCTGGAAATCTCACGCAGGCGTGGATTTCTTGTAGGATTTCTTTGGTGTTTCCCTTGGTCAGGCAAGGGAACAGAAAGGAACATTTCTCTCTACAAGCTGTAGGGAAGCCATTCCCAGTCCTGGCAGAAACAAACAGGCTGGAATGATGAAACATGAAAAAAGCAAAGGAAAGGAAGCTTAGCTGGATCTCCAGCACGGTGGTACCGATGTCTGAATCTCTTCAATCTGCCCTAGCTCTTAAACAACTAATTATAACAATTGTATTAGTATTTTTTCCAGAAGCTTTATATGATTGTTTTACAGATAATTTTGGAAAGAATAAATCAGCTATCTGCATTAATAAAATTGTCCAGCCTCTTCCCTGCTGAAATAAATCACATAATTCTCTGCTTTTGACCTGGGAAGTATTTGTGGAGCTGGTTCCCAAGACTTCAAAAAAGAAGACTAAAGATAATAAAAACGTATGTCAACATAGTAGGCTTTCCTTCCACTGCTTCACTGCTACTTCAGTGATCAAAAGGAGAAAAGTCATTATTAATGTTTAATCTAGCTAATACTCTCGCTGTGTTCCAGTTTAACTGGGCTCTGTTTACTCCTCTTGGTTTGCCTGGGGTAGGCAGTGAATCCATAGTCGCAGCAAAGAAAAGTTATTTATTGGTTGTCATGGATAACCAAGTGACACCAAAACTGGATGAAGGATCTCATTAAGCTGGACACGTTAGAAGTAAAATGATGATTTGAGGAAAGAAGTCTAGGCAAGAGTGAGCTCAGCTACAGAGCTTTGACTTGAATATTATTTCAAAAGCAGTCCTGCTCTCAGAAACCACACACAGGGTTCAGCATGGCCATTGTTCTGGGAGGTGTCTTCTAGCCCAGATTTGGAGGCTCGTCTCTTGTTTTAAAATGCTGCTGCATTGTTTCTGGTGGTGAAGTTACGATTGTTCTGGGCTAGGAAAATCTCTTGTGGTCATGAAGATTTGAACTGAAGAAACAGAAAGCTCTCCCAGTTGAGTGCTTTGAGGGATGAGCCTGCGATGCCAAGGCTACCTCTGACGTCTGTGAAATTCAGGCAAGAGTGGTTCAGGATGCAGTGCGTGGTATGTCCATGGTATAATGTGGTGTGAGATGTCTGGTGCTTTTCCTCAGCAGGATTTTCAGGAGACATTAAATGAGGTTCACAGGAACTTTATTTAGCCTCCTAAAATACAGTCCCAACTACCTTTCTGTACTGCCTGTGTGTTCATGTTAGTGGGATTGGCACCTTTGAAAGGCAATCTCACTCAGCTGCCTTGTGGTAGCAAACTGTTATGGCCCTGTGGATGCTATGTGGGCATGGGGTGATGGCCAGTCCAGGGAGAACTTGCACCCTTCTGGACACCTGAGCCAGCTCAGCCTTGCTCACGAATGCCAGCATTGTGGCACTGGGAAGGGTTGTTTTTCTCTGTGGAAATGCGGGATAGCAGGAATATATTGATTTCTTCATGTCTTCAAGACTGGAAAGGTCTAGAAATGATGTCAGCTCTTTTCCCACTCTTTAGTGCTTTATGCCCCTTGATATTCATCTGTTATCATTTCCTCTTCCCCCAACATAAGAAGGATATGGAACTGCTGAAGCAAGTCCAGAGAAGGCCACAAAGATGGATCCATGGGCTGGAGTATCTTTGCTGTGAGGACAGGCTGAAGAAGCTGAGGTTGCGCAGCCTGGAGAAGAGAAGACTCCGAGGGGACCTTATAGCTGCTTTCCAACACCTGAAGGAAACCTACAGGAAGGCTGGAGATGGACTTTTCAGAAGGTATCTAGCGACAGGACAAAGGAAAATGGTTTTAAATTGAAGGATAATAGGTTTAGACTTGATCTTAGAAAGAAGTTCTTCAGTACAAAGGTGGAGAGACTCTGGAATAGATTGCCTAGCAAGGCTGAGGTTGCCCCCTCCCTGGAGGTCTTCAAGGCCAGGTTGGATAAGTCCTTGAGCAGCTAAGTCTAGTTGAGAGGTATCACTGCCCATGGCAGGGAGGTTGGAGTGGGTGATGTCTAAGGTCCTTCCTAACCTGAACCATTCTATTCTGTGACCTTCTCTGGTGGTGAATGCACAGCACCCCATGCAGCACCATGGATGGAGACACAGCACTGCTCGGGATTAGGTCCCTATGAAGAAGTATTCTAAAGGCTTTGGCATTTGTTCTGCCATGTGAGATGACGCATCTGTCCTTAGCTGCCAGGCTGAAAAATACTTGCAGTGTTTTCCTTAAGACGTTAAGGGAGCAGAGGGCGGGAGCGCCTGGGCTCTCACACGGGATTAGGCTAATAGCCCTGTACACCAGTCAGGTATTCAGTGTGCTTGTGGCGCTGATGATATTAACTAGAAGTCCAGACAGCGAAGCCACAAGATTACGTTTTGCACTTTAGCTAAGTGTTTCATCAGAAATGTTAATAATCTCTCAATTAAGCACTTAAACAGCAGATTAGGTTTAACAATGGGGCTTGTGCAGTCACAGTCCTGCCATGACTACAGCTGTAGACTTGTGGCTGGGGGAAAACCTTTCTTATTAACCCTTACAGCAAAACTGTCCAGGCATTCACCTACACTAACAACATGTTATCCCAAGGTCATTTTTCTTGTGAAACTATCTGAAATTACTGTGGATTTTTAAATGTGAACTGCCCAGAAGGCTGGAGGAACCTGCTCTGCAATTGCTGTCCTGTATCTAGTGGTGAAAAATACCTAGGAAGTGATGGCTACAGGCACAGTTACTATTAGTTTATGCAGCATCTGGATGGTTCTGTAACCTTTCAAAATAAAGAAAAAGTTTACTTGTTGCTTGCCAGGCAGGAGTCAGGGCTGCTTTCCCACCCAGAGAGAGGCTTAAGCCAGGGAAGCTTCAGGCTGGACATGTACTGCTGTGGAGAAAATACTTCTACAGGATATACATGCATATGTATATCCTGAAACATCCAAAAGACTTTCACTCAGCAACAATAAATAAACAATAACAAACAATAACACTCGGCTCGGTGACAGCACTGTGGGCAAGTGTGGGACATAAATATGAGAAAGAACTTCCTCCCAGTGAGGGTGACAGAGCACTGGAACAGGCTGCCCAGGGGAGTTGTGGAGTCTCCTTCACTGGAGAAGTTTAAAACCCACCTGGATGTGTTCCTGTGTGACTTGGTCTAGGTGATGCTGCTGTGGCAGGGGGATTAGACTAGAAGACCTCACGAGGTCCCTTCCAATCCCTAATGTACTGTGATACAGTGATGGTGTGAGAACTTCTTCAAAGGCTTGGCAGCCTTCTCTATGATGGAGTTAGATGGCTGTCAGGTGTGAGTTGTTCCTTGCCTTGAAGCAGAGGATGGACTTGGCAAGTGCTCATGGGCAAGTTCTGTGGCACTGAGCAGGTGCCCCACCAGGCTGCAGACTTTGTCCCCATGGTACTCTCACCCAGCAGCCCCAAAAAGCAGCATAGGCTCCCAGTCCACTTGGGTGAAGTTAAGCAGAAAAAGAAGCAGAAAGGAAAACGGACGGGTTAGAAAATTCTAGAAGTCCCTGATGCCACGTAATATTTAACAGGTGACAGATACAGATGTCAGAGAAAGTAGACTGTTATGATTCTGTGATCCTTTTCCCAGAATGTGTCAATATCAAAATAAGAACCACTTCAGACTAAGAAAAGGAAAAAAGAGGTACTTTTAAAAAGGAAATGACCCTCAAGCTATTTCCCTTGTGGAACTGAGGTTGCACGTATGCCTCAGGATTTTTCCTAGATCCGTGTGGGGCTGAAAGAAGTGACCTAATTTTAAGAGGGCACAAGGTTTTTTCTCCATGCTGTCTGACCTCAATCCTCAACGACCTTTTGAACTTGTAGTTCTGTGTCACATTTGGTGTACTTCTTGACATTCTTTTTTTTTTCTGTATTTAAAAAAGTTGGGGGGAAGTAATGTTAGCTAATGCCCTCGTTATAATGATCAAGAGACAGAGAAACTTCATTAATGGATGGGCATCAGATCCATTTGCTGTCAGCATGCATGAGAGAAAAGATTTAATATTTCAAACCTCTAAGCTCCACAAGAGAATGTGTCATTAAAGCACGGTTCACCGATCACGGAGCGCTTGGAGCTCTGTGGGAGGACTGTGGGTGTTTTAGACTATAGAGAATTGTCTGATATTATTAGTTTAAGCAGGGCAACACTTTCTGTGACTTGAACTGTTAACGCTTCCTTCTCCCTTTGTTTCTCTGTTCCCCCTCTAGCATTGTTAGTGACTAAACAGGAGACCAGAAGCTGTAACCTGCTCCCTGTCTCTGGCCATTAGTGAGTTTAGTGTCATAAATTTAGAAATGTATCTGAAAATAGAGGAACCAGCAAGAGTTATTGAATTAATTCCTTACCGAGCTGCTGCTTTTGGGTTAACACTCGGCTCGGCTGCTGCTTGTTAAACAGCAGTGCAAGAAAGACAAAAAGGCCATGAGATGATAAAAAAGAAGTCTTATTACATGGACAGATCTTCAGCAAGTGGTCAAGTGATTGAGTTGGAGTGTTTTGCCTTGATGTGGCTAAAAGGAAAATAATGAAGCCAAGCGGGGGGTCAAGAGCAACGCGAAGCAGTGATTAAAGCTGTTTATGTCTTGTTGTTGGCATGGCTACAATCGAATAAGCTCATTAGACATCGTGGATTGCAGAAACACAGCTCGGAAGGCAGCCTGAAACTGTATCTGCTCTTGCATTTGTGCAGGGCTTCCCTCTGGGCTGTGCCAGCTAGTCTTAGGCTTCCAGTAGGTTATGTGTTCTTCTGAAGGAATAAATGAAGTGAATGCAGATATGCTCAAAGATTTTTAAGGAATTCGGAGTGGACGTGAACCTGATGTTAAATAAAACACATGGCACGTGTTAAGACATCAGTGGAAAAATACTGAAGGGTACCTTTAGGAAGGTAGTTGTTTGTAATGGGGTCTTTTCAAGGTAAGGCTTGAAGAAAGGAGACTTTCCCCATGCACACTCGTGTGTGCTGAACTACTGCTGGCACTCTTGCCCTTAAGGGATGCTAAATTAAACAAAACTCGGGGCTAATATAGCCAAGTGCAAAGGGCTACAAAGTCTGCTGAAACACAGAGGGAGGAGAGGGTGGTGTCTGAGCACTTCTTAGCTGAACTTTGAAAGCAGAGGGCTTTTGTACTCTGTCTTTTAATTGCACTGTAAATTTTGTGCTCCTCTTAATTATGCTTCCTCCTCTGCCCTTTGTATGCTCTGCGTGCAGGACTGGATCAAATTTGTGACTGAGTTTGGAGAGCTGGTGAGACTTTTGCCAGCAGTCATGTAAATGAATAACTTCAAGGTTAAGCTATTGATTGTAAGGACCGTAAAGCTCTGTTATCTTCACTCATACTAAGGCTGAGCTCACTCCAAGTTAGACTGGGGACCTTGCTGCTTGTTTCCTTTAGCAGTAGTAGCAGCCAATGTGAAAGCCAAAGGAGGTTGTAAACTGTGCGCTCATGCATCAGGGTAAAATGTGTAGACGTGATGCTTCATGACGTGCTGTAGTGGGAGGCATGTAGGGGGTTGTTTTGTGTTTGCTGATCAATCAGGTATTTAGGTATTCAGCTATCTAGGTTTTTTTGTTCTTTTGGGTATGGCTGGACTTGGTGATCTAGGAGGTCCTTTCCAGCCATGATTATCCTGTGATTCTGGAAAAGATGCTTTGTGTCTGAAGAACAGCAAGGACATGTAAGTATGGAATTCAGGTGTAGTGGATTTTGGTGAATGGGGGTACGTTTAAGTCTGAGGAGAAACCATGACACTTGGTGGGTTTTTCCACAGTGAAGTCTGGGACTGTCTGCAAGTTGTGCAGACCTTGAGAAGTGTTCACAGCACTTTGGGAAGGGGGACTTGAGTCACAGCCTTTTGACCCATTTACTTGCTCTACTTCAATTTCCCAGAACTGATTTGAAACGCAGGGAGGATATGGTTGTAAAAAGTGACGCTTCAAAGAAATGGTGCCCAGACTCCCTTTGACCACATCTAAACTCCTGTCCACCAAAGGAGAGACACAATTTCAGGCTCTGCAGGAGTGTTTTAATACTGATTTTGATTACCAGCTGCAAAGTGGTAAGAAGGAAGGACTTTATATATGCAGACCTAAACAGAGAAGGTGAACGCTGGACGCATGACAGACCAGTTACCTACACCAGAAGACCTAAGGATTGTACCTGCTAGAACAGCCTGCCAGGTTGTGATTCTGGGTCAGATTTTTCTCTTTTGTGACCAACAATGGTCCAAAGCTGGCTTGAAATGTCATATCTTCTTCTACCTTAAAAGTTGCCAGATTTTTAAAATTAATCTTTTATTAAATATCTATTGTGATTATCAGGCCTGGAAGGCAAGTGTGGAGAGAGTCACAGCAACTGTGGAAGCAGCACTTTCTCCTTCAGAATTTATGGAGACCAGAAACTTCTGCAGCTGTGGGTGCTCCAACTCTGGCTGCCTTTTCATGAGACTTAACCAAAGACTCATTTAAAGATGCTGAAACTAATCAAGGCTCAGAAGCTCTCTATGCCGATAGGCGACCTGGTGTATATGACTTTCTTCATCACCTGCTCGTGATTAGACGGTGTCACAGTAGCCCACACCTGTTCTTTCATATAGGACAAGCATTCACAGAGGGACAATCTCCACCTCTGGCAAAAACGGGAGATTCACACATTTCTTAGGCTTTGAGAACATTTTCCAGCTTAAGGCAGCCACCTCCAAGGGAAGCTCAGGACAGAATGATTTAGTGGCAGGGCTTCTGCAGTGCAGAGCAGCCTGGTCTCATGCCCAGGGCTCTGAGCTGCAGCTGGCTCCTGGCTCATATTCCCATACCTGTGCTCTATGCTGCACTTGTGCAAGGCTCATGCACTGTAGCTTTGACTCACTGAAGTTTGAGCCATTTTCTAGTAGCCATCAAGGTCCAGGCAGCAGGGGAAAGGTTGCTCTGCTGTGGCTGGGGAAGTGTTCACCTGCTGGGACGTGGTGAGAGCTCTGGGCATGGGGTGAGGAGCCAGGGCAAACTCCCTCTTTTCTTCCCTTCCTTGATGTATGAACCCCTTTGGCAGCAGTGCTGTGGTATAAGTCTATCTCTGAGAAGCTTGATATGGAAAAACAGGGGTGAGGTGTCTCACCTCTTGTAATATGTCTAAGCTGGAGTTGTAAACATGGGTCTTTGTCAGGCTCAAAATGCATCCACCCTAACAAGGATTTAAAAAGCCTCAGTCTTGGTACAAGCAATATGGAAGAGCAGTGAAATTCCTGGTTTGGCTGCCTTGGCAGATAGGCTTCTGTTGGGAATTACTGAGTAATTCCTTAGTCTCTATGAAGTCAAAAAGAGCCACATTGGCTGGGTTGATACCTGCACTCCAGACCTGGCTTGAGGAGGTCACCATGGTGGTCAGACTCCATTCTTGTGTCTTGCAGAGGTGTGATGCAGACAGGAGTGGGGACAGAACCTCTGAATAAAAATATGTGTAATAGAGATGTAGTAACGGGCTGGAGAGACATCAGAAACCAGATCTAAGCCTGTGAGCTTTCCAATTATTTCACTCTTTGTTTCATAGAATCATTAGGGATTGGAAGAAACCTCGAAAGATCATCTAGTCCAATCTCCCTGCCACAGCAGGATCATCTAGACCAAGTCACACAGGAACACATCCAGGTGGGTTTTAAACATCTCCAGAGAAGAAGAGTCCACAACTCCCCTGGGCAGCCTGTTTCAGTGCTTCATCAACCTCACAGTGATGAAGTTCTTTCTCATATTTGTATGGAACCTCCTACCTTCCAGCTCACACCCATTGCCCTTTGTCCTATCACTAGATGACATTGCGAAGAGCCCAGCTCCATCCTCCTGACACCCACCCTTCACATATTTATAGATATTAATGAGGTCACCCTTCAGTCTCCTCTTTTCCAAGCTAAAGAGACCCAGCTCCCTCAGCTTCTCCTCAAAAGGGAGGTGTTCCTCTTCCTTCATCATCCTCCTTGCTTTGTGCTGGACATTCTCCAGCAGCTCCATGTCCTTCTTGAATTGAGGGGCCCAGAACTGGACACAATACTCCAGCTGTGGTCTCACCAAGGCAGAGTAGAGGGAGAGAAGAACCTCTCCTGATCTGCTAACCACCCCCCTTCTGACCCACCCCAGGATGCTGTTTACCTGATATGGTAACTTGTTTCCACACTCTAACTTAGTTTGGATTTTCCTGAACTTGACAGTCTGGCTAATGTGGTCACAGATTTTATATGCCACCATCAGGGTACATATTTAGTACCTCAGCAGTCACAAAGGGATCTGCCAGTAGGGAGCACGGCAGTGGGCTGCGTCGCCCATGGCATGTGCTGGCACGCTGAGCGCAAACGAAGAGGCTGTGTCGGACGTTGCAGAAATAAAAGGGACTTGGGGGGGAAAATCAGAGGCTTGTGGGACACCCAGGCTAAGCCACACATGGAAACTGCTGTACCAAGACAGCTTTGCTTTGATGTGTGCCCCTTGTCTAATTACCATGTTAGCTAGCTGACAGGAGAATGCTGCAGCGGAGAAACGGAACAACTCAAAAAATGCCATTGGTATCACTGGGAGAGCAACTGAACAATGGATGGGGTGGCCAGAGTGCTGGAGGCACTGAATGCGGCCCCAGCAGCCGCTCTGCAGACTCTGGAAAAGACCACATCCAGGACACACAGCACCGTGGCATGGGGCTGAGCAGAAGCGCTGGTGGTGGGGATGCAGCCTCTGCCCTGCTCAGTAAGGGGCAGCCAGGCTGGGGTGTGAGCATCTGCCACAAACCAGTGGCAGCCACCCAGTCTCTTTGTGACCACACTTAGAAAACCCTTTATCCAGGAGTGAGGGGTGAGGTGGGAAGAGCCATGGCAGTAAAGCACAGATCAGAGGTCCCTGGAGAGATGGAAACTTCCTACCAGGGCAAAGGAACTGTCACCCACCCTGTGATGGCACCGACCACAGAGTCAGGCAGCACTGCTAGAACTACAGGTTGGCCCCATGGTCCCTCAGGTATCATGGTGTCTCTCGCTTCTTCAACATCACAAGCTTCTCAGGCTCTGGTCAGTGGGAAGAAGGCAGAGAAACACAAAAGCCCTAGAACATTCCCTGCCCTGTGAGTGTGGGCAGTGTTGCCTCAGCGCTGCTGCTGCATTGCACAATTCCCAACCCTGCAGTCATCACTCTCCACCTTGGAGCACCCACATCAGGACATCTGCTGCCTACTCTGGTCTCCCCTGCAGCTGGGAGTAAGTATGCCCTGCTTTTCTAACTAATACTTTGTGCCCATAGTTATTATTAGAAGCATATCTGATTCTTGCCAGAAATAAAAGTAATTATAAGCTTCAGGCTGGCACCTTTCTGTCTACCTCCTGCAAATATTTATCTGGGGATTTTGTTACCCAACACTTTTCGTAATTAGTTGTTCAGTAGTACTTTTCCACTGCCCACATAGAGCTGTAGGTTGTGAAGACCAGATCTCCAAACCCATCACCCAGATGAGCACATCCCAGCAATGTTCTTAATTCTGGTTCCAGTGCTGAGATTGTCCTGCAGATACTGTTTTGCTGCCTGTGCTACCAAGTGCTGGAAGGAGATGTGTTTTATGTGTGACTGTTCTAGCTTTTCTCCCTGTCTCACTACAACACTGGCATAGAAAACCATGTCTTTTATTGTGTTTTATTTGTTTTCCTTTACACACACACATAGAGAGAGACTCTTCTTTTTTAACTTGCTCTAAGAACAACCTTCATATGAGTTTTTCATCTGACAGCCTCTGGCTGAAAATGCTTTTGGCCAGGGATTAATGGATCCAATCAGTAGCAGAGATTTTTATCACAGAATCCTTAGGGATTGGAAAGGGACCTCAAAAGATCATCTAGTCCAATCCCCCTGCAACAGCAGGATCACCTAGTCCAAATTCATAGGAACACATCCAGGCAGGTCTTAAACCTCTCCAACTGCTTTGCTGATCCGCAGCAGTCCATCTGTGTCCTCTCAGGCCACCAGTGATGGAATGAAGGGATCGCCCACAGCCTGATTCCTGTCTGTGCTGGTGCCTCCCCAAATAAAACAGCATTTCTGGGGGCTCTGCTCTGGTTCTACTCCAGTAGTCTCTGACCTCAAGGGAAAAGGATGCCTTCTAATTTTTAAAAAAGGGTTGGCTTTGTCTGCCTCATTATGCATCAGCTTCTGCTCTTGCTGTTGGGTGATACAGGCCCTCTTCTTGTGTGCTCGTTCTTCGTTGTCAAACACTTCCTAGAGGCCTGATTTTGCAGCACGAGATCCACAGTCAGTGTCAGCACCCCCTGCCACAAATGCTTTTTTATAATCCTGCGCCACAGAATTTATGTTTTAGGAGAGTGAAGGAGCTGAGGCTGTCGTACCACCTGCCAGACCAACGTGGACACTGGTCTGGAGACCTGGGGCTCTTGGCTCATGTTTGCCTGCAGCAAAGCTTCACCTGATGTTAACGGCACGCAAAGCACAGTCTTGTTCCTGCCTTGTCATCCAAAGTGCCAGACACAGCAGCCACACAGAAGTGGACCGCTGAACGTAACCTCGCCTGAAGCATGAGCACAATGTGACGGACAACCGCTCCCCCCATCCAGTCACCAGGCTTTTCACTCGATGAGCCTCACCTTGGAATGCAGGGGTTTTACGATTTTACAAGTGTTAGACTTTATATTTCTCATCCCTCTCCCAGAGGGATATGCATTTTAAAAATATCATCCTACAGATCCCCAAGAAAATGTGAATAACACAGCTTGGCAGCCAAAGCACTTCGAGAAATGAAAGCTCTGAAAAATCTTGCCAGTTCCTGAGTTATTTCTAACTTGGTTTCCATCACAGTGTGGAAAGAGGTTTTGGCAAGGCAGCTCTCCACAGGAGCTGAATTCAGCAGGCTGAGACTGCCAGGCGGTGACAGTGGGTCGACCCTCACCCTTGGAGCAGAGCACAAGCGTGGTGCATGGAGCCCAGTGCCAACAGCGGAGAGAGGACTGAGCTGCAGATGCAGTGCACTAAAGGGCAGGTGGGACAGAATAAACAGGACAGAGTTACCTAGAACTCCAGCCTTCCCAGGTGCCTGCTCGTCTCTATCGTGTTTCTATGCAGCTAGTCTGTCTTTCCAGGAAGACACCAACACCCTGCCTGATGCTGTACATAAACTTTTGAAGGACTTGTGTGAAGGCAGGGATGATAGGAGGCTCTGGAAATCCTTAGAGGCTGGAGGAGCTCTCACGCATGGTATATTTACTCAAAGATTTTTATATTTGCTTTAGAAAGCCCAGTTTGCCCACAAATGCACACAAAAAGAACTATTAGTGATGAAAAGTCCAAGGTGGCTGAGCAACTTCTAGGTGCATCCCTAATGGGCAGTGTGCAGTTTCCAGGCCCTAGTTAGCCCCATCAGGATAGACATGCAATGAAATATAATTTAAAGTCTTATAGTTCATTAAAATGGAAGAGCTTTTGGGTTCATTTCAGAGTTTCGGGGTGCAATTGAGGCCCTAAAGGTAGACACTTCAAAGCATAGAGCCTGGAAATGCTGCTGGGGAAACAAGAATACTATTTATATGATTTCATAACGACAATTTATTCTTCCTCCTGATGGTCTTGCTCTGAAACTGCCACAATTCAAGGTCCTGCTGACATCCCTCCTGCGGAGAGGCTCTTCTGATGCTCACCTTGCCTTTACTGCCCAAAGCACGTTGACTGCTTTGGGCAACTGATCCAAAGAATGAGCTTGGAGCAGCTACTAAAAACACCTGAGAAGAACCCATCCCGCATTTGCAGATGCTGTGCTTGCACTTGTGCAGCCAGGAAACAGCAACAGGCTTATCTTACTGTCCCAGTCTGCAGGCTCTGGCCTCTAGTGAATGAGGAGACATGGCTACTGGCAGCCCTGGTACACGACCTGCCATCAAGCAATTTCTTCTCTGCAGCAGAACAAGAGACCTATATGAACATGCAGAAGGGATCAACTGGCCTTGAATTTCAGCTGTCAGCTGACTGTAGTGAACTCCTTGCAAAGGATACAGCAGCCGAGATTTACTCATGGAAAGAATGCCCCGATCAGCTTTGAATAAGCAGTAACTACAGGAAGACTGTAAGCTGTTCAAACAACCCAGAAAAAGGACCTTAAGACATACTATCAACTCAGCATCTGCCCAGGGTCTCATTTCATGCCTTAATTACTGTAATCTCCAGCTCCGTGGGCTCAATGGCTCCAAATGTACATAGAGAAAAGGACAGCTTGGTGCTGCTGTTTCTGAAGTGCTTGTTCACTCCCATCAAACAACCACTGTCCTCTTGAGCTTTGTCTGCATTGCAGATTTGAACTCTCCAGCTTGCACAACAGGGCTAAACCAAGTGCAGAGGCAGTTCGCCAGGATGGCAGCTCAGTTCAGCATTTCATGCTGGGCTCTGTGTTGTTGCTGTTCCTTGCACGAGCAGTGTGTGTGGTTGCCACCATGAAGGCAGCTTAGCTCTCTTCAAAACAGAAGCCAGTTCTTTGGATGGTGTTGCAGAGGTCAGCTGCAGCAAAGTAAACATCAGGTTTGCACCCGTACGATGATCTACTCCACCCTGTGCTGTCTTTCAGCTCCTACTTCGTATTCTGCAATCTAACCCTACTTCTGCACCTCCATTTCCTTTGTTTCTCCTTCTCCCATTTTCACACTTGGTCCTCTATGATCTCATCCACCCTGATGACCTTTTAGAGACTCCCCTGACAAAACTTGCCCCTCGCTTACTTCAAGCCATCCTTTCCCACTGACATTTGAGAGGAAAGTCCCACATGGACAGGCTGGTGAGGACAGCTTCCTCAAGGAGCTGAGCAAGGCTGCATGCTCCAGCTTTTGCATGTTACCACACTCCTCTTAACATGCTACCACAGAGCTGCCCCCTAAATGGGGAGAGGGCAGTGTCACCCCAGATAGCTCTGCTATTTTCTTGAGGAAACCCAGTGGGGACCTATCCCAGTGGTCTTCTGAAATCTTGCGTTTCTCTTATGCTACTGTTTGTCTTGGTTTGCACCCAGGGTGATGTTTAGACTAGGTGAAAAGGTGTTTTAACTCGCATGGGGAAGAACCCTACTTGGGCCAGCTCTTGGGTAAAGCTAACCCTGAGGTTACCTTACACCAGCAGTAGGAGGGTTAGAGTCTGACTGAAACCTGAAGTATTCTTGTTAAAAGAGTCTAAATCCCTTTGCCAGACCCGTTGGAGTATCCATCAGACACTGGAGTATCCCGAGTCGTAGCTTCAAGTGCCCCCTTTCCCCTCTTAAATGTCGCATAAGTTCTACCAGACAAGAGGTACTATTATGAGGGTGGTTTGGCCTGCCGCGTTGAAATGCAGACTGTAGCTGAGGAATTTCTGTATGAAACCTGTAACCTCTGGCTGAACTGGAGTATGCCTTCAGAAAGGAGTCCAGGACTTCTGCTGAGAGACCCCCCAGCCCACACAGCCCACATCCGCTGTAGGTTCGCTGCTGAAGCACTCAGCTGCGCTCTCTGGCTTTGTGTGTTTGAAAACAAAAGCTACCAGAGACACTTTTGGCCAGATTCCTGTGGGGACTTCAGTATACGAGGTGCCAGTTACATGTTTAAGACCCGCACGCGCTGATGTTTCCAGAGCAGTGATCCGCTGCTTCCTGAACTTATCAGTGCTTATGGTTTTACTGGTGGAGGAGGTTCACACAGATGAGCCACCATAGGCAAAAGGCTGCTCAGACTTACGTTCAAGTCCTCATAAATCTGTGGACTATGTATTTCACTGCTAATCCTGTCCCTGGAACTGCTTGAAGGATCACACTAAACCAAGAAGACACCTCTTCTTTCCTGCTGTAGTTTAGATTATTTGGGCTCCCACTGGGAGCAATGGAGGTGAGATTTGAGCTCTTCTCCTACCTCACCTGGAGCAGAGGCTTGAGCTGTGATCTCTTAGAGATGCTGTAACCACAGGATTTTCAGAGATAACTCTTCCTGGTTAAACATTTATGTGCCAGGAAGTATTAGGAGTTCCCCAAATAGCCAACTACTTCATATCAAGAGCAGCTGGCTAACTGGGAGAGAGTGAGTTGCATCCTACAGAACGCTGTGTCACCACAATGAACCCAACGCTACTCTCAACCTGGATTTGAACCAAACTCCAGCTACCGTGTTTAGGGTATTTCTGATGTCCAGATTAGAGAGCAATTGACTGCTTGCTTTTCACCTCATGGATCTGTGGGTATGGGAGTAGAAGTAGGGTTCCTGTTAGGAGAGTCTGATTTCATTAAACATTAGGTTTGCTAGAGTCGTCCTCAACTTTCCAAAACCTTTCTACTGGAAACAGCAGTTTCCTCCTCTGTGTGGAGCAGGGAATGACATCTTGCGTGACTGTAGTTAAGATGGACCACGTCAGACATTAGTAAAGGAGAGGAATAGCTCTGTCATGAGTTTTCACAAGGTGAGCGGAGAAGAACATTTCCTGATACTGCAGTTATGCTGCTCCAGGGCTCTGGAGGGCTCTAGGTAAAGCTTTTGTAGACCTGTGGCACGAGTTCTTCCCTGCAGTCTTAATCCATACTGTAAATCTGTAGAGACATAGAGACAACAGGAGGTGGTGAGAAGTCTTAGGGGATTGATCTAATATCTCAAAGCAGCAAACAACATACTTAGAATTGTTGACCCGGTCCTGAGAGCCCTCTGGTTTGTCTGACAGCCTGGTGGGTTGCTGTGGTGTCCGTCTGCTAGAAAACCAGTGCAGCAAAACGAGCAATTGTTTTTTCTGCTGGGCTGGTGAGCTGAACTGGTCCTGCCGTGACCTGGTGAGTACTGCAGAGGGTGCAAGGGTAGCAGGTAGAGCACATGTGAGAGGAGCGGTGGTGGGATAGGGCTCAGACAAGCTCTCTCTGGGGGTTGCTAGATATGGGGGTTGTGCAGTCACCAAAGTCCATGGAGGGGCCTTGATTCTTGTTTTTATCAAAGGGATGGCACATTCAGAAGTAACTTACTGGCTACAAGAAACAAACTTACCCACTCTCCAAGTTTCATTTTTCCAGTTTATCACTGAGGTTCTGTTGAAAGCAACAGCCTCACAAACGTATTCAGGCCACAAGGAAGACATTTTTGAGCAATGTGACAAGCTGGGGCTCATGAAGGTGTTTTGCAAACATAGTCATGTAAGAAGCCCAGTAACCTCAGTAGGAATTATTCTTTCAGAATATTCTTTAAAAAGGGAAAGAAGGAAGACCCAGGTAACTATAGACCGGTCAGCCTCACCTCCATTCCAGGAAAGGTGATGGAACAATTTGTACTAGAGGCTGTTTCCGGGCACATCAAGGACAGGAGGGTCATTAAGGACAGTCAGCACGGCTTCACAAAGGGAAAGTGATGCTTGACCAACCTGATAGCCTTTTATGAGGGTGTAACCAGGTGGACGGATGAGGGCAGAGCCGTGGATGTCATCTATCTTGACTTAAGAAAGGCATTTGACATGGTCTCTCACAGCATCCTTGCAGACAAACTGAGGCAGTGTGGCCTAGATTTTTGGGTAGTGAGGTGGATTGTAAACTGGCTACAGGGTAGAATTCAGAGAGTGGTGGTCACTGGGACAGAGTCTAGTTGGAGGCCTGTATCTAGTGGAGTGCCCCAGGGATCGGTGCTGGGACAGTTCCTGTACAATCTATTCATTGATGACTTGGATGAGGGATTGGCATGCACTGTCAGCAAGTTTGCTGATGACACAAAGCTGGGTGGTGTCGCCGACACCCCTGCAGACTGTGCTGCCATTCAGCGAGATCTGGACAGGCTGGAGAACTGGGCAGAGAAAAATCTAATGAGCTATAACAAGAGTAAGTGCAGAGTCTTGCATCTGGGCAAGAACAACCCCAGGTACCAGTATAGGCTGGGGACTGACCTGTTGGAGTGTAGTGTAGGGGAAAGGGACTTGGGGGTCCTGGTGGACAACAAGATGACTATGAGCCAGCAATGTGCTCTTGTGGCCAAGAGGGCCAACAGCATCCTGGGGTGGATTAGAAGAGGGGTGGTTAGCAGATCAAGAGAGGTTCTTCTCCCCCTCTACTCTGCCCTGGTGAGACCACACCTGGAGTATTGTGTCCAGTTCTGGGCTCCTCAGTTCAAGAGGGATGTGGAGCTGCTGGAGAGAGTTCAGCGTAGGGCAACAAAGATGATAAGAGAGGTGGAACACCTCCCTTATGAGGAGAGGTTGAGGGAGCTGGGTCTCTTTAGCTTGGAGAAGAGGAGACTGAGGGGTGACCTCATTAATGTCTACAAATATTTGAGGGGTGGGTGTCAGGAGGATGGCACTGGGCTGTTCTCGGTGTCATGTAGTGATAGGACAAGGGGCAATGGTTGTAAGCTGGAACATAGGAGGTTCCACATCAACCTGAGAAGGAACTTCTTCACGGTGAGGGTGACGGAGCACTGGAACAGGCTGCCCAGGGGGGTTGTGGAGTCTCCTTCTCTGGAGATGTTCAAGACCCGACTGGACAGGTTCCTGTGTGACTTGGTTTAGGTGATCCTGCTGTTGCAGGCGGATTGGACTAGATGATCTTTCGAGGTCCCTTCCGATCTGTAATGATTCTATGATTCTATGATTCTATTCTGGAAGGGATGAGACTGATTTAGGACCAGACAGTTAGATCTCTCCTTTTAGAATCTTCTGTTTAGGTGTCTGCATATCATCCAGATTCCTACAGGAAACAATTAATTACTTGATTTTTTTAAACTGGACCTAATTGAGATGAACTTTTCTGTTAGTCACCTCTCAGCTCAAATAAATTCACCTTGATAAAACCAGCAAACAGACAACAGGCAGCGCCAGCAATATCTGAACTTTATTAGGTTGCCCAGGGTAGTGGATGACAGCTGGGGAGCCGTGTTTCGCTGAGACCCTGTGCTGAGTTTCACTCCAAAGGCTCTGCAGTGGAGCTATAAATCCATGGACACAGCACAGAAGTGCTAATGGACCCTCACTTTCAGTGCACTACCAGGCAATACTATCTGTAACAGCAACTAACAAAGATACAACCAACCAAGTTCTTCAGGGTTCAGCAACTGCTCCCAGGGTTGGAGCAAAGCTCATTTATTTTCTTCTCTTCATTCCACTAGAGCAGCTCCAAACCATGACAGCACATGGGGATAATTGAAGCAAAAGTGCTCAACCCTGACTGCCCAATCTTCTCACAAAACAATCCCAGGATTGTTCTGGGGACCGTTGGCACAACAAACCTTGCACTGCAAATTTTGCTCCATAATTAGCAAGCAGTTGCTGTCATGCCTGTCAGATGGGTTTATGTGATGAAGTGAATAGAACAACAATTGACTGTCTTCCCTTGCAACCAAGGAGAAGAAACCACTTTGAGTGAAGCTGACAATTATGTAAAAGGAACTAAATGAATTTGGCTTATGGTTCACACTTACCTCTCACAGATGGAAGGCAGGACCTCTGAGGCCCATTTCTGAGTCCTTGCCCCTTTGTACCTGACTAGTTGCTGGCTAAGTGCCTAATGAGGCTCAGAGGAGACAAAACCAGTTCTGAGGTCTTTTTATTGTCTTTTCTTTTCCTTTACAGAGCAGAGGATTGCCAAAGGGTTCACATCCAAGTTAAAAATCTGATCTTATCACCCAAAGCTGATGACAGACACAACTGTGCTTTCACAAAACCACCAAGACTAGTGACACCACCAGTTGGACAACAAAGTCAGAAAACTGAAGAAGCTTTGGAAATTAGAGGGACTCCCTTCACACACATGCCTTCTGAAGCTACCTATGCCTCAGGCAGTCGTGTTGGGCATCTCCCACCCACACACTGACTGTCGTGCTGGAAGCAGCAAAGTAGGGGCGATTCCAGGTATCTGCTAACATTTCTGTTAGTCTCTTCTAATCTTGTCTGGGGCAAGCCTTGTGTTCTTCTCCTTTTGCCTTCATTGGCAAGCTGCTATCAAGACTCTTGAATTCTACCTGTGCGTCTAATGAACTGGCTGGGTCATAAGCACGTTCAGCAAGAGAAGGACCTTGCATATGTGTGCACATATCACCTCATTCTCTGCTTACTCATCCTCCTTCCCAAGCATCTCTGAGATTCGTGCTATAAAACTAACCAAAGCAGAACCACCTTCTGAACACAACCAAACCTGTAAACGTCAGTCTTTGAAATCTCTGTTTATAAAAACCTGCTGAAATCCAGCCCCAGCTACGTGGGCAAAGTCCCAGCGTTTCCAGGGCACAGTTTGGTTTTGTCCACTCCAGCTGGGTCTGTGTCTTTCAAAGAGACTTGATCTTTCTCTGACTGCAAAATTAGTTCATTCTAAGTTGCAGTTTTCAGAACTGTCTGCAGAACTGGGAGCCGAGGCTGTCAAATACTGAAAGGTTTGGAGTTTTAAACTGTGTTTGAGAAGGAGAGAAACGAGAAGATTGTACTGGAGAAGTACTTCCATGTAGTGCAAGAAGGCCCAGCTGGCAGACATGGGCAACTCTGTTCTGCAAATTTAGACAAGCTTTTGCCAGAAACTTTTGTAAAAGGAAAACCCAAGAGGACCTGAGGAAGGTGGCTACAAGCTGGGTCTGTTTTATCTGCTAGTGATAGCCAACAAACACCAACTGCCCTGAGGTACAAACGCAGCGGATTGGACACATCAGTTTTGTCGCGGAGTAAATTCATGGAGAGGCTCAGGGCTGAGCCACCAACTTTATGTCCTGATAAAATGCAAATGCTTTTGTTTTCCCTGTTTGCTTCAACTTCTGTTTACTTTGACTCCTTCAACAGGTGTTAGCTTCCCCAAGGCAAAAAGGCAGCTTTAGCACTGAAGTGAATCCAGAGGGTCCCATTAAATTCACTGGAGAATAGAGTGTGACACTGTTTACTCTCTCTTCCCAATGCATTCTTAATGTGAATGTTGTAGCAATTAGGCGACTATACAGAAGTCAGTGCACAGCAACAGACCAAAGGATCATCAAAAGAAATGCTAACGGAAGGGAATGGGTTTTGTTTAAATCAAGGATTCACATTTCTTTTCCTCTTTTCCTTGAGGGCTCTGAGAAGATTTGCAGACCTAATAGAAGAGCCTGCTAATGTCAAATTTTTGAGTACAGGAAAGGAAATGAAATCCAATAGTCCTGTCTCTCTGTCTCTCTGCCACCTCCCTTGAAATATGAACAGCTTCAGAATATTGACTCATTTGCTTCACTTTTTTGTTTCAGCCTAAATGGTTGTGTGAAGAATAACAAGGGTGATTACATGGCTCTGGGGCAAGGGCCAAAGGCCCAGGCACCAGGTGGGTTGCTCCTTAATCCTGCCATGGAGGGTGAATCACAGAAGGGCTTGAGAAGGACTAGATAGATCCTTCAGGTCAACACCTGTTTGCACAGATGGTCTTGGTAAGAGGGATTTGGCTTTTATAGCCGTGGGAATCTGAGAAATGAAGGCTTGCTAGCAAGAGATGAGAGCCCAAGCAGGGCAAAATATCTTTGCCAACAGGCTGTCCAGCCTGGAGAGGAGAGATTCAGATCATGAACAGAAAAGGGAGAAGGCAACTCACAAAGTGGTGAAATGGCAGAGCAGGATGGCAAACAAAGGGTGCTGGGTGGAGCAGACAGGAGAGACCTCAAAGCCAATGAACACGAGGAAGATGAGCCTACCGCCAGCAAATGCACACACAAAGGGAAGAGGAGTCCAGAAAGCCCTGTGGATTTGCAAGGGTCACTTCCTCCAGACTGAAGGACGGTGAGTCAGGCTGTGCAGGAAATCAAGCTAAAGCACAAGGAGGCCTATTTCTGAACTCAAGCACAAGCAGGAAGGACACAAGAAATGGAAGTTTAATCAGGTGACCCAGAAGGGATATGATCTCATAGTCTGACTGAACAGGGATGATGTAAGGAAAAGGCCATTCAATGGACCTCAACAGGTTGGAGAGATGGGATGACGGAGACTGAATCAGGACAATCCTAAACATGATTACAGGCTAAGTGATGTGTTGACTAACAACAGTCCTGCAGAGAGGGATTTGGAAGTATTGGTAGATATGGTAGAACCGTATGGACCAGCAATGTGTGCTTTCAGACCAGTAAGCCAGTTTACAAACTTTGGAAGAAGGATTAGGTAACTCAGGAGGACTACAAGGATGTCATAAGGTCATGCAGGGAGAAAATCAGAGCAGACAAAGCCCAACTATCACTTCATCTGGCTACTGACATAAAAGACAGTAAAAAATACATATCTATGTATATACATTAGTGACAAAAGGAGGGGATCTGGGGAGGAAACACAGTGACAAAAGACAAGGAAAAGACTAAGGTACTTAATGCTGGATTTACCTCAGTCTTGAACACCAAGACTACTGTCATTCAACTACACCGAGCTGAACAGGAACTACCACACTGCTTACAAAGGCTAATGGTATTCTGGGCTGCATTAGGACACGTATCAATAGCAATAGCTTCCCTTCTTCCCAGCTCTGCTGAGACAGATCTGGATTAATACAACCAACTCTGGGTTCTCTAGTAGAAGACAGATGTGGACATACAGTAAAGAATCCAGTGAAGGGCCAGGAAGATGATAAGGGCCTGGAACAGCTGATGTATGAGGAGAGGCTGAGCAAGCTAGGAAAAGTGGGGATTCAGGATGGTCTTTCTTGAGCACATAAATACCTGATGGAAGGGAAGCAAGATGATGGAGCCAGGCTATTTTCAGTGCTCAGTGACAGCACAGGAGGCAGCTTACAGAAGAAACACTCTTTTCACAGAACCACAGAACATTAGGGATTGGAAGGGACCTTGAAAGATCATCTAGTCCCAGGAGTGTGAGTTGGTGCTCAATAGAACATCATTTTCAGAAGCTGCAACAGGGCTGGAGACAGTGCAAAGAGCTGCATTCTTAATTCACGAAGGCTTATTTGATCTGCTAAAAGTTATCAAAGCTGTGCAATGTCCTTGGATTAAAAGATAAACTGTTTTATTAAGGGAAAGCATTATTTGTTAATTGAGAAGTTCCAAAACTTTAAAATCTCCTTCAAAGGATTTGCCAATCTGGAAAAAATTTGTCCCAAAGAATTAAATAATGATTGTGCAAGAAAATCTCCAGCAGAAGCAATGTTTGTGAAATGTTAAAGGAAGCTGTGGGCCAATGGTAGTCACTGCCCAAACAGTCCTATCGTGTACCCCTGGCCCTTAGAAGCAGGTGCAAAATACCTTGATTTTAACTTGCTTGCCAAAAGCTGTCAAAAGTTGTCAAAAGAAATCTGTAAACTTTTTTGGGATTTCAGACTATGTTTGTTTAAAATAAGAATTTCAGATGAAAAGACCTGACCTGATACTTCTTTAATCGTTCTATTGGCAGATTGTTTACAGTTATGCTGTAAAAACTTCTGAGTCCAGGAACCTGTCACAGTTAATTAGGTTCACTTGGGTGCAGATTAGTAGGGATGCTTTTCTTTTGTTCCCTCCTAGCTCCTCCTCAAGTATTGTGCTTTCTGCTCTTTCCCCATTGAACACTAATACACTGCAGATTTACAGTTCTCAGTCTGATTGCTAGTTAGACTTTTGGGGCACTAAAAATAAATTCTTTCAGAGAGTTAAAGTAAAATGATGGTGAGGGAGAAGGGCAGTGTCAGGAGGGCTTCTTGTGCTCCCATGGCTTTGCAGGAGCTTTCTTGGAGCATGTGCTGTGAGGAACCCTCCACCTGGTCTCAGTTATGCCTTAGCAAGTGCAACTTCAACCTGCTCAGCTTCCTCAAGACTCACAGAAGGCAGCACTAGTAAGTACAAAGCTCTTCCTCTAATGTTTTCCAGTCTCTCTGCCTGCAGTGGGGGCGATGCAGGGAAGGGACCCTCAGGAGTTGCACTGTCTGCTTCAGCATCAAGGTGAAGAACAGGGCACAATGGAGTTGGCCCATGTGTGCCAGCTCCCATGCAGCTTGGCCTTGCTTCTGAGCCTTCAGGACCCAATGAAAGGTGTGAAATCTGAAATCATGGGTTTTCAGGTTAGTGAGTGTAAAAGTTATGACATGAACAAGCTGATGGAGGAAACTGCTTGCACCAATAGAAGTGTTCTTCTTGAAGAGGAGCTGAATTCAGCAGTCTGTGCCGAAGCCTTTTGCTGCACGTGTCCCTTAAAATGTGAACAATAAGAAAGAGAGCCTTGAAGACCTTTCTTGGCATAAAGCTTATCTGGTGGTCCCTTAGCTAAAGTACTCGGCTATGCAGCATCCAGCAAGCCCAGCTCTGCATCCCAAACCTTCCCACTCCCTGCCAGTGCCTGCTTGGACGTGTTGTCTTGCAGTGCTGAGCGGCATGTGCATGGCGGCAGACAAGCTGAGAACTTCAGTGGACTTCTCACTGCCTTGAAATCAAGGACAAGTGTTTCTATCTGAAAATGTGCTGGAAATGATGGTGGTGGCTTTGAGAGAGTGGATCTGTTTCAACCCCTTCACCCCACGTGGTATCTGTCAAACCAGGGGTCCCCAGGAGACCTGCCCCTCTGCACCATCTAGATCATTCTGTCCTCCCAGACCGTACAAGGGGGCTGCAGGACAGCAGGCAGACCTTGGGCTGTGAGGAAGGCTTTGTGGTTTCTTTGGACTTTTCAAATTGAGTCCAGGTTTGTTGGGGAAATCCAGTTTAGCAATGGGTCTGTTAGTGGTGACTCAGAGCTGAGTTATTTCTAAATAGTGACAAACATCGCAGCTCCTGGAAGGCAAGAACGACAGCGTCCTGCGTACCGGAACGTGTTGTCTGGCACGGAAACCATCATGGCTTCCGCGTCTGCAATGCTATCACTGAATGTTAGAGGTGGAAATTCTGCTTCTGTTTTGAACTGTGCAACCCACAGAGGTTACTTCTATACTTCTATAGCTGTAAGCCATAATTTTTTGATTAAGAGTTTGCTCTGTTTCTGTTTTATGTCCTACTACTGTTAACCCTTTGGGGCCTTCTCTGCTTTCGACTGAAGTTAATTAGGATTTTCAAGTTGAGTTCAGGGGAAGCAGGGCTTGACTTTTACTGAATGTCAATTGGAAATGAAAGCCAAGCTTGTGTTCTGGATACTATCACTCGATTTGCTGTTTAAGGCTCTGCCTGAGGTACCCGAATATTGAAAGCTTGGCAGGAATGCCCCCTAACAGATTACTCTCTTTGACTCTGAGAGGATGCCAGTGAATATTATTACAGCTCTAGCACTAGCTTTTTTGCCTCTGGCTTCACACTGGTGTCTTATTCTCCGTGGGCATCAGCATGAGAGCTGGAGACATAAAGCAGCTGGGTGACACAATCTCACTGCTGAGCAGTAGCACCAGTCTTCCTGTGACTTGGAAATGTGCTGCAGGAGGAGGCAATGCCTCTACCTGGAGAGCAGGGGACGCAGGATACGATCGCCTGTGTGCATAATTAATGCCCATTCTGGTAGAAAGAGCTCTTCTCAGCCTGTGCACCCACATTTTGGCTTTGCTTTCCTTTTGATCGGTAAAGACAGTAGCTGAAGCGTCCTCTTCCCTGGAGCACTAGCCTTATGCACAATTTGAATGCAGAGGCTGCTACCTTGTGGAACACACACAGGTAAGGAGAGTTAAAGGGATCCAAGGAAACCCTGAAAACTATGAAATCAGATTAATTTTACTATTTTGGTAGCAAAGGAAATATTCAGATGTGGGCAAAATAACAACCACGCGTACATGAATTTCTTTTTCTTGGATCCTTCACTGAGCTTCTCAGTGGAGTACAAAGGAATCTCTGTTTT
Source organism: Rhinopomastus cyanomelas (assembly GCA_013400115.1). Classification (NCBI taxonomy): domain Eukaryota; kingdom Metazoa; phylum Chordata; class Aves; order Bucerotiformes; family Rhinopomastidae; genus Rhinopomastus; species Rhinopomastus cyanomelas. Next base: position 160,028 of record VXBP01007509.1, read on the forward strand.
CCTCTCCTCCCCTCTGGATCAAAGAGCCTACTTCAGGTGAATCCAGGTTATTTCTTCCTCACTAAATTACAATTCCTGCAATGTAATAGGTCTCAGGATGCAGCACTGTGAGGCAGAAAGTCCAGCAGGAGCAAATAGAGATGTTACAGCAAGCGGAGGGAGTGTTGCTTGAGCCTCGTCCTCTTCACTGCTACCTCCCATTTCCTCCCTGCTTCCTCAGCGCTGGTTGTCCAGTTGTGTCAGCACACATCTGCTGTGCCAGATGCCTTAGCTCAAACCCCAAACCAACCTGACAGGACTTGAACCTATTTCAGACACTTTCTGGGAAAACACTCAGAAACTTTTCCTGGGTAGACGTCTCTTATGAATCTCCAGCTTAAACTAAGCAGACAAGACAGTATTTGACTCTAGAGAGTGGCAATTAGCGTGCTGGATGACAGGGGGAGAAAACATGGCATCCAAAATGTTCTTCAGAGCAAGATTAGCTCCTCAACTATATATATGAAGGGTACAATTTGAGAAGCAGAAACTGGGATGCTCAGAAATACATGCCCAGAAAAAGTCATACTTCTGCATCTAGAGCACTTCACTCTTGGATTCTTCTGTGCTGCCGAGTGAGGGCTTTGAGAGTCTAAATTTTGGAGTTTGCTGCCCAAAGTAGTACTTAGGCGGCAGCTAGGCTTTGAGCTCACTATGTGGATGGAGTCCAGGAGGACCCTACTTGGAGCTGCGAGGTTTGGGGTTACAGGGAGCACGGTATTCTAAATTTGAACTGAAACACTTTCTACCTTTGCCACCAAACACAAAACCCCAAGCCTGCATTGGGCTTGAAGCCCTCCATATGTAATGGGAAGCCACAAGAGATTTATTTTTCTGTTTGGCATGTCTGAAGCAAAGCGTCTTTTGGATTTAAAATGCAGGGAAAACCAGGAATGTTTCTGACTTCTGCAAATACACTCTAAAGAGAAGAAAGTCAGTGGGTTCAGGACAAACTTAGTGACTCTGTACAAAGGACAAGTTCATCCTGGCATCCAGTCCAGCCAGTAGCAGTGCACTGAATAATCTGAAGGCAGTGTGTCCAGGGTGCCTTAAAAACAAGACCTTTTCTTCTAGGGTCTGCTTTGCACTCAGCAAACCTTTCTGGTCAGGAGTAGCTCCACTATGGGCAGCTTTGCTATTGTTCTTCTAGCAGGTGTCCCACTCTTGCCTCACCACATTGCTTCATACCTGTCAGCTTCTCTTCGTACCTGGGTGCCCTTCGATGCTCCTTGGTCATCTTGACCAGATGTCATGTCTCTTTAAATAGTGGCAGGCAGCCAGGGAAAGTGCCTTTGGAAAACCAGAGAAAATGTACAATAACTCTACACGGACATCTTTGGAGAGCACAGAGTTGGGTGTCCTCTTCCAAAACTGGCTTGTTTGAAGCAAAACTCTATGACTTGGTCTAGGTGATCCTTCTGTGGCAGGGGGATTGGACTACATGATCTTTTGAGGTCCCTTCCAATCCCTAATGGTTCTATGATTCAATGTTCAGTCCTGTCTGCAGGAGAGTCACCAAAATCCTGGTGCATACCTCAGAGCAGTTGGTGGACTGTGAGGAAGAATGTGATGAGGAAGTACCTGGGACCAGCATGCAAACCCCAGGCAGACTGTAAACAGGAGCAGCAATAAATGTGCCCTGTGCTGCCATCCAACTGCAGAGGCAGATGGGCACTGCAATTCTTCTTTATTCTGGAAAAAGCAGAAAGCCTTTTTTTCCTGCTTGGCCAGTCTCTAACACGCTAATTTCCCTGTGATATCATTTCCCATATTCATCAGTGACCCAGACAATCTCGACAATTTAGTTTCCAGACTTGTTTTCCACTCCTTCTCCCTCTCACCCTGTTGAGATGCCTCTCAAGGAACCACCAGAGAAGCCAGAAAATGTAGTGCAGTTCATATCAGGCATGTTTATTGCAGCAGAGAATTTACCACAGAATCCTATTAGTTTTATAGTGGTTTTATGCTGATTTGAAGGCACTAGGTGAAAGTGCAATGCACTCGAATTTGACATGAGCCAAGAAGGGCAAAACTGCTCGCTAGGGACTACCCTTTGAGCCCTGGTCCACGCTGCCCACCTGAGCAGCCGTGTTGCTCCTCCTCTCAAATTTCCTTTCCTTTCACAGTTCAATCGATCTTCCTGTACCAGAGATCTGCACTGGGCTGACACCATGAGAGCAGGACAGCTGAGAATCTGGGTGAGGGCAACTGTTTGCTGGCTGAATGCTGCCACCTAACAACAAAAAGAACATGATTTTTGTCGACTAAATCACGACGTTAGTTCTGTCTTTCGTTTGGCACTATGGGTCCCGCTTTCTGTCTCGCACCTGGGTTCTCAAGACTGAAAAGGCAGATCCTTGAGTAAAAGACACAAGCTTTGGCAATGAAGGGTTGGACAATGAGGACATCTCTCCTGATAATCTGGGTGGCAAAGTGCTGAGTCAGAGTGACACAATCACAGCACTGGGCAGTTCTACGAGGAGACTTGATCCACGTGAGGTGTGGAAGCTCCATTTTTAATTGACTGGGGCAATGCACAAGTGGTCAGATGACATGACTTCTTGCAGTCCCTTCACTCCTTCCTTTCAGATATCATACGTAAACTATTGCAGCGCTACACAGCCCCCAAAACAGGAAGCCTGGCTGTTGTTGCTGTGCAACAGAGGTAGTGAGGTGCTTAGGTAGTACTTGATCAGCAGCTGGGTTTCAGATTAACTCTTATGTCTGTAGTCCATTAAAAGGCAACAAAGGTCTACACAAGGTACTAATGGTGTTCTACCAAGAGGCTGTGCAGACCAGGAAATGTCCATGAACATTATTTAGGCATGAACATCATCACCTAAACAGGCAAGTGGAGCTCTCAGATGTATGTCTCATGTACAGATGGAGCAACCCACCAGCTGAGAAAATGCACAACAGAGGACAATAACAAAACCCAACTGCACATGCCTGCAGAACAGACTGGCTGCATGGATATGTAGGAATGTAGCTTAGATATTTCCTGGGGTTTTGTCACTTAAGAACCTTGTCCTCTTTCATAGGTGTTTGATTAGATTTAACTTCTTGTCTACCTGGGAGCTATGTGTTTAGGTAGGGAGCTGTAAGGATGTGATGAATCCAGTGTTGGGCTTTATGGCTGGGAAAGGTCTAATCCCTATTAAGACAATTCCTTAAGCCATAAAGAAAGAATGGTTAGAAACAGAGTCTGGAGCAGCTGCAGCTCTGGGTGATCAGCTGGCCTCAGGACATGTGTCATGGTGGGCTTCCCAAGGTTCTGAAAGTGGTCAAGAGACAGGGCAGCCAGAGAGACAATGGCTGGAGGTGACAGGCTCTGCTCTTCCTGACGTAGCCAAAGTCTGTGAATATTTTGACCCCTTGCTCAGCTGGGCCAAGTTACTCATTTAATGGCTAGCCACAAAGGTTTGGACAAAAGGCTGGGCTGCCTTCTTGCGTAAACCTTTTGGAATAATCTTCAGTCACTAATATCACTATGACTTGCAGATAAGCAGCGACACACTGCTCTCCTCAGCTGTGCTGGAAGATGACCTGAAACCTGCATGTTCTTCCATGACCATGGTGGCTGTGGGCAGATCATCTCCTACCCCCGGCCTCTGACACAGCTTCTCCTGGTCGTGTTCAGACGTGGCAATGTTTCCTATAGGGGCAGCTAACTGTTGCAACTATAATTATAGACAGTAAATGCACCAGAAAAGATAAGGTCTCCTGGTGAGTGACTCACCAACAGGAAATGGGACATAGCTTGTCAAAGGCATCGGCAACAACCGGCCAGCTCTGCTCTCTGCTTCAGCGAGGCTGCGATTTGCAGCTCCCAGGCTGGGCTCAGCAGCAATTCCACAGCAGAAGATCAGCTCCAGGGATCAAGTCAGAAAATTGTAACCTGAGAAAACATCCCTCCAGCGACCACGCCAGGCATTGGTCTTTGTTTGTCCCCCCTCACTGTGTTGTTTGCGTTGGAATAGAAAGGTAAAATCATAGAAAGGTAAAATAATACTCAGTTTTGTAAACAGATCATCAGTAAAATACACTTTGTTAATATTAATAAATAGCTTGCTTAAGGAAAAACCCCAAGTCCCTGTGGTAGGTATTAGCCTTTGGTTTCCAGTTACTCAACCTCTTTACAAGTCTTAGAGATCTCATAAACTTTGAATGCTGTAGTAAAAATATTTATAGGGTAAGTCAAAGAAAAACATAAAATTGCATTCAAGTTTTGACAGGAGTAAAACTACTTACCCTGCTTATTTTTTATTGTAGAAAACTGGATGCTGTGACCTCGCTAAAAAATGATAGCTATTTAAGCAGAAAGGTTGGAAAGGATTCTGTGCATGTTAGTATTTCCTTTCCAAAGTATTAATATTTACCTTGGGAAACTCCTAAGTACTTAATTAGAAAAGACAGACAAGAGGTGCTCATGGTGTCACAGGCTATTTATGGAGTCACAATAAAACTCTGCGTGATAGTTCCATGTGATGCTTTGGTGAGAACCTCTGTTGGCCTGCATTTTCACTGGTGCAAGATCTGGGCTAGGTAAAAGCCAGATCTACCATGAACACCTAAGTTCCACCTCAAGTACTTCAACTTAGCAGTCATATTCCTCGAAAACACACTTTTACATTTTTCCAGTCCTGTAGATGCCTGAAGCCTCTATAGCATCTACGTTTCCACTGGCACCCCACCCTGATCCCTGTATCAACAGGTTGCAGGGATCTCCAGAGAAACCTTTGCCTACCTGGCCACTGCCTTACCCTGCTTGTGAAGTGTGAGCCAGCTGGCAGGCTTGGAGCATGTTGGGGTTTCAGACTGTGCATGGCAAACAGCACAGACACACGATTTCCAGGACTGGGCTTTCTGCCTGCCTCTTTGTACTCCATCCACCTGGAAAGGGAAAGGGAGACCTGGTTCTAAATTCTCACCTGGTTTAAGGTCCTCTCAGATCCTGGGAAGTTCTGGAGACAGTCTGAGATGTGTTTTTCTCCTTCTCTGTTTAGGCTCGGTTCTGTGTTGTAGCAATAGATGCTTTGGTGGCTGTGAGAGACACTGATTGAACTATGGGTTGTGGAGATACTTACATAAGGTATGGAAAAGCTGTGATCCGGTCAGACCCAGGCTGAGAGAAATAAACAATGTTAGGTTCCTGCCCTTTGGTACCCAGAGCCAGAGAGCTGTTTAGGAATGAACATCCTAAATCATAAATCTGGAACAAAAATTCAGGCCTAAATCCCATAAAAGGGATGCAAAATTTGGTCTGGGCAAAGAGAAGTAATTAAAGGTCTGCAAATACTTTGTTTAAAATGCCTGTGTTAACAATGAGGATCATAGAACTGTTCAGGCTGAAAAAGACCCCTGGGATCTAGTTGGCCCAAAGCTCAGCTAGGACTCTATAAAACCTTAATTTGACCAGCTCAGCATGAGGACACATTGATCTATGAAGATAGTTCTCTGGCCAGTCACTAGTGATGATGTTGTGCTTGTCTTAATCTGCTGTTCAGCTTTACCATAGGATCATTCAAATTGGAAAGGACCTTTGGTATCATCAGGTCCAACCATCAACCCTAATCTACAAGTTCACTCCTAACCTATATCCCCCAACACTACATCTAAGAGACACGATGTTCATTCTGCAAGACACTGTTCAGTTGAGAAGCTGCTTAATGGGAACAGGGAAAGCCTAACCACAGCTCCTGAAAGCAAGTGTCACAGAGCACATCTCGTCAAAGCACTAAATTATCAGGTGACCTGAGCTGCTGTTTAGGCATGAAAAAAGGTGTCTGGCTTTTTGTTCAGATCTGAAGTGAAACATTTGCTAGTCACATCCCAGAGCATTTGGGTTTGTGGCACCTCTGATAATCCAGCTTTCACCCAGACTCCTCCATGGGAGAGCAACTGAGTGCTGCTGGAAAACTCTTTTCACAAATGCTTTTAACAAGTGATTCGTTTTTATCACTTGTCTGATGGAGACAGATTCTTCTCCCTGAGCAGCAGGGTGTCAGTGATGGCTCATGATGGGCAGGCTGGCAAGGCACCTCTTCCCTGGCCTGAGAGCTGAGGGTCAGGCACCAGCTACAATGGGAACTTCCCAGAATATCCTCTCTTGTAAAAAACACTGCATTCTCTGTTCATCCTGGGTTTTGGATGGGAAGTTGTGTAATAGAAGTGAAGTTTTCTTTGGTGCAAACACGAAAACACTCCCTTGTCTTTAGCCTCAGCCATACCTGCCTGTGTTGCTCTGCAAACTGGGCTGGAGCACAGCTCCCTCGCAGGGAACCTGGTGAGAAGTTGGCTCAGCCCTTGCTGGGAGCGGGATGAGGTGGCAATTCATACTCCTGTACTTAACACCCGTGGCTCTGACAGTGTTAACGCACACCTGGAGCTTTTTATTGCTATTATAAAACAGGAGCTTAGTTAACTGTGTTTAGACAGAATATTTCCAATGGTTTCAAAGCTACAAGGAAACAAACTGTAAAAAAGAGGGTGTGCTAACAAGTCCTGGTCTCTTTTTTGAGATCTCTTTTTTGTTAGGAGATGACCAGTATGAGACTATACTTTTGCTTCCTTTGTCTTTTGTAGAGGAGACATTATGACTTGTCTAAGGGCTGGTTCTTATGGGCAACAACACAGAAATAATTTCATAAGAACTCTCACTTCTTGCAGCACCAGTGCAAGTCACAACACAAAACCACCAAACCCTTGAAGATTATGTGAGAGCTATGGTTTGATGAGCCATAAAATCAGGTAACCATTACTCTGCCTATTTCTCTTAGAAAAAAAGTTTTAATGCTGCCTTTTTACTGCGCTGCTTACTTTGCATGATCCTGTTTTTAATCAGCTCCCTCGGTAAGAACCGTGGCTAAACACCACCTTCGCGTGCGCGCACAAGTTCCGAACGTCGAGCGAATGCAGCGTGTTCGTGCGGAGCAGTCTGTTTGCTCCCTTAGCTTGTGTCTGGTCACAGCCAATAAAGCTGCAAACGCAGGCGCTGCTGCTTGTGTGGCTGGCGGGCAAGCGCTGCTGGTTGTGTGGCTGGCGGGCAAGCGCTGCTGGTTGTGTGGCTGGCGGGCAAGCGCTGCTGGTTGTGTGGCTGGCGGGCAAGCGCTGCTGGTTGTGTGGCTGGCGGGCAAGCGCTGCTGGTTGTGTGGCTGGTGGGCAAGCGCTGCTGGTTGTGTGGCTGGCGGGCAAGCGCTGCTGGTTGTGTGGCTGGTGGGCAAGCACACAGCACACAAGGCAGACCTGGAAAATCGTCCTCCCGTGGAAAGCCAGGCTTTGTAGGATGGGACGGTGCACGTGCTGAAGATGTGTCTCACAGAGTGTTAGGGGTTGGAAGGGACCTCGAAAGACCATCTAGTCCAATCCCTCTGCCACAGCAGGATCACCTAGAGCAAGTCACACAGGAACACATCCAGGCGGGTTTTAAACGTCTCCAGAGAAGGAGACTCCACTGCTCTTCACCACGTGCTTGTAGCTTGTGCAGTTCTGCACGCATTGCGCTGCCCTCACCCCGAGGATGTGACCCTGAAGTCACTGACTCGCTGGATGTTACCTACAAGAACGGCCTCTGGGAGAGCACCCAGGACTCATGTAAGTGGACAGACCAGGTGTTAAAGGGTAGAGGGGGATGTTTGTGACTTTTTTTCTCCCCGCCCTTGCTAGAACCTGGGTAAGACCCATGTACATTTACAGGTACACAGATGAGGTTTCTTTGTAGGATGGACACAGAGATGTTAATGAGGCACAGAGATCTTGCCTTGCTCCAGGTGTGCTAGTGCTGCGCCTGATGTTGTAATGGCTGCGTGCCTCATTTGAGGGTTTCGGGGTAACAGGCCTCCAGGGATGTTGCACTTTGTGTATGAACTGCACACAAAAATCATCTGAGTTCTTGTTTGGGAAGAGAAAAATATAACAACCTTGGCAGTGTTTTGTGTCACTTTACGAACAGTAACAAAGGGCTGAGAGGGAGATCCAGGTCCCCCTCACGAGGCTGCCTCTGATACTAGGGCTCCCCTGGGATAGAGCCTCCTGGAGTGAAGCTGTGCCTTAATGTGACTGAAAAAGTGCTACCAGTTGGGCTATTGGACTTGTGGGTCTCCTCGCCTCCTTGAGCTCTGCTTTCTAGAAGCACCTCTGGAGCTTGCTCCGTGCCGTGTGCTGGGGGTCCAGCAACACTTTAGTGAAGACAGATGTTGACGCTGAGTGAGCAGAAGCTAACAGACTCGCGGAGCCACCTTGGCAGCTCGCCCCGTTTTTCAATGTACCTACAAAACCTTTAAAGAAACCCCACCGTAAGAAAGCCCTCTCCACATTTTGGCCTGGAGCAAACTCTGGCGTAAGTAGTTCATCAAGACACACTCTTTAGCTCCTTAAACACACAGCTAGATCAAAACATGAAGAGCATAAAGTAACTCACAGACATCGTTTATTAACACACAGGCCTGCTGCAGGAAGAAAGTGACCCAGTAAATATCCTCCCCAAGTAGTAAAATAGCTCCTATAAGGAGTTATAAGAACTTTTGTGAGCTGTAATCCCCTAAGGAGAAAAAAAAAAAAGAGAGGTTTTTACAATCTTTCATTTCTGCTTGAAAGCCGAAATAAAAAGCCTGCCTCTAAACCGCTAGGTGCTTGTGAGCAGCCTGCTAATGCTGTCATCTTCTCTCTAGTCTTCAAGGAAGAGGACAGATATGGAAAGAAAACAAATCCACAAACAGCACCGGTCAGCTTTGCGAGTGCCACAGCTTCAAAGGCTGCAAGGAATGCTCCCCAGACTGGCTGCTTTGAGGATCAAGAGTTTGGGAGCTTTAAAGAGCCTTTATTAAAGAAAATTCTGTATGAGAAACTAACAGTCGCTGATACTAGTGCAAATGTCAGTCTTGCACTGGCAATCCTGCGCATAACAAACTGCCTCCAGCTCGGAGGAGAAGCCAACGGCATCAGCCTACGTCTTTTGAGTTTGTGTCACACCAGGAGGCACTGTGCTAGTGTGTGAACACCATCCCCTTTCTACTGCCGAGTGGACTGCGGTGGAGGGGAAGCGCAGCCAACATCTTCACAAGCCATGGGTTGCTGTGTGAGAAACACAGGCATGTCTGTTGGGGGGCTCCAAATCGGTGTTGGGGGGACTTTTGGAGGGTCCTGCCCTGTTCTGAGCAAGCGCTGTATGTAGAAAGGAAGAAAGGTCTGCAGGATGCTATGGGGAAAGAGATTGCACAATCCAGGTGGTCTCCTCATTAAAATATCTGTGCTCTCTTTTGGAAACAAGCAGGACCGTGGCAGTTTGGTCCTTTCACTTTGCTTTTTCATTCCTGCAAAATGCACCGCGTTGGTTTCACGCGGCGCGTTCAGTACTTCGAGCAGTGTAGGAGCAATGCAGATGTGTCAGTTCCTTAGACAATCTGATATCTTTATCGAGACTGAGTAGAAAAACCGAGGCAGAGAATTTGTGCTGAGCTGTGTCCAATGAAATGTACTCTTGTTATCCTCTGGCTGTACCCATTTTTCCCCCCACTGTGGCAACTGCTGGTCTGAGCTTAGCTGCACACTGTCTAAGAAAGTTTACAGCAAATGTTGTAGCAATCAGAAACATGATCATTCTCAAAGGATTTAGGACAGTACAGGGAATGCACATCAAAAGAAAAGCTAGAATGACCTCTCCATTAGCTGCACAGACAACAGTGAAACAGGCTAAGAAGAAATGCAGCAGATTTTGTGTTAGCTGCCAGCACTGTGCTTGCAAATAATGAGTTAACCAGTAAGTTGACTGAAATAAATATGCTTCCCCCCTCCCTTTTGCGGACAACTCAGTCTCTAACAAGAACCACGTCTGTAATAAAAGTTATGATGTCTCTAGCAGGAACTGGTAGTGCAAATCAAACATACCATTAGCTTGTCAGGCTCAGCCAAGTGAAATAACAAGCAGCTGGGTATTGCTGAACGCTGAAATGGAAAACTGTTGCCCCCTAACAGAAGATTTCCTCAGAGAAAATTAAGCGTGAGGGGCAGCGACAGACCTGGTTATTCATGAACACGGTGTCATGGGGAGGTCAGTGGAAGGACCTTACTTAAACTGTCATTCTGCTTCAGGAAATGCTGCCTGACTCCTGGAGTTAGGAGAGCAAACTCTCACCAACAGCTTGAAGAGTAACTCAGGGTAGTGGGGAAGTGCCTCGCACCAGGGAAACGAGACGGAAGGGGCAACACGTGATTTCCACTCTGACCAGCAGTGCTTTGCTGTGAGACCCACGTTCTTCCAGCTGCGAGGAGATGGAGGGAGGATGGAGTGTGCCTGGGTAAAGGCAGTGGGAAGGGCGTGTCTTCCTATTTCTAGGGTAGTGAAGAGCAAACCTGGAAAGCGAAGCGTTTCCCTGTGCTGTATGGGGGGTTGGATACAGGCTGTGCTGGGCTGGTTGGGTTTTTGTACTCTGAGCTCTGAGCTCGGCCCAAGCTGTCTGCGTTGTTGCGTGCTCTTTTACAAGCTTTAGGCTGGTGGAGCCTGGGTGGCAGAGTGGAAACTTGTTTGGGAGGTTTGCGTAGCCGTGTGTGTGTTCTGCATCCCCAAAGCCAGACATTGTTTATTGAGTCCTGTGAGGGATCCTGGTGATTGCGGCTGATTTGCAGAAGCACATCTCTGTCTATCAGCTGGGTTGCAGTTCTGGTGCTCAAATCACCCACTAGCTATTGATCCTGCAGCTCGTGGCCAGCTAGGGCATTTCTAGGCTTCTCTGGACGGAGGTGATGCTGTTAAGAAAAGGCACTCTGTTTCCAAAAATGTTTTGCTGCTCCTGTAAGGGCGCACCCAGCTCTCAAAGGCGACGTCTAGCTTCTCCCTCCCTTTGAATTCCAACACACAAAACGTCCACAGACATCACCTCATCACAGTCTCACCCAAGAAGATCCCCAGCTCCTTGCCTGGATCACAAAAGCCCCGTGTCCATTTGCAGGCCAGTGGTCTGTACAGGAGAAGGTTGGGTCACACTTTCTGTAATCCAGCTCTTGAAAAGGGGAGTTTTAAAGGAGATAAATGTGGTTTTTATGTCTCCAAGTGCTGTTTGTTCCCGTCCTTTTCTTGATGCTGGTATATGCTAGAAAATGTGGGAAACACCGTTTTGACCCAAGTCCATTCTTTTCCAGAGCAATTTTAAACCACGTGCACGTGCCTGTAGTACAGGTAGGCACTGCTTCCACCTGTGACGTGCCTTACAAAGACACATGCAGCAGAGTCTCTTCTGAAGAAGCATTTAGTGTGGGAAAGCTCTTCAAGATCATGGAGTCCAACCTAACTGTACCAAGCCCATCCCTAAACCATGTCCCTAAGCTCCATATCTGCACAACTTTTAAACATGTCCAGGGATGGTGATGCAACCCATTCCCTGGGCAACCTGCTCCATGTCTGATGACCCTTTCAGTTAAGAAGCTTTTCCTAAAGTCTAACCTAAACTTCCCTTGGTGCAACTTGAGGACATAAAGAGGAACTGCCAGGCAGTTTCTGGGTTGGCAAGGGTTCCTCAACTTACTGCCAGGCACTCGAGCTCCTGGGAGGCAACGCCGGCCTCGCAGGCTCAACTGTGACACTGCCCAGGGTGATTTTTGACCACTGAATTTTAAGAATAAATTCTGGAATGTGCAAGGCACAGCAAGCTCTTGCTCCAGCTCGAATCATTAGGCTTGGTTAGTAAAGGGATGCAAGCATATTGCAAAAGAAAACCTCCAAATGCTTTTCTTTGCAACTTTCTCAGCTCTTTCTGTTTAAAATGACAGCTGTGTTAATTTTTTAATTCAGCAACAACAGTGGAAAACTCCCTCTGTCCTTCATCCTTCTCTGCCTCAGGAAAAAAGGGAAAAAGGAGGGAGGAAGAAAAGAGGGCTGCTGGGATGAAAAATGACTGCAGATGCTTTTTCTTGAAAACTTAGAACATTTTGAAATGTTCCATGTTTCTTCTTGCTTTTGAAAGATCCCTTTTTAAGAAGAAAGCTTTAAATTCCAAGTATCAGCTAAGTTTATAAACAAAATACTTTCCCTGTTTTGTTAAGGGAAGTAAACAAGGCACAAGCCACTGCTGAAGCAACAATTTCCAAGATGATTGACACAAGGGAACTTCCATCTCTTCAACTATAAACTTTCATTGGTTTTCACACATCCCCCCCAACCTCGGCTCACTTCCTCCTCTCCTCCTTCTCAAAATGACTGCCTCTCTCTTTGTTTTAATGGTGTTTCTGCAACGTCATCAACCTTCTTGTTTAGGACTGTAATTATTCCCTGTGATTAATTCTGTCCACTCTGAGAAGGCGGGCGAGGTTTTCTCTGGAGGGCACATCTTGTGTGCTCCCTCATTCCGTAAAGAGCGCGGCGTGCCCGTCGCTGGTGCCGTACCTGGGAAGGCAGGGTTAATGCTTTTTCCCATGGCAATGTTTGGAAGTGCTTTTGTGGAGTGTTTAGTATCATTCCTCTTCGGCTTGGGATTAAGGTAATTGACAGGGCATTGGGCCAGGGGTCCTTTAGCTGTCCAACTTCATCTGCATGGGGTGGAAACATGCCACGGCCAAAGTAACTTCCTTTCTTTTTCTTTTATATCCCATTAGTCTGCTTGTGTTTTTGATTTCAGAGGAATTCCTATAAATACATTGACTGTGGGTAAAACATCAACTATGTGGAGGCAGCGGGAGTTTTCCCAGAGTAAGGACTGTGGGACTCATCCCTCTGTGTTCTCTGAAATGTATTTGCAGTACGTGGAGATAATGATCACTGTTTTTGTGACAACTGTTCTGCGTTATGTTACGGCAAACAGTGAAAGTCAGACCTGAAATAGCAGGCTGAGTCCACCCGACACCACACAAGTGACTGACAGTGCATAAAGGCCAGCTGTGGGTACCTGGTGCCCAGCATGGTCACCTTTGATGTTGCACCTCGCAGAAGGAGTTTCCCCAGAGGCAAGGAAGAAAGTTTGGATGGTTGGAGCAAAAGTTATGCTTTAAAGAATGTGTAGAATATCTACTCAAAATGCACAGCTTGTCTGCTTCACCGTGTCTCAGGCATATTTTTGCATGGTGTCGTGCTTTCCTAATGTCTTAGCAGCTTGGAAAGCCTAATCTTCTGGAAATGTTTGGCTGTCATCCTCTTAGATGGTTTCATAAGCAATCGTGTTTATGCCCAGATGAATTGACTGGGATTATTCAGCATAAAAATGAAAGAAGTTCTGTATTATTTGGGAAACTTGCAGAGTTTAACTTTTGTTCAAATCATTTGCAGAAGCCCTCCAGGCATCTTCTGGCGCTGGCTGGGGAAGAAGGGTTTGTACCACGGTGTGAGGATGCTGTTGCTTAATACTCAAAGGAGGAGTAGGTTGAAAGCACGGAGCCCTGCTCTCGGGCACCACAGGAGCTCTGCAGGGACTCCTCACCTCCCAGAGAAAACCTGCTTGATGCCATGAAGGTCCTGCAGTCAGGTGTCAGCTTGGTCAGTGGGGAACGGACAGCCTGGTACCTGCAGAAAGAAGAGGGAGCATTGGGCACAGCTCTTGCTAAGCTGGACAGTGGTTTTGCAATGTGCATTCTGTACCTAAAACAGAAAACATGAATTAAAAAGTGACTAGAAATGCAGTTTAAATTAAACAGTCTATAAAAACAGGCGGGAAGCCATTGGGCGACCTCAGTGGAAAATCCCAGGCGAGGCGGGTGTCCCAAATGTTTCCTTTTCAGGCCCTGGTCAGAGCTGGGGATCTCATTTGGGTCATGTTTACTAAAGGTGCTTGTTTTCTGTCTTCTGCTTCAGCCAGCGACAGGACGCGGGGAGGACAAAACCTATCCTAAGTGACCACCAGTGGAGCCAGTCCTATTCACGGATTAGGGCTGCCATGGAAACTCAGTTTGCAGAGCTCACCACTGCAAACACCAAATAAATGGCCAGGTCAGCACCCGAGATTAAAGGGGAGGGAAAGAGAGAGTTGAGCAACTGATTGCTGGACTAATTTCAGATGCTTTCCTGGAATAGTCCAGTACTGCAAAAATTGGAATGAAGAGGTTTTAGTTAAAACCAGAAGAAGGATTTCCCTTGTTTGAGAACAGGACGGTGTCCCTCGAATGCATTCACTGAAGGACGGCAAAGAGCCGAGCTAAGTATTGATTTAACTTCAGAATAACCTTAAAAGACCTAAAAGAGGTTTAATGATCAGCCATGGGCTCAAAATGCATCCCAAGGGGCTTATCATTTAATGTATTGATTTACACAGTGTGTTATCAGGCGGTGGATTTGGAGTTCTTGTGATTCTGATCTTGATCTTTGTGGGACAAAACTCTTTCAGGCTTTGTCTGCACGGTTCTATAGCCTGGCTAATCCCAGATGTGTTAAAAGCACAAGTGTTTCGCCACCTGAAAAATACAGATTCTCTTACAGCCTCAAAGCATGAGGCTTGCAGCAAAGTACAAGCTGGACAAGCATCTCTGCTTTGCTGTTCTTTGGGGGTTTGGCCTGTCTGAACTGGCACAGTTCTTCCCCTCAAAGTCCCATGACTAGGGGGTTGCCTGTGATTTACAAGTAGATTTACATCCTGCACTCTTGCAGTCATATTTCCGATCAAGAACAGGTTCCTCTGTCACAAGAGCTCAGTGAAAGGTAGGTGTGCTCTCTGCAGTCTGGCAGAGTATGTACCCCAAATTCTACATGTGTGTTGTGAAATGCTCAGAGGGAAGTTGGGTACCTGGCAGTGAAGTCTGCTCTGAAACCCAGGACAAATGCATGGAAGATAACTTCAAAAGCAGGGAGTGTGATTAATCACCTCAGTCTTTAGACCTGGAGGGAGCAGAGCTGTCTGATGTGGTTTTACTAATTTCTTGCTTAAGTTATTAATCTTGGATGCTCCCATGAATGGCACCATCAGTCAGGTTAGAAGGAAAAGTTGGTATGTGAAAGCCTGGGAGGCAGCTGCAGTGCTGCGATAGGCGCTTCATCCTAGTCAGATGCTGATGTCCTGAGTATCGTTACTTGACTGTTTTTCAGCCGAGTGGGCACCCATTTTGGAGAACTTTTGTGTGAACGGGTGCCCTTAGCAAGGCAAATGCCAGAAAACACATTATTAAACTCAAAATTGAACCCATGGATCCTTTTCCAGACAGCAAAAAGATTTTCTGTGCTGGCAGAGGAGATTGTGGTTTGACATTCTTTGTTCTTCACAAATCCAAGCTAAGCAGTTCTTTTTATCAGAGTTATTCCTATTTTCTCTGAGGCATTTGCTTAATACTGTGGTCAAGCACATCCCTGAGGTTAAACTGGTTGGTTGTTCCCCAAACTTCCCATTTCTGCATCAGATATCATGTCAGCCTTTCGCTGGAGCTCTGGGGTCTCATAAACCCTTGTGACTTTCTAATGGCTCAGCAGTTGTCCTGGTAAAGCTGAAAACTAAATTTTCTCACTCCTTCCTTATGTTGATGTTATGTAGAGAGGTTTGAGGCTTTAAAACTCTGCTGAATGAAGAAGCTGATATAAGGAAGGAGATCTGGGAATAAAGCAGAGTCAATAGCAAAACCTTCACTGATTTTATCAGAAGGGAGACCTGGATTGACGGGCACAAGGCTGAAGAGGGACAGGTTGTGGCTTGTGTAAAGGTGGGTGCCAGCAGCAAGCACAAGATAATAACCAACTCTGGCACACTGTGCTCTATTTTTGTAGTAGCACGCTGCAGGAATACGGACTAAAAGAAGGGAATCTGTAAAGTATGATCTTCTAACGTTGGAGCAACTGGATTCATATGTGCAAAAGTAGGTTTGCAGATTCTCACGTTCATCCCCGCTCAGCTGCTGTGGGATCCACTCTGCATGTGCACGTGCAACCCTCAGCCACCCTTGTTGCTCTGAGAAATAACCTGAACATTGGTTTTCTTCTGTTCAGATCCAAAGGGATCTGTATACAAAAGTCCACGTGTGCATCTGTGCCACTCTGGCAGGGATGACAAAGAGGTGCCTTCTGTGCTTGCAGTAACGTTGGCATTTTCCTGCTAAACACACTGAAGAGTTTCCTCAGATCCTAACTTAAGTATGTTTTGTATTATCTGTGTTTTTGCTTCCCATGGCTTGTTCTTGCCTCACACAAATTGTCACTCTCCCCTTCATTAGCCTGCTCTTGAATTCACCAGAAGAGCTGAGGCCCTGTTTGGTTAAATGGCAAATTTTGTCTTTCCTGTGCTTAAAAGTATTTTCTCCTCTGCTCTCAGGAAGAGATGAAAAGATGACCCTACAGAGCAAAAGTCTCCATTAAATCAACCCTTGGGGAGGAGACAGGCTAAAGTTTTCATCTGAGTTTATTTTGCTTTGTGCTTAAATATATTTTGTTAACCCATGCTGGAAAAAAGAAAAGAGGGGGAATTACTGAAAGGAGTTTTCCAAGATACTCTGGAGTTCAGCCTGCAAGCTACCACTTCTTGGGAGCTGCTTTGATTTCCCTTGGGGTTTGCTTCTGCGGGGAGAGTGTTTTATCTGCCTTTTAGCCTCTGACCCCAAGGTGTGACCTTTCCACTTTTATCTCTTTTGGACTAAGCCTGGGCCCTGTCAAAGTTCCCCAAGAGACTGATGGTAAGTGCAGAGGAAGAAGGAGCACTTCTGACAGTGAAGAGGACAGAGCGCTGCGGTGGGTGATGGCGAGTTGCCTCCAGGCTGTCCTCTGGGACAGGTACCTGCAGTCACGCAGCTGTTGCAGCCATCTCTCAGTGCCCCTGGCACCAAGCAGCAGTGATGGCTGGGGTGCAGGCAGCCAAAGCCTAATCCCTGCCAAATCCATCTTTGCCTCCCACCCATTATTGCAGCAGCAATAAATACAGGTTCAATCTGTTCAGGAGAGATGCTTGCTTTATCTCCCTTTGGTTAAAGCTGGTACGTTTAGTCCTAGTATAAAGCAGCTGATGGAAATAATATTCAGCTGTTAGCCTTTATGTTTTTTAACACGCCAGTCTTTCTGTGAAGAAGTCTTTTCTGTAACCTTAAATGCAAGATGTATTTAGCTTTAAAATGTATGTTTACCTCCTGTATTTTACAGATCCACAAACACTGGGGTCTGGGATGTCTCACAGCAGCAATGCCAGCAACAGCATTTATCAAACTGCTTGAAGAGGACAGGAAAAATCAGCACAGGATAAAATGTGTCTGTGACACAGGGTGCCCTGGGAGGTCCCCTACCAGCATCCTTCGTGATGCTAGAGCAAGAAGAGAAGCTGATAAGTGATGTAATTGGATTTTGCCTTGATGGTGCTTGTATCTGTTCCAGAGCTTTGGCAGTGGCAGCTGTGATGGATCCTGGTCATCATGCTTGTGAATCAAGGGAGAGTAGCCATGGAGGAGCCACGGAGGTTCACCTTGCCTCAGGCTACTTTCATCTGTGCGGAACAAACACTCCTTCAGGCAGCTCTATTTCCTGCCTCAGTGGAGAAGAGGGAAAGAGAAAGGCTGATAACAGCTACACGCGATGGGCTGTCCTTCTGCTGTTTTGGAAAACAAAGTGCAGAGGGGAGTCAGAAAGCCAGGGAAAACTAGTGAGGTGGGGTTTTGTGCTTTTGATTCAAAGTCTGCTGTCTGTCTGTGTGCTTCCACTTGGTTCCAGTAGATGTGTGTTTGGACCAGACCTTGTTTTGAAAAGTGGGGTGCAAGGGGTATGCATAAAATTTCTTTACAAGGGAAGGACCTGCATCACAGAGAAACCTACTCCACCACACACTGTGAGGAATGAAGAAGTCTTGCTGGAGACCTCAGCTGCAGAGCAGTGTGGCAACATGATGCTGGGAAAAGGGACTTTTCAGCTATTTATTTTTTATTATAAAAATTTGCCCACAAACTTGCTGTGAAGAGGAAGGATTTATTACATAAATTTCCCACAGAGAGTAGAGATGATCTCTATAAAAACCCATTCTCTGTTAAATGGAAACATTTCCTCTGGCTGATGCTATTGATGAGGACTCTGGCTCCCAGGTAAGCTTTGGAGTGGTATGTGGTTCCTTACACACACAACTGGATATAGGTACAAAACAGAGCAGACCATGTGTTCAGTGACTTGTAAGAAACACGGGTTAACAAAGTTGAGGAGTCGTCCCCTCTCCAAGTCTCTCGTGACCAAAAGCTGCTTTATACATGCACGGTATCTCTAAGAGACCAGAGCCCACCAGAGTAAAGCTAACCACCTCTTAATAGCACAACCCAACAAAAACAAGAGGCTTTGCCACAAACAATGCCTTTGCTTTTCTTCTACAACAGAAATGTTCCTTAAGATGGCTTGCACATGGCTCATTCCTTAATTATATTTCCCGTGGTTGCACTTTAGTAGAATCTACTCACCTGCGACGTCTCTGCTTTGTCCCCAAACCAGCCCACCGAGTGCCAGGGACTGGTGTTCATCTCAGCTTCCACTGATTGCCAATCATGGCTGGTGTTTGAGACTTGAAGATGGAGTTTCAGGTTTCCAGCTCTTCTCTTTGATTGTGACAGTGCTCTTATTTATCTTACTATTTTTTTAGCTAAAAAAACCAACCCAGAAGTGTTAAGGCAGGAAAAAGTAAAGTTCACCCAGAAATGAACCGTGAATGTCCTCCTCTCGGTTGTACAGAATTTATTTCCTAAAGCAACTTTTTTTTCCCAAAATTGTGGTTTTTGCCAAGGAGATTAAAAAACAAGGAAAACTTACTGAAACTTACGGACAGAGAATTCATTCAGTTCACTTTGATCGTCTCCTTCAGGCTAACGGCTGAACTTGTCATTAAAAAACCGCTGCATTATTCCAAGGAGTTTGTCTTGCATGAAAAGTGAGTGGCCTCTCAATGGCCAGCATTCATTGTGGTAACTCGTCATAAATCACTGCAAAGAACAATATCAAACAATAAAAATGAGATCTTGCCACTGTGGTGGATCTGAAAGTTTTCGGATGTCTGATACTGATTTTAGCAGCTCTTCCTCTAAGTAAAAAGTCTCTCAACTTTTGTTGTGAGCTGCTCTTCAGGACTGGAGTCAGCTGCACTCTACAGTCTCTCCTAGTTGTTTCATCTTTCTTCATTGGAACTTTCAGCCACCTCCAGATCACAGTAGCTTGTGAGAGTGTCTGGATGTGTTCCTGTGTGACTTGGCCTAGGTGATCCTGCTGTGTCAGGGGGATTGGACTGGATGATCTTTCGAGGTCCCTTCCAATCCCTAATGATTTTATGATGCATCTGACAATGATGTTAGCTGTGGTTTCAATTTTGGAGGCGTTTTTATATGAAGAAAGTCAGAAGGCAGATTTTGTTATGCATTCATGAAAGTGCTTTGCCAAGATGTTATCCTTCATGTGAGCATATGCATGTTGTCAAATGGCTTCAGGTGATGCCCACCACTTCTTGACCAATAGGCTTTATTTATAGCAGTGCCCTGGTGAGTGGTGGAGAGAGGCTCCTTGAATCTGTACTCAGTCCAGCGCTGTCAGAGATGGCTGTTCCAACATCAGGCACATTTTCGCAAGCGCCAATGCAGACAGCTAATTGCAGGATGATTCAGGGAACTCTAAGCAGCCAAATACAAAGAGGAGCAGTCTCTCCAAGGGTGTTTCAGAGCACAGCTATTGGCTGCTCAGTGCTAGACAGTGTGACTGTCTCCTTCCAAATAATTCAGCCTCTCACAAGAAAATAATGAATCAGGCTGAAAAAACCACATGACTTCTTAAAAATAAAAAGGACAATTTTGTTTGCTCTTCTAAGTGCACTCTTAGATTTCACAGAAGCATAGGATACTCGTGTCAAGTTTTCAGACTGCTCTTCTCTAGACACGGTGGCAACACATTTACTATGAACTTCACGTGGGGTCTTGGTTTCTGAGTCTGGGATTTTGCAGTAAATACATAATATATAAAGATAGAGAGGATCAGAAAGTAGCTAATGGAGAGGCCTTCTGGCTTTCCTTGAAGCATATTGGGAGGGCTTTCTAGCAAGACTTGGGTCCATGGCACCAGGACCAGGACCGAAGAACACTGAGCTTGGAGGAGCACCCAAGTTCTTCGCACATGTCCTTTGTTTTACTGCACTGACCATGAGGCTCAGCAAACATAGTTGCTGACAATGTACTATAAGACAACTACAAAAGGCTTCTATGAAAAGAAGTAGCATCTAGGACCTTGTTTCCAAAGTGCAGGCACTCTATGAAGCCTTTTGTAGGTGAAGGCAATCTGAGCATCTTACACTTCCGCAGGGCTCTCTGCAGCAAATAATGTGAGCCTGCGAGGATTTAAATACAAATGTTTACAATTTGCCTTTAATCCTTTGTGATCCTTAAGACTCAAGTTCGTTCTACTCATACATGTGTGGTGCTGGTACTGTAGAGATACTCTTTTTTCTTTTTGAGAACTAAACACCACAGCACTCAGGATGCGTGCTGGGCCCATCCCCTCTTTGTAATGTACACAAGCATCCAGCTGCCTACTCTGTTAAGAGCTTGTTTCTCTGTGAAAATCTTTCCTTGAAATCTTTGCTCTATCATTGTCTGAGAAAATCTTCTAATGAGCACAGAAGTGCTGAACAGGACTCTCCTTCAACAGGGAAGCTGCTGTCCCGATGCTGCAAGTCCCTGTGCTGTGCTCCTGTCATCCCCCAGCATCTGGGTGTCAAGAAATTCTGGCTGGAGGGGAGTCTAGTCCTCAGAAGAAGAAAACCCGAGTTATGAAGCGTTCTAAATCACACAGGAAAGTGACTTTATATTTTACTTCTGTCTCACTTTGTGTCTGAGAGTGTTCAAGTGACCTCTGTCTCTATACATTGGACATTTCCATTTTCGTTATAGCATCCCCGTGTCAAACACAATTGAGCTTTCAGGGGAAATCTGAGAGACAGAAGCAAAAGAGATAACAGAGGCTTCTGAAGTGATGGTGGTGACAGGCCAACTGGCTTCAGTGCATTTGAGCCCTCCCTATTGAGAATTTTTCTCACCTTCACATAAAGGGCCAGTATCTGTTACAGCCACATGTGTTGGCTCTGCAGATAGACCCTGTTGATTAGGTGCACTTTGTGTACCTGATCTCAGCGGCTTTCAGAAGCCCAGACACAGACAAGATGTTCTTATATTCATGCCTCCCCTGCTTAGGTGCTGTGTGCTGCTACTGTAACTCAATCCCCAGAGCTTTAGTGTGGAAGATCCCATCCGGTGTGCATCTGACTCCACTGGTGATGCTGGCTACAGCAAGCTTCTGCATGGTGCAACAGGGCTGCTTGCAGAGGCAAGCTCCATGTGCTGATCAGGCTGGCTTCACAAGAAACAGGTTAGTCAGCAGGGATCGAGACAGTGGTCAGGTTTTGAAGCATGATGGGCTTTTTTCAAGGCTGAGTCTAATCAAGCTTTCTAGCAGGAGGTATGGCTGCTTCTAATGAAAATCATTGAGATTAAAAAAAATCAGTAGTTGTCATACTGACATGGTGTTTGAATTATTGATCATTGATATAATAGGAAATAGCATGGAGAAACGGGCTGAGAATGAGAGGTCGGTGTTCAGGTGAGATCATCTTAGAGAAAGCAAACTTGACCAGCAAGGGGGTTCTCACAGTTCTCAGTTGCTGGATGATGAAGTGAAAGTCAAATTGTGCAGTCCTGACAAGTGAAAAGATGTGAATAAGAGGCTGCTTTGCATAAGCAGCTGTATAGATAGATGGCTAGTGCAGCTTAGCCAGCAGGCTGAGGAAAGCGAGACTGCGCCTGTGCTTATTAGACCACATCTAGAATCATAGAATCAGAAAATCATAGAATCATTAGGGTTTGGAAGGGACCTCAAAGGATTCAATCCCCCTGCCACAGCAGGATCACCTAGACCAAGTCACAAAGGAACACATCCAGATGGGTCTTAAACATCTCCAGTGAAGGAGACTCCACAACCTGCCTGGGCATCCTGTTGCAGTGCTCTGTCACCCTCACAGTGAAGAAGTTCTTTCTCATATTTATGCGGAACCTCCTATGTTCAGTTTACAACCATTGCTCCTTGTCCTTTGCCATGTCCAGTTTTGGGCCTCCAGTATGAGAAAGGTTTCGTGATGACAGTTGAGAAGCAGAATGGTGTCAGCTGAAGAAGCACTTGCTCTGCAAGAAGGAGCTGGAGGTCAGGGTCTGTCTGACCTGGAGAAGAGATGTCTTTGAGACTCCACCAGTACTTTATGGCTTCAAGCAGGGTGTTGTGCTCAGTAACCTCCCAAAATCCAGACTGTGTCCTTCTATTATTCTATTGTCCTTAAGAAAGTTAGTTCCAGCAAGCAGTTTTACCTGAACATCAACCTCATGCATAGTAGCAATTACAAGAAGTAAACAGAACATTAGGATTTATTAGGGAAGAAGCAGAGAAAAAGCAGGAATTATCTGCATCAAACAGTATAAATTCAAGGTGTGTTTGGATCGTGAGCATCATGTGCAAATGTGTTCTACCACCAATCAAAAATTAGAATCAGAATTAGGAATCATAGGTGGTAAAGAAAGAGGGCTAATTGAAAGCTTGAAAACCAGACAGTAATTCAGCTACAATTACTGTTTCTTGAAGAAGGAGGGCTGTAACATAGTAAGTAAAATCATGATTATCAGGAGAACATGGAGGGACAAGAAGGTTCAAAACAGTGTAAGTTCTAGGAACGAATGTCTTGAAAAACAAGTTGATTCATGATTAGACAGGAGGAAAAGGATGGATTTTGTGACGACATGTCAAAATTCCCATGCAAGCTTTTCAGAAAATGAAGAAAATCTGTGAAAGAGCAATACTGCTGTTCACATGGATCTGGACAACGCAACTGCTCAGCAGTCTGCAGGTTTAATGAAGAACGGCTTCACCTTCACTAGCAGTTTGTCACATCCCTATTCATAGAATCATAGAATCATTACGGATTGGAAGGGATTCCAGTACAGCTTCCTAGAAACAACAGGTTAAAATTTTATTCCATAAAAATCAGAGTATTTGCCACAGACATCAGGACTAACTGGTCACTGTGTGTAGCTTATGCTGTAAAGACTAACTGGTCACTGTGTGGAGATGCTGTAAAATTTTCCACACAGCTCAGGAATATGGGGAGAAAAGAACTCATAAAGGAGTTGCAGGGCCTGTCTCACAAACTTCAAATCCTGGCAAGCAGCTCCTTGAAGTTGTAATTGAAAATCAATCTGATATATAATTAAATTCTAGTCATCACATATGCATCAACTAGTCTCTTCAGCTCTTAGCCACAGAAGTGGCGGAATGGTGCTATCGATCAGGGAGGGCTCCTGAAGCACTAAGTGGCTCTGAGCAGGGTGCCCTGATGCACGACTGGCAGGCAGCACCATGCAGCCCCGAGACGGGAGGACAAACAGCCGACTCCAGCAAAGGTGTCCAATATTCCCTAATCATTTAAGTGCACTGCACAGTGAGCCTGGACTAGTCCCACAGTCTCTGTGATGCCATCCATCTTTCCAATAAAAGAGCTCTAAGCAGGCTCCAGAGAGAAAAGGGAAGAAGGCTGATCAATTCTTACCAATATTAGGTTTTCATTTGACCTCTCCCCCTCAGCTGCTACTCAGGTTAGGTGCTCTGTAATTACATTCATCAAGGTCCATCAACATCAAGCACAGAGCTAGTTTCTTTACTGTGTCAGAGAGAGAACTAGCATTGATTATTTCTTTAAAAATGAGGAACAAGAAGGGGCTTTTTTTCCCCAAATTATCTAGTGTTTTTAAAGCCAAGCTATTCAATCTATACATGGCCCTTGCTGATCTCCCTTTATTCCTGACAAAGAGAAAAACTCTCTTCTGCTGCGCTAGACACTTTCATATTAGCATTAATATTAACCGACCTGTGTTCCTCTCCAGTGCTGCATTATTCATTTCTTTAGGTGCTTGCACTGTCCTCATGGCTGTATGCTCTGAACTCTGCCAGAGTGTGCATGCTCACACGCTGCCACTGCAGAAGAACCTGCTAACTTAGAAGTGAAGCAGCCTCAGTAAACATCATTCTTACACGGAACAGGGACACTATAATCTAAATGGAAAACTAATCATGTCTAATAAAACTAATGGAATTCTTCAGAAACGACACTCAACATCTGGACAGTGGAAATTATTGACATAATTTATTTTGCTTTCCAAAATAGCCAGTGATAAACTCCTTCAAGAATCCCCTAAGAAGGCAGGCATGTGGCAGGAGAAAATATACCCCAGGTCAAACATTCATAGGAGCTGGGCTGACAGCAAACTGTGAGGCTGAGCTGGCAGGTGGAGACTGCGGGCACTTGCCTGTTTAAACACCTCCCCATCCTAATTACAGGGCTGTTTTTCATGCTTATGACTTTAACTGCTTGTGCAGAAATTTTCCCTGCTGGTACCTGCCTCAAGCTGGCTTTTTGTCTCAGAAAGGGCTGTCTCTCCAAAACAACTCCAGCTCCCCTAGCAAGACAGATGTGGAAAAAAATTCTTCCTTCGCGTCTTGAAAGAACGAGCAAACAAACTCCAAACCAGTAACTTGTTTTACTGAGGCACCAGCGCCTCCGTGCTGTGTCTGGCTTGTACGGATGAGCCTCTGTGCTGCAGTGGTACCCAGCCCTCCTGGACCATTGTACCCTGCCTTAGGCTGCCCTACACACAGTAGCCCACGCCAGTAGGGGTGTTGCCCCAAGTTGGGCAGCTGAGTGTGGAAAGAAGAAAAAATCTTGTATGTGTGCCTAGGACAGCGAAAAGATTCAGGAAAGAACAGCAATGACACACAGCAATCCTTTTATCTGCATGTTCTCCTTCTGCTGTGCATATAGCTGCTACACTCCATCCCTGGACAACAGCCAGACTCAGGCTGTTTCAGGACTTTGGTCCTGTGAGGCTTGTTGTGCTGATCCTCTGCCTTAGGAGGAGAGAGAGACGGGGGCTGCCCTCTCCTTCGGCATCTTTGTTTTTGTCCACATAACCAGTTGTCTTCCTCTGTTTTCTTTCCCTGAGTTTCACCACTCTGCATCTCAGGGGAAGTTCTATAGGGTTTTGTATGGCTGGGCTACCTTTAAAGGGACAAGTTAAGATGGCCACATCAGAGGAGAAATGGCAGATAAACAGAGGTGGAGATGGGAGGACCAGATGGGAGGTGCTGGGGCTGAAAAACAGGAAGGAGGGCTGTGGGCAGCGGATGCTCAAGTCAGCTGGGAAAAGGCAGCCTGGAGCAGAAGGAGTCAAGTGGACTATCACACATTTCCCTTGAGAAACAAAACAAAGGTTTCTCAGTCTCATCGCTTGTCTGATATCCTAACACAAAGCACCACATGCTCTGCCTCTCCTCTCTTCTGTATTAGGGCAAAATGCTTGCCACGTATTAAATGAAATGTTTATGGGGCATAATTACTTCTCTGCAGTGTGTTTGCAGGATATGGAGTAGTTCATTAGTTTGTGCTAAGGTTAGTGAATCGTTTCTGCAAGAAAACAGAGGAAAACTGAAGGCTTTGCTTTTGGTCACGTTAAATATGCCCGTGAAAGCAAAGCCGGTGCTTTCCTACTGAAATGGAAAAGGTAAGCATGCACAAGTCTGAAGAATAAAATCTGCTGGTGGGGGAATAGCCTCGTTCTCCAGCTGGGAAACAGGCACAGAAGCTTAGGTGAGAGACTGCTTTCTGGATTTGGAGAACCTACCTGAGATGCCACAACTGTGGTCTTCTACCATTTGAAATTGGACTGTACTAGAAAGGTGCAAAGTGTACTTTGCGTTGACCAGGCTCATGGCTGAGAGCTTGGGAACTTCACCAATCCTGAATTGCATTCACTGGACAGCCACAGAAATGGACATCCCCAGGCTCCTTCTCACCGTGAATGACCAATCTGAGAGCCATGGGCTTCCTCTGGCCACTGCCCCTGCTATGGGGCACCACTTTAAAAAAAACCCCACAAACATACACACATTTCTAAACAAAAAACCCCAAAGAACTTTGAGAGCCTCGTGCCATACAATACATTCTGCTGCACAGCGAGGATCCCCCATGGGTAACTGAAACGCCGTTCCTTTTTCTTCTCATTAAAACAATGAATAGCACTTGGGTTTGTTTAGGCTGCCTGGGAGGAAATGTGCACAGAAATAAGAATTTCTATTTTGACCCTTCCCAGCAAATTCAAATCCACAGTTACAAATTAAAACCGAGCCCAGGGGCTATGGAAATACCAAAGAAAAAGGGCTGCAAAATTGTTTTCCTTTAGAAGGAATAGAAGGCTGCATGAGTATCCTGTAAGGCTGTTTTACATGCTCACTAGAAGCAGGTCTTTCCCCTATTATATTCAGAAATCAGAACCTCTGTAACTTCTTCAAGTAGATTGGAACTGCTGTTCAGTGTGTTTGCATGGGGCTCACAGAGGGGCAGTGACTTCTTCTGCTCTAGTGTGATGATAGAATCATAGAAGCACAGAATCATAGAATGCTTTTGGTTGGAAGGACCTTTAAAGGTCATCTAGCCCAACCTCTGAGCTTCTTAAGTGGAATCTTTTTGATTAAGTGATACTCCTTGAAGAGAGCCATCTCTTTTTGTCCTGTGCTGTTCGTGTACCGTTTCAATACAGGACTGTTCTCACGTGGTGATACGCATGTCCATGGCCCCGTGGCTTCCTGTGATTCTGCCACTCTCCAGTCCAAGAAAACACCACACTGGCAGCTCCTTAATGTACATTTCACTACTTCTGCTGTCCTGCCTGAGTATCTTCTCTCCATTTTCATTGCCAGCTATTTATTTTCTTTTCTACATAATGCAATTTTCTAATGCAGAAGCCAAGCTGTTGGGAAATTTGCTATCAATCTTGCCCCTCCTTAAAGTGCTGAACTAATGACACCATAGAGCCTGGTGTCTTTCCAGTGAATGGGAATAGGATTGGAATTAACTCTCTCCCAGATTTCCCCACCTGGTTCAGTCAACTTTTGCTTTGATGGGACTAAAACCCTGAATTTGAATAGGGATCTCTATGGGAGTTGCTCTGACTTTCATGTGCCACATAATTCCAGGTTTAAATCTATCCTCTTCTGCCCTCCTCCAGCATCATTTCTATTTGGGTCAATTTCACTTGAGTTGTTTCTCTGTCTGTCATTCTCTCTACCCCTGGAAACCCATTAGAATTGATTCCTGTAAGTATTTTAAATACCTCTTTTGGTCCCTGGAGGGCTATCTCAGAGTCTGCAGATTGCTGTCAATGGGGATGATGCTAGAAGATGCTGCATTCACACTAAGGGAGAAACCCCCTCTTCTCACATCCTTCTGTTTCGTATTTCTTTTCTGAGCCTCTAAGCAGAAAATTTTCCTGATGCTTTGAAACAAATATGAAACCCTGGCTTTGTGGAAATCAATAGCAAAAAATGCCAGCTTGACTTCAAAGGGCTGACCTACAAGGTTAATGGCACTAATTTAATGCTGCACATAAGATAAAACCCACTTGTGACTCGTGTACTATACCTGAGGAACTAAAGGTTAAAATACGACATCGTTACTAGCTGGTTTAGTTGACACAGAACCTCATTTTTCTCATGGTTTGGACAATTGTGGACTTTGTCATCTTTTTCCTCTAAGTAAGCTAATCTTTTTATTGATATGGTGCACACCAAATCCTGCAGTGATTTGCGATGTGGGAAAGCCTTTTGCAGGCATTTCAGCGTGGCCCTGAGAGTGGCTTTAACAACAGAAATGGAAAAACCAGTTACCCACACCAAATCATTATTTCTAGACTTCCTTCAAATGATAGGAAGGACTAAAAGCCCTACAATACAAAAAGATTGTGGATAACATGTAGGCAGCACGTGAATCACTTTGTTGTGCTTCTTTGTGGCACATATGGCATCACACACTTATTTAACTCGGCACTTTGCAAAACAAATCCATGTGGAAGGAAGGTGATGGGTTCTGCAGAGCTGCTGGGCACAAACCAACTAGGTGTGAGTGACATGCCTGCAGTCATCTGTGAAAACATCAGGGCAAAACTGTGGCATTAGGAAGACTCCAGAAGCTGCATATGAGATTTTAAGTTTTTGTCCTAACCAGGCTAGGAAAGATATTTCACAGAATCACAGAACATTAGGGATTGGAAGGGACCTCGAAAGATTATCCAGTCCAATCCCCCTGACACAGCAGGATCACCTAGACCAAGTCGCACAGGAACACATCCAGGTGGGTTTTAAACATCTTCAGAGAAGGAGACTCCACAACCACCCTGGGCATCCCGTTCCAGTGCTCTGTCACCCTCACTGGGAAGAAGTTCCTTCTCATATTTATATGGAACCTCCTATGTTCCAGCTGACAACCATTGCCCCTTGTCCTATCACCAGATGACATTGAGAAGAGCCTGGCTCCATCCTCCTGACACCCACTCTTCAAATATTTATAGACATTAATGAGGTCACCCCTCAGTCTTCTCCAAGCTAAAGAGACCCAGCTCCCTCAGCCTTTCCCCATCAGGGAGGTGTTCTTCTCCCTTCATCATCTTCTCTCCATTCCAGTTAGCCAGCTCACAAGGTTATTGCTTTGGGTCCCATTCACACAATAAACACATACGTGAGGCAGCCAGAAATTAAGTAGTTAATTACTAAGTTTCAGGATTTAAAATCTTTTGTTTTCCACAAAAGAAGCCCTAGAAATGAGACCTGGGCGACGAAATGATTCATTGAAGCATTTTTGACATCCAGTCAAGATCTGACAGACTGGCGGGGTTTGAGATGGCTTTTGTTCTTGTCGGGGCATTGTTCATCCCTGCCTGCAGAGTCCTGCCTGCCCCGCGTCTCTCTCTGCAACCGCCTGGGTCCGTGTGCAGCAGAGGAGAGCAGCACAAAGCCATGAAAGGGCCCAAATGGCTTTCCTGCTGGAACATGCCTACACTGCACCCAGGCAGAGGGCCACCTCAGCCAATTTATTAGCCAAGTTAGAATAAGCAGCTGGTGACGTCCATCTTTAGGCACATTTTGGTGGTTTTGCAGTCTGAAAAGTGAAAAGAATGTTAGTGAGGAAGACGTGCTGCCATTTACTGCCTTACATCAGCAGCCCACAGACGTCTAGGAGCAGCAGCTCAACGGGGCCGTACTGGGAACACCAGCTCCCAGCTGCCGTGAGATTACTGTCATTTCATTTGCATAGATCACACTGGGATATTATGTCTTTGGGCAGAGGTAACGGGATTTGCTGTGACTTGTGTTCTGTCCTCGATAAACAGTCACAGTGTGTGCAGGGAGGTTTCAACAGAGTCTTCCTCTTTCCAGTTTCTTCAAAGGCTGTCTCCTAGCACAACTCTTGCTACAGCAGGCTAGGGGTGGGAAGGCATCACCACTGCTTCCCTGCCACTTGTGAAGGTCTTCAGGGGCAGAGTGGGTTACATTAAGCCCATAAAATCGCAGGCTTCTCAGGCTAGTGTTTTGAACTCATCTTTTCCTGCCTCCACAGCATCTGAAAATTTGTTCTCAAAATACGTTACCCCAAAGTCACTGTTAACAGTTCTTCACAACACATAATTCAGCTACCACCCATGTGTGTTTTTCCTTCTAAAACCAGCCAATTTAAAAAGAAACTTTCTACAGGAAAAGGCAACATAAGGATAAAATGTTAATACCTGTGTGTACTCTGGTAATCAACACCCTGTTTAATCAATTACAGTCTAACACACCTCAGATAATCCATGTGATTTTCATACGGCACTGTGGGTACCACAGGTACTGTCTGACATGATTGTCAGGACTCATTATCCTGCTGTGGAGCAGTTGTGCAGGTTATACTGCACAATGGAGAGAAATAAATAATCCATAGGTGGAACGGGTTGATTAAATGTTTGCTGAACTGTAGACTTACAAATATTTCCCGTGTACTCAGAAATTGCTGTGTATGCTTTTGGTGGCTTCACAGCATCACTTGTGGAAAAACTTGTTGAGTTGGATCTCAGCTGTAGTTCTTAGAAAGTGACAGTGGATGACTTGGGTAAGTTCGAATTATTATTTAACACTACTTTTCTCTTTGAAAAGAAAGGAACTAACTTCTTACAAACTCTGATCTGATTAGTAAAGCCTTAGTTTTAAATAGCAGTTTGTCTGTTCCTGAGCATGGGAGAGACCTTCTGCAGCCAGCTTGGGTTTCTGATGTCACATGAGTTCACGCTAACCGCTTTATGTGGGCAAGTTTTACTTACAGTTTTACTGCTGTAAGATAGCTGGGTGGTGTGTGTTACCTGAAAGCTCATTAAAGGTCTCATTTTCTCATTGACTGGGCGGGAGAGCAGAAGACCTTTCCATGCTGTAACCTCTCAGGGTGCAGCACTTGCATTGTGTGCATGGCTCACCGGGCAGTTCCGCGGAGACTGTAACTGAATGAACAGCTTTTTCCCTGTCTGTCTGCTAGTGAGAGGACCTCTACCACCTCTACACTGTGGATGCAGTACATACAACCCCAACCCCCTGCATTTTAGCCGCACATGCGTGCAAGTGCTTCCATGTGTATTTTGTGATTGAGCCCTGCTGTCTGCTCTTCCACTTAATGTTTAACCTGTGATCACAGAACATACCTGAGGTAACCACAGCAATGGTGAAGTCATGTGACAAAACGACAGCGTTTAAGCTTATTTTCATGACATTTAGCAACTGGAAACAACAAAAATCTCACGTGATCAGTGTGTACTTTGCAAATCATCAGTTACCATGTCCACAGCTGGCAAAAAGCCCCTGTGCTGCTTGCCTTGCCCCACTCCCCAGCTCCTAGGTCTTCCCCAGTGCAGAGGGTCAACAGGCAAAGATTTGCAGTTTCTGCTTCTGTAAGGGATCTCTGTAGGGCTAGGCAGCTTGCAAAACAAACACATTGGCATTAATATAATGTTCTCCAACTTTCTGAAGCTAATCATGGTCCTTTGGGGTCTCTTCAAATCATGAAGTTTATCAACAGCAAATAATAAAGAATTTATTGTTTCCATTAGGGTTAATACAACAATTTTGCCTGATTACTCTTAGCACAACCTGGTGGAAACAATGCATCTTTTGTAATAAAGCTTCTACCAGAAACCTCGGGTGTTTTACAAGAAGGAGACATTGGCCAAGACTGCAACGTAAAAATGTGGTGCCTGATTCCCGCATAGACAAACAGCATTACCTTATGCTGCCATGCCAAGAGCTCGCTGGTGTGCCGCATCCAGAGTGAGGAACACGTCCTCTGCTGCTGCCTTTCCATGCCTTTTATTTTTCAACTCACTACATGTAATGATACGCCAAAAATCACTTGCGTTCGAACGAAGCAAAGAGCTCCAGAGCATTCACTGCATCCAAAATTATGGTTTGAATTAAAAGGAAATGGTTTGCTCTGTGAAACTTTGCCTGGATCTTTAGTACTTCCTTGTTGTTTGAAGACATCTCTAAAAAGGTACTGTAGATGAAGTTGCTAATCCCATTGCAGGTGGTGACAGTGGTATATCATACCATCACACACATATTTGGGCTTCAGCCCAGCCTGCTGCAATGAAAGTCTGATTACTCTTCTTTCTGGCCTTTTTAGTACGTGGTTTATACACTCTGCCCCCCTAGAGTATTTTCAAGTTTTCAGATTACTTTTTCTGACACTTCCAACAAAGTGGAAGTTTAAACTTTCAGGGCTTGGGATCGATGACCTTAGTTTCGTGTGGAGCACACGCCGTTGATCTTTCCTTGGCAAAGAGGAACGAGTACAAAAGCAATCAGCCATGACTAACTAGCCATTCACTGCGAATCTCCCACACTTCTTGACTGCCCAGCATCAGTTCAAAACAAAGCAGAAACTACATCCAATTCAAAGCGCACAGTGCACGTGAGTCATTCAGTGCCCAAGCCCTGGTATGCAGTGGTGACTGTGTGCAGCTGCAGTTACACCAAGCACTGTGCGCAGCTGGTGCATCCACAGGCTCCACCTGTCTTTCTACTGTTTTTCTTCTCAAGGTCTTCATTACTATACCTTAATTTTCTATTGTTGTTACCTGCATGAATAGAGTTCTGAAGGACCCCTCAGTTCAAGAAGGACACTTTGCTGCTGGAGGGTGTCCACTGTAGGGCAACAAGGATGATGAAGGAAGATGGACACCTCCCTGATGAGGAGAGACTGAGGGAGCTGGGTCTCTTCAGCTCAGAAAAAAGGAGATTGAGGGGTGACCTCATTAATGCCTATAAATATTTGAAGAGTGGGTGTCAGGAGGATGGAGCCAGGCTCTTCTCAATGTCATCTACAGATAGGACAAGGGACAATGGGTGTGAGCTGGAACACAGGAGATTCCATATAAATATGAGAAGGAACTTCTTCCCAGTGAGGGTGACAGAGCACTGGAAGGGGCTGCCCAGGGGGGCTGTGAAGTCTCCTTCTTTGGAGACATTTAAAACCTGCCTGAATATGTTCCTGTGCGACTTGGTCTAGGTGATCTTGCTGTGGTGGGGAGATTGGACTAGATCTTTCTATGATCTTTCAAGGTCCCTTCCAATCCTTATTGATTCTATGATTCTATGTTCCTGCATCATCCACTCAAGGGAACCAGGTATTCACTGTTTCATCTTGAAAATCTGCAAGATCCCAGCATCCTTGAGCTGCAGCTTCATGTTGAGATAAGCACTCATCCCTTCCACCATCCAGCGTGAATTCCTGCATCTGCTTTTAGAAGAAGACCATTTAACACATCATACAGCAGTTTTCTACCTACTGAGGGACTGAGGGTGGGCACGCTCTTGTTGACTTTTTCACTTAGTGGTATTTTCACAGAACATTAGGAATTGGAAGAGACCTCAAAAGACCATCTAGTCCAATCCCCCTGACACAGCAGGATCACCTAGACCAAGTCACACAGGACCGTGTCCAGGCTGGTTTTAAATGTCTCCAGAGGACAACTCACCCTGGGCAGCCCATTCCAGTCACCCTTGCTGTGAAGAATTCCTTCTTCTATTTTCCCTAATTCCGCTTAAAGAAACAAGTAGTTGGATATGTCCATATGAAGTTGTGAGTATCAGCTAAGTACATGAGTAAAAGAGGGAGGGTTTATTGAAAAAGCAAGTGGGAGAGGAGGCATGTCTTGTGAGTTTCTCCCTTTACCTTCAGATATGTTGTTGACTAATTGATATTGCAACAATGAGGGAACTGCTTCCAAAAGAGTCAATTACTTAGTCCAAAATAGCTAATAAAAATGTCCTATGAATTGAAGCGCAGTTCATTTTGAAAGGAAATTATATCTCCCTTGAGACTAGTAAATGGTTTGGGAAAAATGTGTTCCACTGTTCTCTTCTTTGTTGCAACAATATATGCTGGAAAATATCCTTTTATTACATTTGGTTGACTTTAAAGACGTACTGGTTCAAATAAATTGATGGGAGAATAAACCAAGAATGACTTCTTGTAAATGCTGCTATATTAAAATCGACGAACTGTAGGCATTTCAGGCAAACAAGTCTTCATCTCCTCAGCATTTCCTTGGGCATTTGGCTGGCCAATTTTGCAGCCAACAGCAAAACAGAAACTTTATTTTCCTACAGGTTAGTTGTTGTTGCTTGTTTTTGCTTTGTGGTGTTATTACTCCCAACATTTAAGAGCTTCTGGTTTATTTCTCCTTTAGTCGGTGTCATATCTGATCACATCACTCTAAGAAATGTTTCCAAGAGCAGCCAGACCATCAATAACATCTGGTTTCTCTCTGTATTTTCCCTAGGTTTGGCAGCTTCAGCATGATAGTTTATTAGTTTATTATCACCTTCATCAGTCAGACCACTTTATGAAGATGGGTAAACAACATTATCTCCACTTAACCACCTGGCAACAGTGGTGCAGAGGGAGAATGAGTGTCTTGCTGAGACCGCAGTCAGTCAGTGCTGAGCTATGCTGATGCCCAGCCCTATCTCACCAGAGACTCATGCAGCAGCAGTAGGTTTCTTTGGGTCCACTGGGCATTGTTTCTTTGGGTCCACTGGCTAAAGAAAAATACACAATGTGAGATTTTTTAAAAAAATGTTTATCAAGGTGTTTCCTAAAAATATTTTAGGAAATATTTAGGGTGGATTAGAAGAGGGGTGGTTAGCAGATCAAGAGAGGTTCTTCTCCCCCTCTACTCTGCACTGGTGGAACCACGTCTGGAGTATTGTGTCCAGTTCTGGGCCACTCAGTTCAAGAGGGATGTGGAGCTGCTGGAGGGAGTCCAGTGTAGAGCAATGAGGGTGATGAAGGAGGTGGAGCACCTCCCTGATGAGGAAAGGCTGTGAGGGAGCTGGGTCTCTTTAGCTTGGAGAAGAGGAGACAGAGGGGTGACCTCATTAATGTCTACAAATATTTGAGGGGTGGGTGTCAGGAGGATGGCACTGGGCTGTTCTCGGTGTCATGTAGTGATAGGACAAGGGGCAATGGTTGTAAGCTGGAACATAGGAGGTTCCACATCAACCTGAGAAGGAACTTTTTCACGGTGAGGGTGACAGAGCACTGGAACAGGCTGCCCAGGGGGGTTGTGGAGTCTCCTTGAGCACTGGAACAGGCTGCCCAGGGGGGTTGTGGAGTCTCCTTCTCTGGAGATGTTCAAGACCTGACTGGACGGGTTCCTGTGTGACTTGGTTTAGGTGATCCTGCTGTTGCAGGCGGATTGGACTAGATGATCTTTCGAGGTCCCTTCCGATCCGTAATGATTCTATGATTCTATGATTTATTGAATATTGTCAACAAAACTCTTGATGAGAGAACTAATTGCAGTTCAGCTGCAGTTCAGCATGGATTCCCCAGCTAGTTTTTGGCTGAGACAGCCTGCTGCCAGAAGCCATCTGGCTCTATCAGTGCCTTGCCAAGATACAGGGCATTGAACCAGCTCAGCTATTTCTAAGTTATATAGATGCCATTCCTGAAGATGAGCAAGCCTGCCTTCCAAGCTCCTGGATGTGTTGAGGCATTTCTTGCCAATTAGTATGTACAATTGGTTCTTCTGCTCCTCTAGTCTGCCCTGGTGAGACCACATCTGGAGTATTGTGTCCAGTTCTGGGCCACTCAGTTCAAGAGGGATGTGGAGCTGCTGGACGAGTCCAGCGTAGGGCGATGATGAAAGAAGTGGAGCACCTCCCTTATGAGGAGAGGCTGAGGGAGCTGGGTCTCTTTAGCTTGGAGAAGAGGAGACTGAGGGGCAACCTCATTAATGTCTATAAATATGTAAGGGGCGGGTGTCAGGAGGATGGGGCAGACTCCGCTCAGTGTCATCCAGTGATAGGACGAGGGGCTATGGGTGTCAGCTAGAACAGAGGAGGTTCCATATAAATATCATAGAATCACAGAATCATTAGGGATTGGAAGGGACCTAGAAAGATCATCTAGTCCAAACCCCCTGCCACAGCAGGATCCCCTAGACCAAGACACACAGGAAAACATCCAGGCAAGTCTTAAACAGAAGGAAATTCTTCCCAGTGATGGTGACAGAGCACTGGAACAGGCTGCCCAGGGGAGTCGTGGAGTCTCCTTCACTGGAGACATTTGAAACTTGTTTGGATGAGGACCATCTTTTCAGTAAGGCCTGTTGCAACAGGACAAGAGGTGGTGGCTTCTATCTAAAAGAGGGAAGATTTGAACTGGATGTAAGGAAGAAATTTTTTACCCTGAGGGTGATGAAACACTGGTACACAAAACACTGCTAGATGCCCCAACCCTGGAAAGATTCCAGGTCATGTTGGATGGGGGTCTTGATCTGGTTGATGTCCTCCACTGCTTATTACAGGCAGGGGTGGACTAGATGACCTTTGAAGATACCTTCCAACCCAAAGCGTCCTATGCATCTATGGTTCTAGCAAGTACTTTCTTGTTGTGTGTCTTTAGTAGCCTGTCCTGTGTTAATGTGCCATTTGTTAAATCCAGTAATTTCTGTTTGCCCTGTAGAGCCCTGGATAGCCTGGATTTGCCTCATTTCTTTCAGGCTGCAATGAAGCAATGACAGCACGGTATCCTTTGATGTGGAATTCATTCCTAGAATTAAAATTACCTGTTTTTCTCTTCTGCTGGTGCTTTAGATCTCTTGCATTACTAAAAACCGTCTCATTTTAGGGTGATGTAATTTAACTGAAATTCTTAGCTGTCTTGTCACTCTTGAAGATACTGATATCAATAAATACTAGCCTCATTGTGGCTATTCTGTTAAGGCTCCCTCTCACAGATTGGAGCCAGCTAAAAAAGGTCAGGAATTCTTCTTACAAAGGGCTTTGCACATAAAAATATCTGGTTTTTTTATGAACATGGAGTCATGTTCAGTATTTGTTGACAAAACACCCAAGGGGCAAGCTGGTTTTTGAAGGGTATTGCTGCTGCTTGCGTAGGAAAATGCTGCGGTGAAAATATGCCAACAGTTTTCATGCTCAGATGGCAAGCTGGAGTGGCCAGCATGCCTACTGCTGTGGTCCTACACGATAGCCCTCCTTCACAGCTGCTGCAGCAGTTCTCCCCTGCAAGAATGAATAAATAATAATCACAGTTATGGCTCCACTATGGAGATTTTATACGAGAGACAACCACTGGTTTAAAGTTCATTCTAACTACTGTCACACGCAGTCGGCTTCCTGGCTGCCACTTCACGGGTTGATGGCTTTGATTTGCAGTAGTCATCCATTTT
Source organism: Rhinopomastus cyanomelas (assembly GCA_013400115.1). NCBI lineage: Eukaryota > Metazoa > Chordata > Aves > Bucerotiformes > Rhinopomastidae > Rhinopomastus > Rhinopomastus cyanomelas. Next base: position 196,598 of record VXBP01007509.1, read on the forward strand.
ATCAACAGTTATTTGTGAGCCTGCGTAAGCACCCATGACACACAGCAGAGGGCTGAGAGTGAAAAAGCCTTTTGTTCTCGTCCCCGCATCTTCACTGAGCATCTGTTTGGCCGCTAGTTGATAAGATGAAATGAAGTTAATGAACTTGAATGGCTCGGATACAGGAACAAAATACACAATTGTGAAGTAATGGATAAAAATGACCAAACATTATAGGCAATTCCAGCCCTATACGTGCAGTATGCTTTCTGCAAGAGTCAAATGGTGTCTTTCAAGTCAATATTTTAATGTGATATGAGGTCTTTGCCCTGAGAGAGTCTAACTGGTGAAATCCCAGATGGGCTCCTCTCTGTCTGTTGCTTATTCTCACAAGACTATCATGAGGACCATTCAGAGAGATGTCTTTTCTCTTTCAAATTAACCCTTTATGGATAAGCAGTGGAATCTTACTGTCATGTCTATGCAATCCAGCCAGTATCACCTTTTTATTTCCTTTTCATCACTGCTCCAACTGACAAGATGCCAAGAAGCAGATGCTCTGATTTTGGATTCTGTTGCCTCTTTATCCCACGTGTAAAGGAGGTCTGAAAATGTGCTTGGTTTAGTTGTTCTAATACTTTGTCAAACCTGCCTGCGTGGTTTTATTGGTTTGTTTGTCCACACGACCGAGGAGAAGCTCTTGCTGGCACCCCTCTGACATTCCTTTTCAGGCCATTAGCTAGATATCATCTGCAGTGGGATTAGGCTGTGCTTGAGGGCCTGGAAGAGTTAAGGTTCTCTTGGGGAGCTTGAGTTTGAAAACAGAAATTCCACAGAGGCCAAAGCACGGATTTCATTTCACTTTTACACGAGCACCTGGAGCGGTAAAAATAAAAACGTAAAATCTCAGCATCACAAAACATCTTGAAGACACTGCTGGAAGACAGCTAGCTCGTGGCGTCGGAGCCTGCCGCCCCATACCCACAGTGGGGGGAGGTTGCAAGAGGAGGATGGATGAGTAAGACTATACCAGCACAGGGCACAGCTCATAGTGCCTGTGGATCTCACAGTGCAGACACACACGTGGTTCATCTCACAGCAGAGCTGCTCAAAGAGCATCTCTGCTCCAAGCTGCCGTTTCCCCCACCTGAACCGCACGTCATCGTTTCTGTCACCGCACCGCTGTGCTCGCTGCAGGACTCTCTCAGTCAGACGTGGAAATGGTGCTTTGGAGACAAAATAACCCCTACAAGTTCCTTTTAACTTGTAAGGTTTCTCAGTCCAGACAGTGCTTGTGATTTGCCCTGTGGTGGTGGTGTTTTGGCAAACAGGTGCAAGCGAAAAGATGATGGAATACGGCACGAGGATGGAAAGAACAGGCTGGAGGCAGGAGCCTCTGAAGCAAGCTTTGCTCTTCTAGAACATGGTCTCCTTGTTTCAGCCCCAGGCTGCGCTGTACCAACTGGGCAGCTGTGGGAAATGCTTTTGCAACCGGAGCACCCTTTATTCTTTAAAATGTTGTTCCCAGCTCTTCCTGTAACAGCAACGGCAGCAAAAGCTGAAGCGTGGACACAGAAACAGCCATGCAGGAGGTGGCTCAAAATGTTCTGGAAAACAATTAATTACATCCATCCTACACCCCCTTTCTTCGCTTCTTGAAGGTTGGTAGGAGCACTACAAAATGGGAGAAGGGCCTCTGACAGGAGGACAGAGCTCCTTTCCATTGGTATTTTAACTGCTCAGTGTGACCTGAGATAGACCTGCTTCCCTTCCCGTTTGCTCTGAATGTAAGTTTGTGGTGTAAGAGAGAGATTCCCATGCTGTGACTGCACCAGGGGCACGGTGGGACTTTCTGAAGTTCTGCTGCAAGCCTGTGCTGACTCCTCGTACAGGGGATGAGAATGGTGCTTAGAGCCATTGTCTTTGTCTTCTCCCCTCTATGGCACTGGAGGAAGAGGAGTGAAGGGAAACGGGTCAGTCTGGCAGTGTCCCTGCTGGTGTCCCTGCTCTTTTGCCTACAGGGTACTTGGCCAGACTGGGAGTGTGTTTGAAACTTCAGATACCATTTGGCTTTCTGGAGACAACTCACCCTGAGGTGTCTGGAGACACCTCTTCCTTCCCAAATCCTGGTTGCTGTAAAGCAGCTTAAGAAAAATCTCTGATTTATTGGAATCTGCACCCACAACGGAGGCAGTTATGCAGACAAGACCATGCCCTGCCTTGCTCAAGTGTCTCTAACTTCTGCCCTTAGGAGCTGCAGGGCACAGCAAGGAAAGCCCTTCTGACTTTCTCCCTAGCTCTAACCATCTCCCAGTAACTATACTCCAGGACAGCCCTAGCCATGAGAGGCTGTAAAGCCCATAAACAAATGTCTCTCTTACTCGCTGTGCCCTTCCAAAAACCAGTCTGAATGCTTTATATCCCCATATCCTGGCTGTAATCCTACCCCTAACATCATTACTTCCCAGAGGACCGTAAGTTGAGTTAAAAGTCCTGTTTCCTTTTAGTATGAATATGCTGCTTATCTTTGTGGTCTGTGCAGGATACAGCTAGGACAACTTGTTAGAATAAGACAAAATGGGGCAGCCAAACCTGAAATGCATTCACATCCCCAGTGAGAGCTCTACCTCTACAGCGATGGGTAGTACATAGGACCATCCCATTCCTGAAATCAGGTAAGCCAGAGAAAAAAAGCAGCCAGACAGGTTATTCTTGTCACAACCTGCAGAGCCCAGAAAGGCAGTAAGAGAGCTGCTTTTAGTGGGGCTCTTGCACTAAGGTCACCACTTACAGAAGTGGCTGGTCTCCCGAGTACATTTGAGACAAAGCTCTTCAGGAGTCTGGAGCCTAAAGCATTTTAGGACATCATTACTGCAGCATCCTGCTGTGGCTGCACAGGGCAATGGGATGTAAAAGGGGACTGTAGCACATCGAGCAAGGGATCTCTTGCTGTTTGAACTACTAGGTTCAGGTTGGGGTTAGAATTAGGTTTAGGGTTTCAAAATCCAAAGCAGGAAGCCAGGCTATTCTTGCTGTATCGAGCAGACACGTGTTGGTAGGCTAGGTTCTTGTCCAGCACTTTAAGATACTAGCCTAGTGATGCAGAATCTAACGTATTTCAAGTCATAGCTATTGTAGTACTTTCCAGAGCCTATAAAGTAACATAGTAGGGGAGTTGGAGGCCTTTCTCAGCCCCTGACAAAGTCATCTGATGCCTTGTTGCACAGCTGGCTAGGGCAACAGTAGAGGTTGGTCCTCTTGTCCTTATGGTAAGGGACACTTGTCCTTATGTTAAGAGCACTTGAGTTAACAGGATTCAGAATGCTGTCCTTTAACTTTAGGGACTGCTTTCTGGGTATTTCGTGAGGGATCCAAATGAGAGGCAAGGAATCTAAGGCATGCATGAACATTTTAATTGCTGAATGACCCAGGAAAAGACCTGAGGGTGTGTGGCCATCAAGGCGGAATATTCTGCTATTCAAAGGGTTTGTTTCCTGGCTACAGTAGGGTTGAGGATGGGATTGGGGCTAGCATGTGGGAGTCAGTTTCTTAAAAAAAGTCTTACATGGGACATGCTTAGTAAATGCTGAAGTGTTTTGTCTGCAAATATCTCCAATGATGGCCTTTAACAACACACTGAGATGCAGCTGTCCACTTGCTCCCCAGCCTCACTACTGCCTTCAGAGCAGAGGGCAGTCCCCTGAGCAAACCAACCATGGCAGTACAAGGGAGATGGGACAGGGTATGTCTTCAGCCTTAGACACCTCAGGAAGTAGGTAGCGACAAAGGTCTCCTTACACGATAATCGGGTGAAGGTTTCCTTCCTCCTACCCATGCATGAGGCTCTCTTAGTCCATCACAGGATATCCCTCTGACTTTCTTCCTGGCACGGGTGACTATTTCAGTGCTTGTCTCATTGAATGCCTGCCTGTGGACTTGGACATGGCTGTTTGATTGCAGCTTCTGATTCTTGCAGGTCATCAGGTAACCCTCATAAGTAAACGAGCATCCAAATTAAAGACAGGCATGTTGCAACAAGGGAATTCAATCTGATTCCAAAGGTGAAAGATCAAGTTGATTAACTAAGCCACCCACCTCCCCAGGAGTATTACATGAATTAAAACCAGACTTCCTGGTGTTATGTATGCAATGGATGTCAACAGCATAAATTATGCCTGAAGAGGTTTTAGTTTCTCTTCTGGAAAATACAAAAGAAAACTTCTTCTCCCTTTGATTTAAGAATTGCAACCTGTTTTCAAGGTTTATTTAGACAATATCCGGTCTTCTATTCACAGACTTGGGCAGTTGACGCAAGTTGTCTCGCAAGGGCACAAAGCAGATATCCAGACTTACAGTGTATGTAAATTAAAAACCTTTTTTGTTGTTTAAATGAGGAACCCTCTTTAAATTGGCTATTCAAAATGAAATAATATCGCCCAGCCACAGTCAGCTCTGAAACCTATTAACAGGATAATTTTTTTGTTTAAAAACCAGGACTTGAATTGCCGGTTCCTTTACAACCATTAAGGGCATTTGATCCAGATCGTTTATGGCATTTCTTATACAAACACTAAGTGCTAAAAGCCAAAATGAAGGGCTGATCTGAGCATAATCAGTGTTGAAAGTTACTGCAGGGGCTAGGAAGACTGACAACTCATTTGCAGCACAAAGGGAAATTACCATACCATTCATGATAGGGAAAATTTGAACTAATAAGAAAGAAATGACCTTTCCACCAGTAGTCCTCCTGATTAGGCATCTTTTCACAGCACTTCCTTGAATGGAGATGAGCACTATTGATTTAATTCGGTTCAGGCTGGTGTAAATCGGGACTAATTCAATTTTAATCAGTAGCGTTAGGTTAATACAGAGATGCTCCTCATTGTATTCTCTCCATGATCAAATTACTGCACGTGAGCTCCAGCATGGAATCATTTGTTCTAGATTCCCTATCAGTGTTGAGAGTAGGAGGTTGTAACAATAATTGTAAAGTGTCCCAGAAGAATTAATCTGGTAAGCTGCTTAATACAGCAAGGCTCACATGTGCTTGGTGCATGGCGTGGAGGAGAGGATACAAGGTACATTGAAAGCCTTCTGGAGAAATAGGCAACCACTGACAGTAGCTCCCTGGCTCGCTCTTGAGGAATCCTGACAAAATTGAAAACAGCACTCTACATTTATTTGCTTATTTATTTAAAAAGAAAGTCACTGACCAACACAACTGCAGCTGGGTGAGTTGCTGAGTAGTCATGGAGTAGATTCATTCTACCTGAGTGCGTGTGAATTCCCTGAAACACAGCAGCATCCAGAAATGTGTTCGTTCATGCTCTGTATTGCTGTGCCCTCCAGACTGCAGCAAGGCTAACTTGTTTGGGCTGTCTAACACTAAACATCAGCATAACCTCAACCTCACGTAGTAGATCATCCAACAGGTTGCAAACAGGTCCTTCAGCATCACTAGCAGCAGCATGGTCGTGTACTCTCTTTTCTGCAATATGTCCCAACAAGAATGCTGAGAGGCACTTTAGGTCCTGAAACTGAAACGTAAACCCAGCCTGTCCATTGTTTATATTCAATGGCAACACGAGTGTTGTCAGGTTTGTTTGGGCCCTCTGTGATACTGTATCGGCATCGCTTCTCAAACACCAAACCTAAGTCTAACATCTACCTACTGGCAAGGTTTCTGGGTCAGAAAAGCCACACCACACAGCACTGAGTAGTACTGCAAACGTAGCTTGTCTAGATGTGTTTGATTCTAGAGCAAAGCCTCTGAGTCATAAAGAAAGGAGGTGGCTCACAAAACAAAAAGCAATGTAAGATACCCAGAGCCCCTCTGCATCAGTTCTCCCAGAGTTCTCTTGTAGAAGTCCTTTAAAGTTTACATAAACTGTCTGCTAACCTTAAATTTACTTTTCTCCAGGAACACATTTGTCCAGCAGAGGAACGCTTAAGACCCAGTTTCTGACTCTGTGTGACTCGTGTCATTGGTCAATATATTGAAGTCTTTAAGCTCTTGGTTTTGGAGACTACACCAAGGAGACCACCCAGTCCTTAGGTCCACTGGCAATATCCTCTCCACTCAGGGATACCAAGAGCCTTCAAGTGGTGTATGGAATGTAGAAAACAGTGCACCCAAGACTTCATTACAATTATTTCAATTTTTCATCCAGATCTTGAACTGTTTCATGACTATGAGCCAGCAATGTGCTCTTGTGGCCAAGAGGGCTAATAGCATCTTGGGGTGGATCAGAAGGGGAGTGGTTAGCAGATCGAGAGAGGTTCTTCTCCCCCTCTACTCTGCACTGGTAGAACCATGTCTGGAGTATTGTGTCCAGTTCTGGGCCACTCAGTTCAAGAGGGATGTGGAGCTGCTGGAGGGAGTCCAGTGTAGAGCAATGAGGGTGATGAAGGAGGTGGAGCACCTCCCTGATGAGGAAAGGCTGTGAGGGAGCTGGGTCTCTTTAGCTTGGAGAAGAGGAGACTGAGGGGTGACCTCATTCATGTCTATAAATATTTGAATGGTTGGTGTAACGAGGATGAAGCCAAGCTCTTATTGTCATCTGGTGATAGGAAGAGGGGCAATGGGTGTAAGCTGGAACATAAGAGGGTTTGTATAATATCAGAAGGAACGTCTTCCCAGTGCTGGTGACAGAGCACTGGAACAGGCTGCCCAGGGCAATAGTGGGGTCTCCTTCATTGGAGATGTTTAATACCCACCTGCATGTGTTCCTGTGTGACTTGGTCTAGGTGGTCCTGCTGTGTCGGGGGATTGGACTAGAAGACCTTTTGAGGTTCCTTCCAATCATTAAGGATTCTGTGATTCTTTAACAAGTTGTAGAGGAATTTGTCCTGACAACCATGAGCGAGTGTCCTCTTGAAGAGATCTGGACAAGAAGAAGATCATGTCTTTAGTGACAAATGGATAGAAAACATCACCAATGGTGTGGAGCACTGCAAAGTTTAGGAAGACTACACACATGGATCACAGAAACACAGATTATTAGCAGTTGGAAGGGACCTCCAGAGGTCATCAGGGCCAACCCCTTTGCTTGAGCAAGATCACAGAACCTAGTACAGGTTACATAGAAACTTCAGATGTTAAAAACTTTCCAGTTAACTGTTTAAAAACTTTCCAGCAAAATGCTGCTGGTGATTGTGATGTTCTTGCAACCAAAACCTAACCCACTTGCTTTGGTCTTTCCTGGGTCTCCATGACCTGCCAACAGAGCTGTTCCCCTTCACACAATCAAGCAGATATTCTCCAGTATTTAATTTAATGCTAACTTGTGCCAGACAATTAAATTGAGAAGGTCTACTGGGCAGAAATTTTTTGGAAGCAGAACTGGGAAATGAGAGGTTCGGTGCCTGACTGTTTCGACTTCTCCGTGCCCTGCGTGTTCCTCCTCCTCTGTAATTCAGCACTGCCATAAAGGCAAGGAGACAGACATCACCACCTTAGCATTCCTGGTACCTCCAGGAGTCAGAAGCTCATTGTTTAGGTGACTTTTTTTTATTGTCACATCTTGTTAGGCTGTAGGAAAATTTCCTTGAATCTCTTGGCTGGCTGTGGATTTCATCACAGTAGGGAAGAAAATGGGCCACGTTCAAGCAAAGAGAATTCCTCATCTCCCGCAGGCTGTGTCTGCTGGGGGGGTGCAGTTTTCAATGATCTCTACTGTAGCAGAGACAATTTCTTATTATTGGTGTCATCTGGGTTCAATTAAATGAACACACTTCATCTGGAGAATTCAAGTGCAAACTTCCAGCTACTTTTGGCTTGTGTTGCCGTAGCCATGGCTGGAGAGGTAATCTGTAGGCAGCTGAGACTGTGATTCCGTTGCTGTTCTTGAAGAAGGACTTTTCTAAATATTATTTAGCATTTAATAAGTAAATGAATAGGTAGAGATTTAAGTTCCATCAGCCATGGGTGCTGTTTGGTGTGGATATTTTGCACATGGTCTGTTACACTACTGAGCTCAACGTTTCGTAACAAAGTCAAACTTCCCAGCGCAAGTGTCTTAAAATACTCTGGAACCAAACTGGAAATCATCCAGAGAGCAGAACTAGCATTTCATGATGCAGATCTAGAGAAGTCCTTCAACAGCACTCTAGGCCTAGATCTTCACCTGTCTGAAGGCAGTCTCACACACCCTGGGGTAGGGAGGGAATTAGGAGGTGAGTCCATCTCAGAGCCTGGAGGATGCAATAAGCACCATGCTGCTGACATCTAGAAGCCTTTATAGAGGGACATGAGCCTCAGATTTCATATTTCAAATGGATGCCTTCCCTTCTAGATTTTAAAAGAGGGAATGAAATGTCTTTGGTTGAATGGATATTTAGATAATTTGACTACTCTGCTTCAGCTGTAGTAGTCTCTTAACTCTTAGATGTTTGGACTCCAGTGGCTTTGGAAAGTTTAACAGCCAGGCAGGGGCAGCCACAAAATTAGGCAGTGCCTTGGTTGGACATGGTCAAGTAACAAGGCACCTGAAAGTTGGATCATTTCTGAAGGCACATGTCTTTGTGGATTTTGAAAGAATGGTCCTCCTTCCTTTGTCTTTGGAAATGGTATCACACATGGCAAACAGTACTCTGATTTACTCGAAATTCGTGACAATCTCTGATTTATAAAAATGTTTCTTCCCTCTGCCTTTGCCTAGTCCCAAGCTTTGCTTTGGGAACTGGCATCTTCTGAATCTTATAAAATTGAGGTCAAGCATGATATGTGCAGAATTCTCACAAGAGAAGGACAAATACCGGTCTTCCTCTGTTGCTTTCTCTAAGGTTTCCTGTTGGTGAATGTAAGGGACAAGGGCTTGATTTGGGAATTGTGAATGAAGTGACTTCATTATCTAAGGAAGCCTGATGTCTTCAGACTCAGCTACACCCTGAGAAAGTTTGCAGGTGCAACGTACACAATCTTCTGGCAAAAGGAAGCAGTATATCACATGCCTTAGTTGGTCCAAAGCTCAGCTAGAACTCTATAAAACCTCAATTTGGCCAGCTCAGCATGAGGACACATTGATCTATGAAGGCAGTTCTCTGGCCAGTCATTAGTGTTGATGTTTTGCTTGTCTTAATCTGCTCTTCAGCTTTATCATAGAATCATAGAATCATTCAGATTGGAAAAGACTCTTGGGATCATCAAATCCAACCATCAACCCTAATCTACAAGTTCATCCCTAAACCATATCCCCCAACAATAGATCTAAGTGACTTTTAAACACCTCCAGGGATGGTGACTCCACCACCTCCCTGGGCAGCCTGTTCCAGTGCCCAACCACTCTCTCAGTGAAGAACTTTTTCCTCATAGCCAATCTAAACCTCCCTGATGCAACACGTACAGACATATCTGTTGTTGCACTGTACACATGTGAATGTCATACTTTCCTAGGAAAATGTTTTAACTAGAAATAATGTCTGGAAGCAGATGGGCTGAGCAGCCTTTGATGAGCAAATGTTTATTGTTAGCTTCAGTAACAAGAGCAGTCATCAGTTAGGGCTAGTGCCACTACCATTGAATGATGATGGCTTTTAGGGTTTCTTTGTGCAGAAAAAGGCTGGGTGTCTGAACTTTAAATTGCAGTGTTGTGCAAAGGCTTTATCTGCATCGCGGAGTTTCTTTTATTGGTCTAACTGGGAGAAAAAGAGTCAGATGCATGTAGGCTTTCAAGTGCCTGTGAAGCATTTGGTAGGGCTTAATTTGATTATAGACTTCACAAATGTTTTGCAGTCAGTGTTGCTTCTTCAGAGGTCTTTTAGTCCTTTCTCTGCAGATTCAGAGATGTCTATTACTTTCTGACTGAGACACAGCCCGATTGGTTTCAGGACTCGATAGGTAGCACAAGGCAATCTTGGTATATAAGGATTGATTTAGCTGAGAAACAAGGCCATAACCATTGGATAGATCAGTGGGAACATGACAAGGAGGATTCCACTTGTGTCCATGCTGTGAAGTCACTGCAGTGGATGAAAAGACCAGGCCTTGGTGCTGGACACCTGGTTAGTGCTTGGTGAGGACCGGCTCACCAGCCGTACTCAGCAGTGCGGAATCTGAAAAAGATGCTGAATGGACTTTGTGTATTATGAAGTTCAGAATTTCTGTTTGATAAATGCTCTTTTATTTTTTTCTGAAATCTGATTTCAGATTTTCAGTCAACATCTTGATGAAAAGAAGTATGCAATCATGTAGGGTGTGTCAACAGTTTGGACACCTGTACGGTCCAAGTTCGTGTGTTCCTGCTGGGCAGGCTGGGTTCAGCTCCCTGGTAGGTGGATGGCTCCAAAGGGTTAAACAGCCTTTGTCCCCACCCTCTGAACATACTTGAGCTGTTGCTGGGGATCTAGCTGCCCAAGATAAAAAGATCACATTGTTCTTAGCTAACAGTGTCTCTCTAATTCAAAGCAGGCTCTGCTCACTTTCCTGCTCTCTTTACAAGCTGCGATGATGATAGGATTTTTGAAATCAAAGCTGGGTGCTGAACAGAATTAAGAAAGAAAAAGCCTCACTGCCTGGTTTGGGAGAGCAGAGGATAATTGCAGAGGATCCTTCCAGCTGGTTTGACAGTGATGCTAGTGGAATGGTTTTCTTCTAGCAAACTTGTTTTATTTTTATTGTAAAATAAACATTTTCTGGGCATTGGCTGACAATTACTCACTCTGCCTCTCCAGGGCCAAGCCTGCGACAACCCCACATCACATGGGACGGCAAAACCTCCCCATTTAGATTTAAACTTCTATAGAACAAAGCTTGGTGTCTGTTCCTCCCAAGACTGGCTCATGCTGTTTCTCTAAACGTCAAGTAAACATGAAGCCTATATTAACACATGAGGCTTTGAACTTGGATTTGATGGATGAACTGATCTTAAACTTCTTGCTCACTGTGGCACTAAGGCTTATTTCCCACTTTCTTACCTTCTTTGCAGAAAAGTGCACTAGCTGGAGTGGGCCAATCTGTTCAGGAACTCCAAGCACAGTCTTACAGAAATGTAATTAAACGTGATAGTAAACTTATTAAAAAGTAACTGCTGATTAGCTGAGGTCACTCACCCTGGCAGAATACAGCAAAGAGAGTGATATATTAAACTGTTTGGAAAATAATAGGAAATTGAGCCTAGAGGAGCACTTATCTTTTGGACCAATCTAACTTTAAACCGAACCGCTCTGCACACGGACAGGGTGATCATGAAGTCAGAAAGATGTAATTTCTCAGCTCCTTAAAGGTTACCTCTCCTTAATGTCTTCAATTAACCCTGAGAGCAATCAACTGGTACCCAGATTACGTTAAAAATGAAGCTTCTTGTGAAGTTACAGCTGTCCTGTTGACACTTGTTTCCTGCTCCACAGCGATAACGTAAAGCAGTTCAACTGCCACTTCAGGGTGACTGATCCACTAGCGCTGACTAAGTGATGGCTCCCATTTCACTTTTATTTTCATGAGTTAATTAACTCACACAGTTAAAGAAAACAGAAATTCAATCAGAGGAAATAAAGGGTTCTTAAGTTATTAAATGCTATACACTTGTGTAATCTGGCCAAGAAATACAGTTTCAGCACTTGATTTAGCGTTTAGTCATTCTTTATCAAGCTTTGGGAACTGAAATGAATCTTCTTTGACCTACTTAGCCAGGATAAACCTATTTTAAATGTTGTTGAAGACACGTAGGTTAGGAGAAATACCATCTGCATGTTAGACTTAAAACGATGTGTGTAAAATCATGGCCTGCCTAAAGCCGGTGGACATTTAGACTCACACTGGCTTATGGTCAAGATCAGTGACCTTTGAGGGTACAGGGGGGTGCCCAGCAGCAGCAGGCTAGAAGCTGGTCTCACTGTCTCCTTGCCTATTTGCTTTGCCCTGCCATGGTTTATAAATATTTGAAGAGTGGGTGTCAGGAGGATGGAGCCAGGCTCTTCTCAATGTCATCTAGTGATAGGACAAGGGGAAATGGGTGTGAGCTGGAACATAGAAGGTTCCACATAAAGATGAGAAGGAACTTCTTCCCAGTGAGGGTAATGGAGCACTGGAACAGGCTGCCCAGGGGGGTTGTGGAGTCTCCTTCACTGGAGATGTTTAAAACCCACCTGGATGTGTTCCTGTGTGACTTGGTCTCGGTGATTCTGCTGTGTCAGGGGGATTGGACTAGCTGATCTTTCAAGGTCCCTTCCAATCCCTAATGATTCTACGATTCTATGAAATGGCTGAGGAACACCTGTGCTGTTAATGAGCCATGTTTGAGCAGAAAGTGACAAAGGTTTCACTATGCTACATAGGTACAAACATGTTTTAAAAATTTGATTGTTTCCATATTAGGTCTGTGGCAATTCAGAAGATTAGACTACTTCAGTAAAAATTCCAATTTAAAAAAGAAAAATGTGGTTTGTTTGGGGTTTGGGGTTTTTTAGCTGGTATGAAGTACATATATTATGTCAAATTTGAATTACAGCTTTCCAGGCCTCACATGAAGTGTTTCAGACCTGATTACCTTGTGCAGTTACACTCACAGTTCAGCTTGTTAGAGATAAAGCCCATCAGGGCTTGGAAAACAATTCACGGATTCAAAGAGCTGGTGCCCAGAAGCATCCGCTGAGGTGTTCTGTGGTGACTTCCTGCATCCACAGAATGTGGATTTCTTTCCCCGAACATTGACTTCATGCATGTTCTATAGAACACACACAAGCAGAGGTAGACACACTGGCCCAGTCCTCATTGCTGTCACCACAAGTGGGGATGAGCCCACCATTTCTGATTAGTCACATCAAGTTTAGATGTTCTTCCCTATGGGACCCACTGGTTCCGAGGTATCACAGTATCACAGTAATGATAAGGTTGGAAAAGACCTTAAAGATCATCCAGTCCAACCTAAATCCAAATAAACCAAGTAAACCTAACATCTAGCATCTAGATCATGCCACTCAGCACCTCATCCAGCCTAACCTTGAACACCTCCAGGGATGGTGACTCAACCACCTCTGTGGACAGCCCATTCCAAAACCAGATCAAGAACCAAAACTGGTAGAAACAAGAGTGAGGAAGCTTTCCTGTACCGTCTGTGAGCAACATCAGATAGTCTCCCCGCTCTTGGGTCTCTTTGCCATGAATGACTCTGCGGTGCTGGAGTCCCTTTATTTCTTTCTCATTGCTGAAAACACCACCGTGCCATGCTGCAAGCCTTCCTTGTCACTGCCTTCATTGCTTCTGTGTCTATCCCAGTGCCCATAGCACTGCATCATGTCACATTGATAAACACATTAACACAGCACAGATCACAAGAGAGCTGGATCTCTTAATCTCAGGCATGCCTGTTTCCTTCTGCATAAATATTGAAGTTAAAATCCAGCGTAGCACCAAGGCAAACACTTTGGCTAAGTTCAAACAAGCTGAGTCAGTCAACATGGTTGCCTTTATCAGCGAGAAATGTCGTCTTCTCCAAAACAGAAGTGGTTTGTTTGACAGGATCTGTGCCCCGTGAAACTGCACACGCCTGTGCTGGTTCTGTACTGCTCTCATAAACCATTTCTGTACAGAGAGTGTGTTCCATTATTTTCCTTGGGTCGGGAAGAAATGCAGCAGTGCCTCAGCAGATCCTCTCCTACTTTTTCCGTCTTGGAAAAGCAAGGACGTATCAAAGCCAGGGGAAATGCCGATGTGTTTACTCCAAAAACATTCACGTCAGCAATTCTTCAGCTTCTAGGACCCTTTGGGGTAAGTTATTTGGTCCTTCTGATTTAGGAACATTTAATTTTACTAGACTCTGGCTTGAATCATCCTTCAAGAAAGGTGGTTCATTTTCCAGTGCATGTACGTCCTGTGAGTTACATCAGTTCTCCCACTTGGTTCTGAAGGCAAAAGCATCTATTAAATATTCACAGACCCTTTGGTTGAGCTACTTTTCCTCTTAACATGTTTTGTTCATCATGTTATTAATGCCACTGGTGACTGAATGTTCTTTAATTTCTCTACCTTTTGTCCATTTTGCCCGTTGGCTCCGCTTTCAGTTTGTACCTCACGCGCGGCTATTAAATATCCTTCCCTATTCGAATGCCAGGGTTTCATTTCTGTTGTCGTGCTCAGATCTTCCTCTAACTGGAATGTTTTTGCGGCCAGAATAACTGCTTTTCCCCTCTCTCCTCAGATTGTCAGTCTGGGTGCATCCAGTAGTATGGCCCCGAGCAATTTCCAGCTCTTGCTAATATTTCCCACTTCAAATGATGTACATTGCAACGGCGATGAATCAGGAACTGACAGACAGAATTAAAACCAGTGTTCAGCCCTCCTGAAATTTGTAGAAGTAGTAATGGAATAAACAATGTCAGAATAATTTAATACTGAGAGAGGTAATTGAATTAAAGCCCTTTTGTGTACATAATGTCAAAATGCATAAAAGAAAGTAAGAAACCCATATGTGGAAAGGAAACACAGACTTTCAACAAAATCAGTTTCAGAACATGCAGTTTTCCCACAAATTTGCCTGTTTTGTAAATGCAGACAGTCACTCACTTTCTTGCATAAGGCACAGCTGACGGCTACCTCGAGCGGAGCTAAAACGCGATGCTCAGTCTGCATCGCTGCATCCAGGGCTCAGCGCGCAAAGGTCTTGGAAGGACCCCCGTTTAGGATGCAGTGTATAACCCCTGAAACTGGTTTCTCTGACAAATCACTGGATGTTATGTCATTTTGTTTTACTCCCAACAGCTAGCCCAGTTTGAGTGCCTATGGTGGGCTGAGAGGAGTGCTGTCTGTGCAGTGCAATGGAAGGCAGCATAAGGCCACCGGGGCTGGGGGTTGCCAAGCCACACAGTCCCTGAGCAAAGAACCAAGTTCTCGGCTGGGCTGGGAGGCAACACAGGGCTACACCCTGCTCTGAGCCCTCCAGACTCTCAAGGGATCACTCCCCAGATCTGGAGGAGGTGAGTTTTCTCGTACTCATAGTGAGACTGAAGCCTGGTGGGGAGGCTTTGGAAGAGCTGAACTGAAGCTTAGGGATGGTACTAATGCCACTGATATTGGACCAGGGACCTAGTTGTTTCCATGTTGGTCCTTGAGGCAACTAATCCATATTTGTTAGTGGTCAGGCTGGCAACGTGAAGAAATACAGGATGCTGAATATTGTAATGATTATTTGTGTTACAAATAATAGGGGATGCTCTCACCTCAGTACCCAGGATCCAAATTCCAACCTGAGAAGGGACCTGAAGGATCTTCTCCAGTCTCTCAGGAATGTCCCTCCACATCACACAACATTTGAGCCACCTGAGGTGCCTATCACAGCCACACATAGGGCACTTATCTGGGAATGTCACTTTTCCCCCGTGGACAAGGCCAACAGAGCAGCAGCACTGTAGGCTGGTTGTGGAAATCCACCCCAATCCTGAAAGCCTTCCACTAGCTTTGCGATGCCATCCAATTTTCACATCCTTTTCTTAGTTGCATGTTTCTGAAAGTCCAGATATTTTTCCTCAGCTGTGCTCCCTTGGGTTGGAAATATCTTTGTGTAGGCAAAGATCACACATTGCTGAAAAAAGACCAGATAGGAGGACTGGAGATAAACGTGACTAGAAATAAGAATTTACCCAAATTATTAGAGACCAGGGGTCATCCTATGGCTGCGGAAGGTCTGGGTGCAGTGAAGAAGTGTGGGTGGAAAAGATTTTAGCCTCAGGTAAACACAGAGCAGAAGTTATGGATCTGATCTGATAACACCATGCTCTAAGGGAGACAGAAAAGTCTTGGAAGATCCTGAAAGCAAACCAAACTGGAATACTACTTTCACAAAACCTTTGGGAACACCAATGTGTGTGAAGAGTGTTTGTGGATACAGTTGTATTCAGAACAGTGGGCTTTTGTTCCCTCTCTTGTTTTTGTGGATTTCTCTAGCCTATTCTCCTGCTTCATTCCAATACTACCATGGAGATTAAACTGGCCTCACTTTTAACACAGGCTATTATCCATCTTCAGATTTTTATGCTAATCTTCCTAAAAATACCTGATGTTTGATAGCTAGCGCTTCAGAGTAATTCTTTCCTTTCTAAAGTACGTGTATTGTGATGCAAAGAAATTAATTCTTAAAGATAAGAAGTATATTAACAGCTTCGGCCAACTTTCCTCACTATTTTTTGTGTTTCCAAGCAGTAAGTGGTGGTAAATTTAACCCCATGATGAAAACCCTTCATTACATACAAAATAAATGCCACCACCATCAGCGTAATGCGCACAGTCTGCATCGTACCCTCTGGTAAGCTGAGGGACACAGAACCGTAGCAAAGTGGGTTATCGAATCAACACACCCAGAGCGTGGGCAGAACATGGGAACACATGACTGCAGGACCCTCAGGGAAGATTCTATCTTGTAAAAAAGTTACAGGCAACCCCTCGCCCCTCCCCACCGTCGCCTCTGTCTTTAGGGAGGTTTGAGGCATGCCAAGGCAGAACTGCGCGTTGTTGTATGTCAAGACACAGCACCGATTCCACTAATGGCAGGCACTTTGTTTTCAAGTTTCCCTAATACTTTAAGAACCAGAGACTACATTAAATACTACGCACAGCTTGTGGCTACAAGCCAAAAGGAAGCCCACATGACATTTAGTGCCCTTGTCTGCAAACTGATAAGAGAGTCTGGATTCTCTAAACTCCTTAAGTGCTCAGTGTCAAGCTGGAATTCAGTAACTGCAGCCCAAACAACTTGTGTTCTTTAAAAATGCACGCTTAGCTCTAAGAGGTCTCCAAGCCCTCTAATGCTGAGCTATTTGCACAGAGTAATAGGCTGCTTTTGAAAAGGCTTTTTATTTTGCAACTTTATGTTCTTCATCTTGTTCAAATACTATTTACTTTAGAATTCATCCAATAGGCTCATAAAGTTAAACATGCTACTCAATAAAACGGGACAGGGCTCTGACAAGCCTCAGGAAAGGTTAAAAATGTTTGAAGTGTTTGGATTTCACTATATCAAAGTCAATTTTGTGGAGTTTGAGAGTGTGCTCTGAGATCACCTAAGAATGCTAGACAGAATTCTTCCTGCCCAATCGTTTGACCTCCCCAGGCCTGCTGGGGTGTAATGTTGTGCTAATGAGCCTGTGTGTTTGGTCCTGCCTAGGAGCTCCAGAGTCCTGGTAACTCTGCATGAAATTGGGCTGGAATGTTTCTGCAGGATAACCCCAAATATCACTGTGGTAGGCTCTTAGTCTCCCCTGGATAAGAACTGAAGTGCCTGGTCTTTGTCTTGCCTGTAGACATCAAGGACAGCTCTTAACTCACCACATCTTGCTTGCCATGAGATTGTGCTCCTTTAGCTCCTTTTCTCTCCCTGTGCTGTTGCAGAGCCATGGCAGGGATGGGGAATCACAGCTGCTTGGTAGGACTTCGAACAGAATTATACTGCATCCCTACTTCCGTTTGTCAATGAGCATTTAAGTGGAACACGCTGCACCCCATGGGTGGACTGAGTATCTTCCACCATCTTTGAGTGAATTAATGGAAAATTGAATTTCCAAGGAAACAAACTGGTTTTGTGTCTGATCTGGTCAGGAAGAAGAAGAGAATTTATAGCTATAGTTGAAAGTAAAGCATGTTCAGAGACCAAAACAGGTGATGGGCTTTATTTGGCTTTTACTGTTGGGGTTATTTTTGTCACAAGCCACGAAGAAAACAAAGTTTTTGAAGAATTTTGTTGAGGTTTTCTGAAAAAATGTGCAGGCCTGCAACAAACATCTGGACTGAGTTGAGGCTTTGGAATGAAAGTGCAAACCACAACGGTTTCTTGTGGTTTCTAGTAGCACTGGTACTAATGTCACCTTGCAGGTACAGAGCGTGACTCTGGATTGCAAAACCCAAGCTGCAGCAACACTTCTGACTGCAGAGAGATGAGCAGTAGCTTGGCAGCCTCTGCTCTACACACAGTTTGAAGTGAGGTGTCCCAAAAGATTGTGGGATGAATGCTTCTCTAACAGTATTGAACAATATGTAGTGAACAGGTAGTTCCCAAAGGAAGAAAGTCTAGAACAGCGTGGAAATTCCAGCTTCCTCAGCTAGCTGCTCCAAAAATTCCAGTTAGTGTTGTTTTTGTTCAGTTTGGTGCTGTCACTTCAGAAAACCAGCTTCCCATACAGTTCATGTTCTTGGTCCCAGGTTTACAATGTGGGCCTTATATGGAAAGCAATTCTTCTACTTCTGTGTGTGCCAGAATAGCACAGGCTTGATCTGCAAGTCTGAGCCAATGACTTACAGTCCTTCACCATGGCACAGGAAAGAAAAAGCACAAAGGTTAAACAGTTAAAAATTAATTTACAATCAAAACTCAAGACAAATGCATAAATGAAACATTAAAAGTGAGAGGAAGTAGGTGTGTTGTGTCTTGTGTTCATAGGCTATGACAAGTTCAGATTATCTACAGAGGGATAACTCAAATAAGGAGTTTGTAGTGTGCATTGAAGAGGTTCAGAGAAAGCCAAACTGTCCCCTAAAAAGAAATTGGATTCCTAAAATCACATCTTCTGGAAAAGAGGTAGGACAGACTACCACGTCTGGAGTATTGTGTCCAGTTCTGAAGGACCCCTCAGTTCCAGAAGGATGTAGCAAGGCTGCTGTTGGTCTCTTCTCTCCAATTAGTGATGATAGGACGAGGGGAAACAGCCTCAAGGGAGGTTTAGATTGGATGTTAGAAGGAAATTCTTTACTGAGAGGGTGATTAGATACTGGAATGGATTACCCAGGGAGGTGGTGGTGTCACCATCCCTAGAGGTGTTTAATGAACGAGTGGATGCAGCGGTTGGACTCGATGACCCTGGAGGTCCTTTCCAGCCATGATGATTCTATGACAGGGAGCTGCTGGATGGTGTGCAGCGTAGAGCAACAAGGATGATGAAGGAAGTTGAATACCTCCCTTACGGGGAAAGGCTGAAGGACCTGGGTCTCTTGAGGTTGGAGGAGACTGAGGGGTGACCTCATCAATGTCTATAAATTTCTGAAGGGTGGGTGTCAGGAGGATGGAGCCAGGCTCTACTCAATGTCATCTAGTGATAGAACATGGGGCAGTGGGTGTGAGCAGGAACATAGAAGGTTCCACATAAATATGAGAAGGAACTTCTTCTCAGTGAGGATGACAGAGCACTGGAACAGGTTGCCCAGGGGATTGTGGAGTCTCCTTCACTGGAGATGTTTAAAACCCACCTGGATGTGTTCCTGTCTGACCTGGTCTAGGTGGTTCTGCTGTGTCGGGGGATTGGACTGGATGATCTTTTGAGGTCCCTTCCAATCCCTACTGATTCTATGATACTTAGGCACTATCAGAGCAGGTTTCTGTCATGGTTCATTTGGCTGGAATCCCCAAGCAGACTTCAATCTTAGAATGGGATTATTTGCCCTTTAGTGAGACCCACCCTTGCTGTAGCAGGAGTCTGGCAGCCAGATCCTGTATTTTAGATAGCTGCATGGACTTCGATATCTTTTGAGGTCCCTTCTGACCTGTAACATTCTGTGATTTAGGTGTGATGGCTGCTATCAATCACATTTACAGGCTTGGACCAAATCTCTTCTACCTTTGCTTCTCAATGTCTCCCTTTCTAGGTCACTGATACTACACAGACTAGTAGAATTAGTTATATTTGTTTTCAAAAAAACTAGAGTCCTTTAAAACATGAAGTTACTCATGACTGATAGGACAAATAAATTGTCAGTCTACTTTTTCATCGGTTATAATGAAAAAGCCATAAGGAACAATTCAAAACCCCGGAGGGGAAACTTACCTACACGTGTAGTAGATCCCGCCTGCAGCGCAGTGACTTTTCAGAGACACATATCTGTGTCGCCCCTGCCAGAACCACACAAGGCCAATGAGCACCTCTCTGAGCAATGGGTGTATTGGCGTGCAATAGGCCACTCCAGAGTCATCAAGTGTCTCTGAAGGCGCTTAGATTTCGTACTAGATCTCTCTTTTCATACTAGAACTATCTCTTTCTCCTTAGGCGGCCCTTTTAGAAAACAAAATAAATTGCCTCTACCTGCTACTTCAGTCTGGCTAAGTAACTGCACCTCAGTCCATAAAGGATACCAGAAAAAAGCAAATTGAAATTTGGGAGGAAAGTAGAGGCTTTCAGGACAGTCTTAATTCAGTCCCTTCCGTCGCATTGGTTTCCCCCATTGCATATCTGAGCAGTAAAGTTAGTTCTTTATCCCTTTGCTGTACAAATCTCTGACCTCTCCCATTCTTTCTCGTACTACAAGGACATTTTAGAAGGTGTGAACTTCCACTCTTCACAAGTGATCATGATCAAGGCTCTTCTCATCTGGCAGGAGAAAGGTGCAAAGAGCGCGGCTCTGTTCCTGAATGTGAAGGAAGCGTGATGCAAAGCAGCCGCAACTAGTGACTGGCTCCCATCGGTTCTTAGAATGATGGCTTTACAGAGCAGACAAAGAGGTGCAGGAGCTGAGAGACCTCCCATTTTCAGAATCATACCGGTACTGGGTAGTGGCTTGCCAAAGATGAAAGGCATTCCTTGTGTTTTCCATCTTCTGTAGCAAATCTGAAAATTAAACTGCTCTGACTTTTCCTTCCTGCTCACGAGAGGGCTGTTTGCAGTGATGCAGAACAGACACAGAACTCTTCTGAGCTGACAGATATTCTTTATTTCTTTAAGAAACAGAAGCCTCCAAAGGCAAAATTATCTCACTCCTATCAAAGATGCCAGATTAGTTCCTCTATTAGTTTCTAATATCTTCCCTGATTTACCAGAGCAGCTTCACAAATTAATCGTGGGAGAAGAACTCCACCATTTCTGATGGCTCTTCACACTTCCCAGAAACCCTGGGGTTTATTTCCTCTCTAAACGTATAATTCCAGAACTCCATTTTGAAATTACTTCCGTGGAGTGTCGGTCTCAAAGGTGAGAAGCACAACAAGAAAATACTTCACACAGTAATAAAACAAATGTGTAACTTGAACTGTAATGTTTAGGAGGACTGCCTGCTGGCTGGACTTGGCTGGCACTGCAGGGCTGTGGGCACTGCTGCTTTCACCACCCTGCTGCCATTCAACAGCCCGTGCTCCGCTCTGGGAACATCGAATGAGCCAGTCAATAGTCACATAGCTTTGGCTCTCATTTCTCACTTTACAACTGCCTTTTGGTCAAACAAAGAGCATGGTCTTAGCTCAAAGAGTCAGAACAACTGACTTCATGACTGGCATCGAGCTTCTCTGATTCAGAAGAGACTGTGGGTTTTTCTTCACCATTCCTGTACCTGTGAAATGGAGGCAGCTCGACAGAGGCATGAGAGCCTCAGAATGCGTCGGCTGTAATGATGCAGAGGTGCTCCTGTTATTTAGAAGCACCATCTCTTCTTCCTCAGGTGGATGAAACACAAGGGTCTTCAGGTGTGCAGTGTTGACAAAAGCACTCGCCCCTGATGGAAACTTTGGAAGACAACTTTATCAGGTGACTCCTGGGAATATGTTAATGTGTCTCTGGGAAACCTTGGCACCACGAGGTCTCTCAGAAGACCGTCATCTAGGCAGAAACCCTGTCTGATAGCCGCTGAAACTGATCTCTGGTGTCTTACACCAGGTATGATTTTTTACTCACTGTGCAAACGCATGTTTGATGATCCTGGTAGTATGAGGTGGGAGCAAGGCACATAAGGCAGCAAAGAGTGAGCAGCACTGAGATTTTGAGTTGGTTTTATGGTTGTACCCTTGGCAATGGAGCTGCATTTCTACAGCTACTGTATAGTCAGAAACACTTGGGAATGTTTCCCAGTATGTAACAGCTAGAAATGGGGAGTAAGACCTTTCCAGAAGCCAAAACCCATTGATTTCGATCAACAGTTTCTTCCAGCTAGAGGAGATTTCCTAGACTTCCTTCCTAGACTTCCTTCCTAGACTTCCTTCCTAGACATTATACAGCCTGCTAGAGAAGATTTTCAGTAGTCATTAGAGGTACCCTAGAGGTTACTAGAAGTGATGTGAATGAAGACTAACATGGGTTATTGCCTCAGGTGAGATAAAGCAGATTTCCTCTGGCTGAAGTCTTGATGAGCCTGTCTCCTAGGAAAAGAATCCTATGTGTATCTTGCAGGTGCTTGCTTCAAACAAATAAAAACTTGGAGAGATATTTCTTTAGTGTTCTGAGGATATTTAAAAGCAATAGTATCTAGGTGATGTAAAATGGCTAATGAAAACGTCAGCTTGTGCTCAGGAAAGCCTTTGAAGTAAGAATAGCAGCATTTTATGATTCCAAAGTTGTATAAATTAGTATAAACAGACACCTTGTGGAAGCGCAGAGACGCGATGGGGATATATATTTGGAAAATATGTTTAATCAACTATAATAACGTGTTTCAATGCCCACAGAAAGCCTCTCTTCTCCATGTGCTACAAAAAGTGTTCTTTGAAGCCTTCTGAAGCGAGAGACGTTCACTTAACTCACTGCCTTTCTTGCTCTGCTAAGCAGAACGATGTTCAACTGCCTCACAGAGAGGTCATTCCTCCTGCCACTAGTGAAGTCTGTGATTCTTGTGTGATGGGATTAATGATGATTTGCACGGCAGGAGGAGGCCAGTAGTTTTGATGATCGATTTTCTTTACATACATAGTAAGTAATTCTGTTTAAAAGTAGTCAAGTATCTCTTACTGTTCTTATAGTATGGACTTTGTCTTTTGAAGGACAGGTAACTGCTGTGAGCGCAGAACACCTCCAGCAAAGGCTTCTCTGAAGCTGGGGTCTTTAAAATGTTTGTTTTTTAATACAGCTTGTACTTCCACCCGGTGCTCCTGCACTGCTCAAGAAGGGAAGTGCTGCATCCTTTGGAGAGAGTGGATAACCTCAGTCCTCACCTTGGGAAACAGATTGCAGAAGCTCAGCTTGAAGGTGTGAGGAGTGCGAAACAAGGGGAGAGATCCCCAAAGTGTCCTCATTCTGTGCCCTCTCTCACGCATGGCCTCACAGAGTCACCAGTGTGGTTTGTCCAAAGGAAGCTGAGTCAGAGCAGACATGAGACGTGGGGATTTATCTCCTCTTTCCATCAAGCCTGTCTGAAAAAGGATCCTGCTGGACTAGTGGTCTTGCAGGAAACTTCCTTTGAGGCAGCTGCTGGTTTTAATGAAGCAAGTGAGTAGAGTGCTTTGATGGCATCTGCTTCTTCTTTGCTCCCTGTGCAAAAGCTGGTAAGCTCAGCCCTGAGCCGCAGACATCCTCTGGATACAGACAGGCACACATTAGGGTCTCTGCCATATCAAGGGCTGTGAACCTCAGCGATGCTCTGGTACTTTTTTCAGTTTAAAAGCGATAGTACAGCTGTGGGGTGCTGCTGCTGTGACAGCCCGACTTAAAAAAACAAGTTTTCCTCATATTCCCTATGTTTCGACCCATTGTGCCTTTAGGGAGGCTCTCTGGGAAGCCCCTGAGGCACTGGGGCCATGTCAAGCCTGAGGCTGAACACACCAGCTGAGCCCAGGATGATTTCTGAACTGGGACCTGAAACCTTGGGAATTGAGATGCCCTGCAGCTCGTCGGGTTATGTCTGTGCCCACGGCATAGCCTGGGACAGGGATGCACATCTTCTGCATGGGGGACCAACAACACAAAGCTTGTGGAAGTATTTAGGTCCCAGTTCTGCTATTTACCAGAAGCTTTCAGACGTGATGAGTCGGGTGTGCAGATGGAGAAGTGAGTTAATGCACAGCTGTCTGTGAGTCGTGGCAGATGTGTCCGTCACACACAGCTGAAGTCACAGCCCTCACCTGTGTTTCTCCCACTTCCGCATCCAAGCTCATGCTTTACTCCAAGGATTGTAACTCATTTTTTAGTTCCTAATACCCATTACTTTCTTTTCTGTGCTGGCTCTCTCCTCTCTATAGACTTCCTGTCCATTCTTGTGACTTTTCTGAGCCATTCAGCCCTAAACACTTGCTCCTTTCCTCTGGCTACTCCCATCAAAATAGTTTTTAAAGTAGCTATAAAATTAACTGCTTCAAAATCCCTTCCCCTGTGGATTGGGTTTGACCCAGCCTGTGAGACAGGCCAGCCATGAGGGTCCCTGTACCCCCCGAGTGCAGGCAAGTTCTTACCTCTTGTAACCCCGTTCAAATGAGAAGCACAGTCTCAGGGCTTGCTCCAGCCAGCTCCTTCCCGGCTGGTCATCTCTGCCTGCTTTCCAGCTAAACCAGCTGCACCCATTCTGCTGGTTCTTGGTGCAGAGCAGCAGTTTCACTTGGAAAACTGATGTCCTTTTGTCTCATATAATTATGGGATACGTCTAGTCCTTTTTCCACTGCACTCACATATGCCTTCATGAGTAGCAATTATCTCAGGCCATGGTTTCCAAAGCCCCAGCCAGCGAGGTACAGCTCCAGGCGTGCCGTGTCGGGAACAGCAGCTTCACCACGAGTACGTGGGGT
Source organism: Rhinopomastus cyanomelas (assembly GCA_013400115.1). Lineage (NCBI taxonomy): Eukaryota > Metazoa > Chordata > Aves > Bucerotiformes > Rhinopomastidae > Rhinopomastus > Rhinopomastus cyanomelas. Next base: position 220,963 of record VXBP01007509.1, read on the forward strand.
AAGACAGAGGCAGGACTGGGCTGCTCTCTATCAGCTCCGTGTACTCACTCCTCCATGCAGTCATCGGTGCCTCATTTCCACCTCGTCTCTGTCTCCCCTTGGCCTTCTCAGAGTTCACACAAGCTCTCAGTTGTTAATCCTGCTTGTATTTTCACATCCACCCGTAATGCCCCAAGGACCACAGAGGGGAAAGCTTCAGAGGCAGCCTGATCTGTGGGGCAGGACAGGAATGAGGCAGAGGCTCTAGGCTTTTCTGAACCCAGTGCAAATGGACAAGTGACTTTCAGTGTGTTTCCTTCCAAGAACTTCTCCAGTCTCTCCTTGCACTGATGTAAGCTACTTTCCTCCTCCCTGTTTCTCTTCAAGGGGCTCCACAGCGCGCAGCAGCGCAGCCGTGTTTTTATGGAATTGGCTACCCCGATCCCAAAGTCTTGCTCCTCAGCAGGAAAGGGTCAACTCAAGGACCAAAAGCTGATGTGTGGAACTAGGACTGTTTCTCATGGTGTTCTATTACTTTACGTTCAGCTGTGCTAAACTTCACCTTGCATTTCACACAGTGTCATTAAGATGCTTCCATAATTCATCACAACCTGCCCTTATTAAACAGCTTCATATGACATGTAGCCTTTGTCTCTCACTGCTTGTGCCCTTTTTTACATTATTTATTGGCATTTTGGGCAGATCTCAGTGCAGATCCTTGAAATGCTCACTGGTAACTTATCTTTATGAATGAAATGAACACTTCTTTTGCGCTCTGTTTCCTAACTCTTAGCCGTTTCCCTACACCAGGATTTTCCCTTTCCCTTGGCCACTTACATTCCCGAAAACTTTGTGGGGAGATTTTACTTGACAATCTTTGTCAATACATTTATTACTCCTTTTGGGAGCTTTGAGAGATTGCAAAGAGGATTTCCAGAAGCCAGGTTGGGTCCAGATCGTATCTTTTTAAGGTGTCGACTAGTTTGATCTTTTATCAGAACTGTTGTTATTTTGTCTGGCACAAAGCTCAGGCTTACATGTCTCTATGTCTCCAGACCCTCCTGACACCTTTCCTAATCTTGGAGGCACATTTGCTTCCCTGCACGCCAAGGAAATGTTCAGCGAGGTGAGTACTTACTAGATCAGTAACTGAACGTGTCCATCCTTAGGTTGTCTTGAACATCTCACCATCTGCCCCTGGTGGAGGCCCATATTGCTGAGGGGGGAATCTCTCAGTTTCTACTACAAGATACTGTGGATGCTAAGAAGTGACCTTGCTTCTCTGCAGTGCAGTGATCTTGTCCTCCCTGAGCATTGCTTTGAGACCCTGGGTTTCATTTGGGCTCACGGGTTCGTGCTGAACTCTTTGATCCTGGCGTGTTGAAGCAGTGTTTTGAAGTATCTTTGATCCCTCTCATACTGTTGGCCCTTAAATCATGTTGTGGACTAATTCTATTTTAACATTTAACCCTACTCTTTCTTAAGCCTCTTCTGCCGAGTGCTGTGCGTGCCCATTGGCTCCCAGTGCTGTCTGCCATCGCGTGCTCTCCAAGCTGCAGGAACGATTTAGCTGCTTTAGCTTCTGGTTTTAGTTTCCTCATTTAAACACGTTACCTCCTTGCATTTCATCACATCTGCGAAGCAGTTGGGGAACTCTTGTTCGAGCAGAGATGCTGGATCTAAGTGTGTGATATGACTGACACAGAGGGACGTTTCCATTATCACAGCATCACAGTATTACCAAGGTCGGAAGAGACCTCATAGATCATCAAGTCCAACCTGTTACCACAGAGCTCTAGGCTAGACCATGACCCCAAGTGCCACGTCCAATCCAAAACAGCTCCAGAGATGGCGACTCCATTATGAGACCTCTGTCCTGAGGGCAGGACTGAATTTCCTCTCTGGAGTCACTAGAGCCAGGTGCTGTCCGTGTAGCATCCCCCAATCTAACCTGCACTTCATATTCCCACGCAGCAGATAGCCAGAGGGCATCAGAGTGACCAAACTCGTCCAGTACAATCTTCTCTGCTCTTGCCACCTCTCTGACTTCTTTCAGCACACTGCAGCCAATTCTGCTGTCCCTGCAAGGCAGATCACAGTACAGAACCAATAACACTATGTTCTGTTTTAAGCCTGAAAAATATACGTTCAGCTGTGCTTAAATATATGTTAGTCTTCAGCTGCTGAGACTGAGCTTTCCAAGAACAATGTAGCTGCTGCCGGGGTCCCAGGTATTAACCTCTATTTAATTCCAATTATATCTGTAGTCTAGTTTTGACTCTGGTTTTCTATAAAGATTCTTGCTGGAAGAACAATCAAGATACAGGTTTGTAATAAGTCCTAGCAGCTGTATTTGTCTTAGATCAGTAGGATTCATCAACATGAAAATATTTCAGTCCTGTTTCCTGGTCAGACACGCCTTGGAAATTATATACTTTCACCATGAAGCATAATTGTGATGTGAAACGAGCGCTCCCTTGGCTTCAGAACATGCTTTCATAGCCTGTGGTCTCCTGTCATCTTTACCCTCTCCCCTACTCCCATACAACTGTTTTGAGAAAGAATGAACCTCAGCAGTCTGGAAGTCTGTGCAGTTTCTAAAGCAGTTGCCTCTCATGCTTCAGCAAAGATGCTCCAGCATCCACCACTTCAGCACCAAATGCTCGTATTATCACAGACATTCTGGGCAGAAGAGCATCCTGTCCCATAACACACAGGTTCCATCTGACAGAGCGAGTCCTGATGGGCTGGCAGCAACAACAGCGCCCTTCAGAAATTAAAACCAGAAGGAATGTTGGAAAGAAACTGAAGGATCAAGCATCAAACAGGCACCCCCTCTTCCTTCATCTCCTTCTCTTGTTGCGGTAATCCCCGATGCGCGCTGGCTCGCAGCGCAGTGTGCCTTTCACGAGGTTGTCTGCATCACCACGGGCTTTGAAGTACAGGCTGTCGGCATCTCATTACGGACGGAGATCAAACCCTTGAGATTAATGTGGTCCTGGGCCTGCTGGACTTCATTCACACATCACAGAGGTGCTAAGCTATCAAAGCACAGGACACTGCTCGCGCGTTACCGTCTCGGCCATAAATCTAGCAGCACACGCACTCTGCCACTTATTTTTATAAAACAAACCAGCCTTTTCAGTCTATTGGGTGCCTTCTTTCATTTTTGTTGGGTTGAATGCAGTTGTGGGACTTGAAATAGTCCAAGATGAAAGATAAACTGAAGTGATAACCTCAGTGTTCAGGCTGGATGCTGACAATAGCTGCTGTGGGAGTAATGCCAGCAGTAAACCATTTCAACCCAGACTTGCCCACGGATGGGTGATCCCAGCGTATCGAGGGCCATCCTGGTGCCAGCCACTCTCTGCTCTTCTGGCACCCATGGATGTCAGCCACTGGGTCCAGGTCCTGCAGATCATAGCATCATAGAATCTTTAGGGATTGGAAAGGACCTTGAAAGATCATCTAGTCAAATCCCTTCGCCAGAGCAGGATCACCTAGACCAAGTCACACAGGAACACATCCAGGCGGGTCTTAAACATCTCCAGAGACTCCACAACTCCCCTGGGCAGCGTGTTCCAGTGCTCTGTCACCCTCACTGGGAAGAAGTTCCTTCTCATATTTATGTGGAACCTCCTATACACTGGTTTGAATTTCCCTATATACTCCTAGATACTGGTTTGAATCATGTTTAGAGCCAGCACGTGCCCTTCAGGCCGTCCCACCTCAGGGAGTGCATGTTGGAGGTACAGCTGGTTTCCTTCCATTTTACTCCCAGTTGCACTGTAACTGCTGATCTCACTGCAGTGGTTTCTGCTGTTGGGGACAGCCTGTGGAAGGAGCAATGGGAAGCTGAACTGTAATAAGTAGCCACCTGCCAGGAAAGGGTGGAAGAATGAAGGAAAGAGAAAAGGGACAGAAAGATGGAAAGCACAAAGGTAAAAACGTTTTTTGCAGACATTTAAATATTACTTAACAGCACATTATTTAGGGCAATCTGGAAGGTTTGTAAAAATATATTTTAATCTGTTTTTATTGCTTAAATTTGATAAAAATACACAGTGGCTTCTTTGGCCAGAGAAACCTGCCGAGCCCGGGCAAATCCCACCATGGCACCTGAGGATTTGCTCCCATGAGCTTTCTGGAATGGAAAAAGGTATTATTTGCAAGGTCCTGCTGGGAGAAGGAGGTACAGCAGGGGCTAGAGGCTTGTCCTCACGGGCTAGTGCATGGCGTAAATACAGAATTGTGTCTCCCTGTGGGGGCCCATACGCTCCATGGTAGAAGTACATAGACCAGGAGGGTTAGCCACATAGCTGTAGCATTGTGGCTACTGACAACTGAACTTACTCCGTGAGACTGTGGGTCAGCAGGGACTCAAAAGCAGAGTTTCCAACAGCTCAGGATTATTTTCTGTCTACTGGAGGCTACTTCTGTGCACAACCTGAATGTGCTCCATGCTAGGTGGAGCTGCCTCAGCTAGTTTTCAATTCTAGGGCTCATTTCACACCCAGAACCACAGCATCAGCCTTGGGAAGCCCTCTCCAAAACAAGTCTCTTTGCTCCCTCCCAGCTGAGCTCCATTGAAGGGGAGATCTGCTTAGATCTGAGCCTGATGTCACCTATGCTCAGAGCAGGTATGTTCGCTCGGATGGGAACCATGAAGTTTTGAAGTCGAGGTGACATCTTAAAATGTAACAAGAGCTGGAAAACTCTCAAGAGATCAGTATCCAGTACCACCCAATTCCAGGACAGAGGGTGAAGTATATTCTGTAAGTTTTTCATCAGTCCCTTCTCCATGTTGCTCTTAGCAGGGGAAGAGCAGAGAAAGCAGAAGTCCAGCCGAGTGCCCTTTCAATATGCAGCTGACGTCAATGCACTTTGTGCTAAACCACCCAGAATTAGAAGTTTCAGAGGGACTACCTGTCACAGACAGAACAATACAGAAGAGTCACGTCCATTCTAAGAAGACATGAGAGAGAGGCCAAAGCAGCAACTGCCTGATTCCAGCACTGCCCCAGAGGCTGTGTCCAAAGTGGAGTCAGCAGTGGAGTTTGCCAGGGACTCGGCCTAAATCCAGCTGCAAGCCTTGACACTCACTCTGAGTGATGCATCTCGGTTGGCTTTGTGGACCTGCCTCCACTTACTGTGTGAGCAGCTGCAATTCCTGACTTCACTGTGGGAGTCCAGCAGGTGGAAGAAGAAACATCAAACCCATCACGAGGAGTGCCCCAGCTGAAACGACAAGGTTTCTCAGGATCAGAAGTGTTTGCTTGGATGTGAAGAAGGAACTTCTTCACGGTGAGGGTGACAGAGCAATGGAACAGGGTGCCCAGGAGGGTCGTGGAGTCTCCCTCACTGGAGATATTCAAGACCCGACTGGATAGGTTCCTGTGTGACTTGGTCTAGGTGATCCTGCTGCGGCAGGGGGATTGGACTAGATGATCTTTCGAGGTCCCTTCCAATCCGTAATGATTCTATGATTCTATGATTCTACGTTTTTATCCAAGCTCATGGTCAGCACAGCGAGCGGCACCATGCAGCAGCACAACGAGGATACAGGGGTGACCTTTGCACTGAACTGATGAAGAACAGCAGCTAACAACTCCAGTTCTGCTCATCCCTCATCCTGCCTTCCCATGGGGCTGCCAGTATTTACTTGGATCCTCTCTAAATGGCCACAAGATAAGGCTCGAAACACAAAGTCCTCCATCTGCAGACCCCACCTGCCCTGCAGTGAGCATGCCCATGCTTTCTTGCTGTCAGCCAACACCGTGGCAGTAGTGATCAAAGGGCCCCTCATGGGCCAGTGCTAGCAGTGATGTGCAGGCAGGGCAGCAGGTGGGGAAAGCTCGCGTTGCCTTTGATCCCTTCTCTTTGTGTCCACCGGGATGCTGTGCACGCTTCGGCTCTGCTGAAGTGCCCTCTGGCTCCAGGGTAGCGGGTCAGGTCTATTGTCCTGAGGCTTTCACCTGGCCCTGAGTGTCTGCACCCAGGGTCCTGACAGCCTTCTGCGCCAGGGACTGCACATGATGCTGCAGGTGAGTCCTTTGTCCCCAGCTCAGACTTTTCGACTCCTCCATATGTGAAGTTTCCAAACTGCCTCTCGGACTAGCTCATTGCACTTACTCCCCCTCCAGAAAAAACAAGGATAATTTAACTTGGAAAAGAGACAGTGGTTGTCTCCTTAGTTATGAAAGACGCGCAGTCCAGGAGACGTCTCCTAAGCCACTGCGAAATCGCGCTTAGCGACGTTAACAATGAAATTACAGTGTTGTGATCCGAGGAGGAATGCAGCTCACAGCTTGGGAGCCCTTCGTCTGACTTTCATGCTGGCTGATGGTTTTCATCGCTTTCCTCCGTCTTCTTTATTTGTCTGTACCTGCTTCTTTTGTCAGAGGTGTCATCTGTCACTACGCGGGCATGAACCTCAATATTTAGACACAACCGGTGAAGCTGTCAGGTGTTTGCTCAGGAATAAATCTCTCTGTGAGTCCTTGGTTCAGGATGGAGGCAGGAAGTAATTGTCCATGAGATTCCCTGCTGGTCCCCGAAAGCTATTGTATCATGGCTTCTGGGTGACCTGGGGGTTCCCTGAATGGGAAAGCTAGGGGGAGTTGGGAGGCAGCCACTGAGGTCTGGGTACTCTCAGCAGGATGACTATGAGCCAGCAATGTGCTCTTGTGGCCAAGAGGGCCAACAGCATCCTGGGGTGGATCAGAATAGGGGTGGTTAGCAGATCAAGAGAAGTTCTTCTCCCCCTCTACTCTGCCCTAGTGAGACCACATCTGGAGTATTGTGCCCAGTTCTGGGCCACTCAGTTCAAGAAGGACACGGAGCTGCTGGAGGGTGTCCAGCACAGACCAACGAGGATGATGAAGGAAGTGGAGCATCTCCCTTATGAGAAGAGCTGGGTCTCTTTAGCTTGGAGGAGACTGAGGGGTAACCTCATTAATGTCTACAAATACGTGAAGGGTGGGTGTCAGGAGGATGGACACAGGCTCTTCTCAGTGTCACCTGGTGATAGGATGAGAGGCAATGGGTGCAAGCTGGGACATAGGAGGGTCCATACAAATATCAGAAGGAAGCTCTTCACACTGAGGGTGATGGAGCACTGGAACAGGCTGCCCAGAGAGGTTGTGGAGTCTTCTTCTCTGGAGACATTTAAAACCAACCTGGATCTGTTCCTGTGCAACTTGCTGTAGGTGATCCTGCTGTGGTGGGGGGATTGACTGGATGGTCTTTCAAGGTCCCTTCCAATCCCTGATGATTCTATGATTCTATGAGCTCCTCACAGGTTTTGCGAATAGTGTCTGTGGCTCAGCTGACACTGAGAAGAGGCTGGCTCCATCCTCCTGACACCCACCCACCCTTCACATATTTCTAGCTACCAGATAAAGAATTGAACAGGAGGCTATCCTCAGCTTTTCACATCTTTCTTTCTTTAAGGCTGTTTTTGCCTTTATGCAGATGTTTTTGATAGAGCATCCTGAAATGCTCACAGCTGTCAGTGTCTGACGAGCCTCTGGCATGCCATTTCACACTATCACTTCATGTCATCAAAACATGTCATTACCCAAAAAACCCAGTTGTATTTGTATGGTTAGGAGTATTTCTGGCACCCATATAATTCATGTCTGTCAGCGTTTATTGTCAGGGGGTTTTTCATACAAAGGTTCTGTGGGGAGAGATATACACACACATATGCATATGTTTTACATTTTTTATTGTTACAGCTCAGCAGGGGATGAGCCAACAAGAAGCTCTTCTGAACTGATAATTGTCCCGGTGAAAGAATCTGTACGCCTCGATTACCCGATTGCACAAGAGCTTGCACAAGACTTCTTGGTCCTTCGAAATAAAAGCGAGGAAAAAGCAATTTGATTCCTCATGAGAATGGATCTGCTCATAAATATTAGAACTAGATAAAATGTTCGTGTACATTTGCTCTAATTATTTCTTTTAAATTGCATCAAAGTGGTTTGTGAAACAAAATGTGGCTTTCATTTCTTTTAATGATAATTTTGGATATACAAACAAAAGTAGTTCTAAAAACCAGAGGAATAGTAAACAGCCAAGGAAAAGCCGGATTTTCTGAAGGGCAACATCTTCCATTCCAGTGTGGCACCAAAGCAGCCATTGACACAAAGCTCTTAGCCCTTGGCATGAACCTCTGCTCTGGAGTTTGAAAACACAGCCGTTGCTGCTAGACTCCTCAAGCGGGTGCTCTGAAAGCAGGGGAGCAGAGCAGGCTTTGGTTACCTTTGAGAAATGTGGTCCCTCTTCTGTTGCTAAGAATTCGGCTTTACTGTGCAAACCTTGGCACATTCAAAAATTACTGATAACTGTCACTTAAATCCTGTTGCAGACCTTCCCTGCAGCCCACGGGGGTTGTGATGTGGCACCCCACAGCTTGACAGACTTGGACTTTACTTTTAAGTCATTGAAATGGCTCTTTACTCTCTTCTCAGTGACCAGATGCCATCTCATCACACAGAGAACAGGCGGATCCTGGGTGTCCAGCCCTTCTTGAAGGAAATCTCATTGCTCTGCTCCATCCTCAGCCTTCTTTTTTCCCCTCTCTGAAGACACCTGCTCCCCAAGCTGTGTCTTCCTCCCTGCCCCTTTCAGTCCCTGGACCCCCAAAAGGCACTGGGCCAGTGGTCTGGAGATCAGCATTGTTGCTGGCCTGGCCTGGCTTTGAAAAAATTGCTTAAGGTACTGAAAAGCAGCAGATGGGCTACTCTACATCACTTCAGCTGCACGGGAGCATCTCTGGCACTGGTGCCCGAGCAGAAGCAACATTCTGGCAGCTGTAGGCAGTTTCCTGTGGCTGGGAAGTTGCAACCATGCACCTGTGTGTAAAAGGCACACAGGTAAGTTCTTATCTCTGTGCTGATAGTGCTCTGGACCACTGGACCTGAGTCCTGGACCTGGTGGAAGTGACAGGACTGCTGGTGTGCCCTTGTCCATCCTTTGGGCCACCCCTCACCCAGGCAGCATCACAGATCACTCAAGCACCAAAATCTTTATTAGCTTTTTCACAGCATCCCTGACATTGCTGCAAATGGTCTGAGTTCTCTGGGCACCTAATGCCTGAGCTCCAGCTTGGGAAGACCAGCTGCTCTGGGTTCAAAAGATGATCAGCAGATGGAAGCCTGTGCCACAAAGGCACACTTACAGCCACGTGTGCACACACTCACACACTCATGAAAGAATTACAGAGGCCTCATCATGCTGGAAAAACAAGATAAGAAAACAACCATAATAGGTGCCTTGGAGCCCAAAGATCTTCCCTGGACACGCATGAGAGCTCAGACTGTAGAGGGGCAGCAAGTTCTTTCCCTGGTCAAAATGGGGAAGGAAGCAAAGCCATAAGACACTTTGGATGCCTTGAGTTTTCCAGTGACACTTCTCTGACTGAGAAGTGTCAGAGGACCATGTCAACTTGTGGAAGGAGTGATTTGTTTTATGAGACTGACAGACCGAGCTGGGCAATGCATTTGATCCCACAACCTCTTCTTTGATTGTGAGCAGTCGCTCTCCGCCTGTACCAAGCACAATGTTTCTGCATCAAGCTTGGAAAAGGGCATGTGTGACCAAAGGGCTTGTCCATTTATTTCAGCTCTGGTCTCTCTCTCTTGGTAAACATTACCTCCCACCACAGCTCCCACAGTTCTCATGCCATACATGGATTGTCACCAGAGATTTACAAGTGGGAAGATGTGCTCCACCAGCCCTCAGAGTGGGTCAGAGTTGGGGTTCACTTTGGCAAAGAGCAGCTCTCATTTGAAGGTCTATCTCTCTATGACTGAGAGGACTGGTAGTTCAAGGAGGCAGCTAAATCATGGGCATATTTGTTGGAATTACAAATAGCTTCATACAGACGGGTTAGCCTGGTCACTGGGAATTTGTATGGGTAATTACGGACTCATTATTATCTTCCCTGCAGGGAAGACACATGACCTAGTAGTCTGAGGAAAAAGTTGGGCGCCAGGAACTCCTGGGCTCTAATCCCAGCTCTGACACTCCCTTCTCTGGCCCCAGGCAAGTGACTTAACTTTGTGCCTTGGTTTCTCCGTCTGTAAAATAGGGATAATATCTCTGAAGAGTGTTGTGAGGATTAATTAGATAATGTTCACTTAATGCTTTGAAGATATGAAATGTGAAATCTTATTATGCAGCTTGGAATGCTTTCCAGGCTCTTTTGATTTCTGACCGCACGCTTTCATTAGATCTCCTCCTTCCCCGCGGAGGTGGATTCACTTGGGAGCCACCCCAGCTAATTTGGGAGTTGTTTTTTTCCAATAGCTTGGAGCAGTTCCCAAACACTCTGACTCATACCAGCTCACTGGAGAAGCTGCCTCTGACACCTGACCCTGGCTGGGGAACGCCTCGGTGTGCTCTGGCTTTTGGGAGACAAGTCAGGGAGTGGCTGGAGTCAGGATGAATCAGGTTTAACTGTCTCTAATGAAGCTAGGGATGGATTTTGCCCTCTGGCCTTCTCCAAAAGCCTCTGCAGTTCTGGGATTCCTGTCTGACCCAAGATGCAAGAAGCAGCTCTTTTCCTGCTGTCTGGCCAAAGGTGTAGATCCTTTCTTAATATCTGGTTAGATCATATTTTTGTCTCAATATGGATATACGAGACAAGTGAATTTTAAGGTTTTTAGGGAATGAGAGTATCTCCTCAGTCGTTCCCTTTGTGTACAGTCAGCTTCCTTAGAAAAGCAACCCCTTGGGAAAATGTAGACTTCTGCAGTGCCAAGTCACAGGAAGGTCAGTTGTTGTATGTAAAGCTATAGCCAAAGCAGATCTTGTCCCTCAAGTCTACTTTTGTGAATTGTTCAGTGGTCCTGTCGCTCTGCTCGGTACTGGGAAGCTGCCTCTTCCCACACTGTGTGGTGCTTCACACCTTCATCCAGCAGCGCTTGAGTCGCGGCAGCTGAGGTGACAAGGACAGGTGGGAGTGAACTGGGTGCCGTGGCCGCCCAGCCGCTAGGACTGCTGGCAGGAGAGCTGGACAGCCTGGGCTGAAACGTGAGAAGTTTAGCCAGGAGCACCGCAAGCTCTGGCACAAGCATCTTCTCAGCCACTCCGTAGGGAAGAAGTCTTCGGCGGGACGTTGCCCGAAGATGCCTCGAGGCGTTCGCTCAGCTACTCAAAAGCCAGAGCGCCCTCGCGTGGAGAAAACGCTCAACTACAGCGGCGGCGCGGGGACCCCGCTTCCCGCGGGTCACACTGTCCCCAGCCGCCCGCTCTGCGGGGCCGCCACGCACAGGCGGCGTCCGCCTGGGCAGCTGAATCAAAGAGCAAAACTGCAGGAAGGGCCAAACCGGATGGAAGGAAGTGATTAAATGCTGCAGCTTTCAGAGCTAGATTTTAATTCCTTTGCTAACAGGACCTTCCTCAAGGCAGGCAAACTGCTTAGGAACCAGTTCCCAGCGCTGCCGACGTAGAATCGTCTCAGAATCACTAAATTGTTGCTGCATTTTGAGGTAGTCCACATTTATTTGTTCATCCCCTACCGTGAGAGTGAAATCCATGTTCAGAGAGAAGTCCTTTCTGCTCACTGATGGTCTCCTGCAACATCCTGAGAAGATTTGCTGGGGCATAGGTCTTCAAATAGGACATGGACTCCAAAATTTGGCTGTGGCGTGCTCTCCTCTCTAATGCCTGGGAGAAGAGCAGTTCTGTGCTGTGCATCTCAGCTGTCCGTGTTGCACCGGGTGGGGGAAAGAAATGCAAACACAAGGGTTAACCCTTGGGCCCTCTTTGCTCTTCACACTGTAACTCGAGCACAAAAGTATAGTCCTGTGGTGGTGGCTGTGGAAAGGAGGAGACAGGTTCTTCACTTTGGCAGTGCAGCACATTTAACACCTTATCAGTCACAAACATCATACTCTGTACCAACAAGTAGGAAAGATCATGATTTCAGTGCAAGGAGCACGTGTGGCACCCTGTTTGAGTGCGTTGTCACATTCTGCATCCAGCAGATGTGAAATGTGTCCCTGAGAAAAGCACAGGGAAACAGGCAAAGAGAATGACCCACGGATACCAAGTTGGAAGGGACCTCAAGGATCATCTGGTCTGGAATAAAATTTCTGGCTAACTTTTGGTGAAAAGACTCTGTGCTGGGCATCATTGCTGCGGTGCGGTCAATGAATCACAAAGAAGGAAGGCAGCAATACTTCCTGACAGCAAAAGTGCATCGAATCACAGAAGAGACTGGAGCCCACCTCTCTACAACCTCCTTTCAGGTAGTTGTAAAGAGCAATAGATAAGGTCTCCCCTCAACCTCCACGTTCCTCAGCATGCCACGATGGACACTGACACCCACCAGAGCGGCTGCAGTTTGATCCCGGAGGCATGGCCGAGGCTCGTGGGCTTTCCAGTCCTTGACCTTTGGCTCACCTGCCCTCCAAACGTTGCTGCCACATCAGGCACATCCCCTGCAGACACATGCGCCCGATGCTGCAGTCAGCAACCAGGTACAGGAGTAATTTGTCTGTCGAAAGCAAACCTGTTTCTGTAGCTGGGCTGTGATTACATGTGCTATCTGCTAAGTCACTGAAATCTCTTGGAATGAGCATGTGGGAGAATTGTTGTAATTGAATCTAAGTAGTGCTCAAATTAATGTAAATATGACGCACCAGCTTAATAATTAAAGTTGTCAGGTATGGGTTTTATTCAGAGTTTGAATGAGGTTCGTGCTGGAACTTGTTGATTTGCCTTGAAGCTTGCAAGGCTGAGCTCCAAAAGCAGAGTGCTGTGGGAAGGCTGAAAACAACACAGCAAGGTGAAGGGCTCTCCTGCTCTTCTCTGCTCTGCTCTGCTCTGCTCTGCTCTGCAGACCTCTTCTCACACCGCCTGCAGCACAGCTCTCCGTAACGTTTTCGTGTCATTTACGGGGGAGTTTCACAGCGTGTACGTGGCAACTACAGCCCCCTGTCATGGGCTGACACAACGGTCATCTTTCTCTAAGCTGAACTTCACAGGAGGACCTTGGAAGAGCTTCATCGTGTCTCAGCCCATCCAGCTGCAGAGCTGGGCTTATGGCTGGAGTAGAGTGTCTCTGCCCAGGGTTACGCAGGCACCTCTCCAGCGAGCAACGTTGGCAGAGTTTATTCCCTTGGGAACCAGTCTCACAAGCTGGGCTTGCGTAACCACGTGTTTTGTCTTCAATGACCCCAGGAACTGCAGCCTGGTCAAGCTCTGCTATCTGTGGCCTCAGAACAGGATGCCTGAGAAGGTACCATTTAGGAAACAAAACGATGCGTTCCTACGAATACATCAGCTCAGCATCTGGCTCCAAGTCCTTTCATTTTCACAACAGGGTTAGAAAGAAGAGGCTCAGGTTCAGGTTTCAAAGCTGAGAAAACACACTAAGAAGAGTAAAATTGTTCATTTGGGGAAAAAACTTCTCTAAACCGACTGGACCACACCTTCAACACACAAAAGTCCAATGAGAAGCAAGAAAAAAGTGCCTTCCGACCTACCCCCTCAGAAGCCATTCTCATTTCCTGGGCCATTGGTGTACTTCAGCCAGCCCTCTGGATACAAGCGTAGGTGATGCAGGAGTTAGTGCACACACACCTCTCCAACACGCAGCAGCACTCACAGGAAGGAAGGCTGTGCCAAAGTCAACTGGGGAAGTGAAGAATACAGGTGGGAGCTAGATGCACCTCCCTGCACAGCCTGCTCAGCGGTGAGCTCCCCCTGTGCTCTCCTCCAGGGTGCTTCTGTAGCCTTCCCTACATTAGTGACCTGCTCTGTGTTAGAGGCACACGAGGAGCCCTGCAGAAAGCCTGCAGATGTTCACACGCTCCGTAGATGTGTGCAAAGGGAAAAAAATGATTCTTGGTCATCCACGCCAACACTTTAGTGTGATGTGAGGGTCCTCCTTTGTCCTTGATCTCTCCAGTGTGACATGAAAGCCCTGAGTGCCTTCATAACATGTCTGTGTCTGCATGGCACGGGATTGCTGGTGACACTCTTTGAGAGGCAGGAACTATCGGTGTCAAAGCTGAGCAACACTTCTTCCTCTGGGGAATTTTCTGTTAGCAACGAAGAAGGCACAGAGAGACAGATGTGTCACCTAATTTCCTGGGAACTGGTGTGGGCAAACATCTCTGCAGCAGCTCGGCAGCATATTCCAGGCACTGAATTAGAAACATCTAATTGGGTGAACTCCAAGCAGCTTGGGCACTGCTAGGGAGGCATGAGCATATTTAGGGCAAAACCCTGCTGCCAGCCACTTGCAGAGCAGATTGGCACAGCCAGTTGCACTCACAGACAAGGTGGGTTTTTGGTGTGATGGAGTGTATTGTCACTGTGAAGAAAGCTGGCTTGGACAAAGTGTCTTCCCTGTCTTGCTCTTTAGGGGGTCTGTGGAGAGCTTGGTCTGCAGAGACCCCTGTCTCCTCCCAGCTGGGGCTGAATTAGGAACAAGCAAACATATAATGACACAGGAGATAGGATGTCATCATCATCATAAGAAATGATGACACAGGAGAAGACCCAGGTCCTTCCCCACAGTGTTATTGACATGGCTACAAGTGTGGGCTGAGGTCTCCATCCAGCCTGCCGGGGGTGCTGAGACATGTGAAACAGGGACAAATTGGCCCAGGAAGGAAAGGGCAGAGGCAGAGGTGGCACGGATGGGCCACGAGAGCAGTGAGACTGTCCTGGTGGCTTCAGTCTCCTTTGCTTCCTGAAATGACATTACAGAGCTGGCATTTGCTGAGATGTTTGGCAGCATGTCCTGGTAGCTCATGAAAAGGCTTTGTACAAGGGGACAGTGTAGGCTGCCTCGCAGAGAGACTGCCTTCCCATAACACCAATTAAGTATAATCTCAGCAAGTCAACTGTCTTTTTCTGGAGCTGGAGCCGTTTAGCCCACTCAGAGGCATTTTATGCCCTTACTGTCGAGCCTGGTGGAGCTGAACATAGTCCTTGTTTTTCCTGTCTCACAGAGCTGAGATCAGCCAGCTCCCATTTAGCTGCTCTTATATTTAGCACTTCCTTCTGCAGCATCACCTCCTCCTTCTCCTCCAGGAGAGCCGCTCCCATCACTCCAACACTCCTGCAACTGAAAGAGGAGTGCAACAAAGAAGGAGAGTAGGCTGAGCCTCATTCCCTCACTTCGGAGGCAGCTAGTCGTGGTCATCACCCCTGTGCAGTCCTCTCTCCTTCTGTGCACAAATAAATAAAATGAAAAGCATCTTTGCTAAAGTGCCCCTGGGGTTCTGGTCCCTGGTGCTGAGAGCTGCTGGGTTGCACTGCTGGGTTACACGCTAGAGAGGCTGGCCCTGCACCTCCTGGGGGAAAGGTGTGCTCAGGCACCCTCCCTTATTTTCTTTCTTTGTGTTTTTTCCTGATAAAGCTTTCTTTGTTGTGCTAGCTGTGGGGGAAAGGGGTTTGAATTCAGCCCAGAAATTCATTGCTGTGATGACTTAGTACGCGTCGGCTAGTAGCAGCACCCATGGTGGGTTCCAGGTTTTCCCTCGGTCAAGAAGGGGCAGCTCCAGCCCTGAGGAATGTCTCCGTGCTGAAGGACAGGTGGACCGAAGAGAGAACAGAAATGATGTGTAAGCATGTTTCTGAAAAATCAGCTGTACGTGCTGTTCTCAGTGAGCAGGAGCAGATCACAGCACGCTGGTCCATGCGTGACCCTCAGCCTGTCCCCCACACCCACAGCTGGTCAGCTACAGGGCTTGTGTTCATCCCTGAGTGGAACAGGAGCTACCTATCCTCTGACTCCAAAGTCAGCACATTCCCAGCTGTAGCCCTTCATCCAGCCAAGACCATGGGACTCCCAGGATGGCCACAGAGCAGCAGGAACAGCACTGAGTCATGCAAGGATGTGGCTTATCTGAGGTCTTATTCTCCTAAGGGGACTTTAGTGATAGGAGAAGGGAGAGTGCTTTCAAATTGAAAGAAGGGTAGCTTTAGATTAGATCTAGGAAGAAATTCCTCCCTGTGAGGGTGGTGAGGCACTGGAACAGGTTGCCTAGAGAAGTTTTTAAAGCCAGGTTGGATGGGACCCTGGGAAACCTGGTCTAGTGAGATGTGTCTGCCTATGATGGGAAGGGGTTTGAAACTAGATGATTCCTTCCAAACGAAACCATTCTGTGATGATTTTATAGCATTAGCCATGAATGGGCTATAAGAGTGGCAACAGAGTTCGTGTCAGAACATGAATTAACGCCACTGGTGAGGAACACGATGCTAAATTCTTGCATTGGGGATCTTCTAAAACAGGCTGTGTTGGAGCCAAGCCCTCCTGGTTAGGGCTGGGTTTTGCTTTCGAGTTGATCATCTTTTGTTGTGGAGAGACCATTTTCTCCTGGAGTCAGAGTGAAAGAAGCAGTCAAATGTCTCTCATGCCCATAACACTGCCTGTGTCATTTTGCACTTCAGGCTGGTTGACAGATTGCTCTAATGACTGTGCTGAGGTTCAGGTAATGGTGCTCACTGGTGCTTTCATTTCACAGCAGCACTTTCTCTCTTTGAACTGCAGCACTTCCCCAAATGTGGCCTGTGGTGCTCTGCGTTAGCTTTGTTATTAATCAACAGCAAGCGCCTTCCTGAGAGCATGGCATTGCCATGCAGATGAAGTCAGAACCTTCACATGGATTTCTCCACATTTCATTTTTCACATGTCTTACCTCCTAAAGCCTGATGAAGTAAGAATTTGAATAGCTATTTTGGAAAGGTAGAATTCACTGGTAAGGTTCAGATAAGCGGTTCAGATTCTTATCGTCTCAATTTAACTACTTTGGCTGATGTAAATGGCGGAGGGGGAAGCAACTTGCAGTTCAACAAGAACAGCTTCTCCAGAGGTTTTCACTCATGTTAGTCTTGGACGAGGTTCAAACACTGTGAGGATGCCTTTATGCTGTCAGCACTTCCACTCTCCGAGCCCTGTATTGACTTCTCAGCCCATAGGAGCCTGCTGAGGCAGTCCTTGTCGTTGCAGTTGTGTCCAAATGCGCAGAGTGAGTTCACCTGGGGATGATCAGGACCGCCTGCCAGCCTCGTCTGTCTACCTTGTGCTTGCATTTTGGTGCCGGCTGCCCAAGGAAAAATTCTGACGCCCTGCTGCTTCCTAAAGAAGTCTTAAGTTGGATGCTCAGTCTTTGAAAGTCACTGGAATGATCTCTTCCAGAGGAAAATTCCATGCCCTTGCATGTGGGTTATTCATCCCCTTTTCACTTGTCGTTCTCATCTTCCAGATGGAGGCTTTTGCTACTGCTTTTCCTTTCCGTTCTGTCTCTACATTGCTTTTAGTTACTGACTGATCACTCCCTTCCTGATCTCCCAAGCTGACAGCTTGTTCACAATCACAGCTTGGTTCCTCTAAGACCCAATTTGCCTGTAGTGTCTGAAAAGGACATGATAACAAAACTGCTCCTCTAAATTAAAGCTTTAGATGTTCTCTTCATTTGGAGTTTTCATATCTCTGTGCCCTCCAGTTTTGTCATTGACCTTTTCAGTCTCTAGAGCCACCTTGCACTCTGTATTCTTTGAGAAAAGTTGAACAGAAGAAGTGATTAGTAATAAACTTTCTAAAGCCGTAATTGAAAGGTACAGTTCCCATGATGAGTAACCTCTCTCCTTTCATTTGTCTCAAAAGTTTCTGACCAGCAAAAAATGAGAGATACTAGCAAAAGGATGTCTGGAGCTGGGAGTTCACTATGACTCACCAGACCTTTCACCAGCAACAGCCATGGGACTCCTCTGTGAGAGAGGGGAATGTACTGAAATGGAGCCCTCCTCCTTGTGATTTCCAATGACAGCCTGCTTTGCCCACCTGTTCTATGTCCTGGAACTGTTGCAAAACCCTAAGATCCTTCTTTACTTTCTGTCCAGTTTCCAGCAACAAGAATGGAGGCTGCTAGGGCCAGGCCATGGCTCCCCAGTTTGTCACCAGTCTGCTCCAGGGCAAGTGGGAGCAAGGAGTACAGCAGGGCTCCCCTCAGCGTATGTATCCCATGACAATTCACTTCATGATGTGCTGCTGCATTTGATGTGCAAGTCATGGGAGGAGAACGCAAGGGGGAAGAAACAGAAAGACTCTTAGCTGGTGAGCTGATACCTGACTCATGGGACACCCACAGAGCCCAAGGCTTTAGCACTCAGTGCCGTGGAAAGTCCCCACGCTTTGGACTCAAGCACTTAGTCACGAAAAATGTACATTTGGAATGGCTAGCAGGAGGTTTGTCTCTCTTTCCTGAACACAAGGGCTCCCCGTGCACAGAGTGAAGTGGTCACACACAGGGCTTGTGTTCAGGTCCACAGTCTGGGTTGTTTCCAGGACCAGGAGGCAGCTCAGAGAGGGAGGCGAAGCAGTGAGATGAATCCTCATGGCAAGCGGGAGGGAAGACAGTCTCTCTCTCCACTGCCTGGGTGTTTACAAACAGAAAGGCCAGTTTAGAAATCCAAAATAGAATGGAAACTTTTATTTCAGCTCACACCTAAAAAAGCCCCAGCCCTCTGGACTCACGCTTTATTCTCAGTGAAGTTTCTTGCACAATCATTAAAAATGTGGGCTGTTTACACCCGCAAGCAAGAGAACTGCCGAGCTACCAGTGCAACGTGAGCGTGAGGGTTTGCTTCACTTGGGGGGTCTGTGTCTTGTGCAGAGGAAGAGAGGGAGCAGCAGGGAGGAGATGAGAACGCCAGCCCCGCAGCCAAGTGCACCTCATGGAGCCACTTCACCAGGACAAAAGGGATGGGGGAGGAACAACAATGAATTCTGGAGGGGAGTTGGCAGCACCGAGTCTTTCTTGTTGGCAAGCTCAGTGCGCCTCAATCAGCTTTGAGAGTATTGCAGAAAAGCCTTGTGGAACCGATCCCACCCTGTGGAACCCATCCCACCTTGTGGATCTGATCCCACCTTGTGGATCTGATCCCATCTTGTGGAACTGATCCCACCTTGTGGAACCAATCCCACCTTGTGGAACCGATCCCACCTTGTGGATCTGATCCCATCTTGTGGAACTGATCCCACCTTGTGGAACCGATCCCACCTTGTGGATCTGATCCCATCTTGTGGAACTGATCCCACCTTGTGGAACCAATCCCACCTTGTGGATCCGATCCCATCTTGTGGAACCCATCCCACCTTGTGGATCTGATCTCACCTTGTGCAACGGATCCCACCCCCCTGTTGTGTTTCTGCAGCGTTTCCTGGCTGACATCAGCATTCGACAAGCTGATCCATCACTTAGGGTTTATACCTGGAGAAAGTGGGAACCAACTTGCTCTACAGCTCCACTTTTAGGAGCAGCTAAGTCAACAGCACATGAACAACACTGATTATTTTATTTTCTGAGTTCTCCTGCCTAGAAACACTTTTTGAGGAGAATCTTACACGGGTACCTTTCAGACACTAGCACTCCCAGTGTTTTAAACTGCAGCACTTGTGCCCAGTTTCCAGGAATAATGTCAGATATGCCTGTTCTCCTACTTGTGCTGGAGCCACAGCCAACACAAACAACCTGCTTTTAACTTGGTGTCTGGACACTCTGTCTGCAAAACCTCATCCCACTGATCTGATCCATGTTCTCCTTCTCTGACCACCACCTGCTGACTCACTTCTGCTCCCCTGTCCTGAGGGACACATCAACACTGCGGTTTTGTCTTTCCTTTTGGGAGCGATCTTTGTGCTCCGTTTACAGACTGTCTTCCTCAGGCTTTTAGTTCTTCATTTCTTGCTAAGGTTTCTCTACCTTTGAAGGTTGACCATCCTTTCATATCCTTGGACTGGAAGCAGAGGTGGGCTGCCTGATGGCTATCTTTAGGGTGGATTCCCCTGGATGTTCAGCGGGTCAGGGGGTTCTGAGCAAAGTTCTCCAGAATGATATCAGGTTATGAAGTTTCAGACTTACATCCACTGCTATGTGTTTTCCAGTCTCATAACCATTTCCTCATCTATTTTTCTCTATTTAAACTTAAACTGGTGAATTCTAGACATCAAGCTTGAGTAGAAAACAAGTGTTGGGATTCAGTATTAAAGAATCATAGTATCTTTACAACGACCTCGAGTAGTTACAACATCTGGAGTGTTGAGTACCTCAGTGTTCAGGGCACAGCCTGGCACCCCACCTTCCTGGTTTCTGCTCCCCAGGTTTCACTGTGGGAAGTCTGGAGGTGTCACATCTCCAGGGGTCGCAGTGCAGCACGATGCATTGCAGAGGTGAATAAACATCCAGGTGAAGGGATGACAACACCAGTGTTAGACAAGGCATCCCAAGATCTGTTTCAGAAAACAACAACAAACTGTGTGGTGCATGCTATTTTCTTGTAAAGTCAGGGTAATAAAGGTGGGGGGGAAGCCAAACTGGCTACAGCAAAGCTGTTGTAAAGAAGATTAACTCAGTCCAGCCCTAAGCCAATGCTTTTTATTTCCTGCAGTATTTCAGATGGGTGGCTCTTCACAAGCCATCCATAGCGTGCGCTTAATGACTCCTGTAAAGTGAGGGAAAAAGGATGCTGGTGCCTCGTTGTTCCCATTTTCATGATTCTACAGGCACAGGCTCCCTCAGCAGTGAGGTCTTCCCTGGCTTTTATCACCCGAGATTACTCTAACACTGATGAGTTAACAAGATCTGACAAGATCACAGCACAGGGCAGTATCCCTGCAGGTAAAACAAAGGTCGCTTTGGAGTCAGTTTCTCACAGTCTGGAGCACAGAGATGTTCAGCCCTTAGAGGCTTTTCAATGGCTAGGGGAGACTAGTAGCCCAGTAAACACAGCTGCACTGTTTGGACACTTGTATGGGCTGCTGGAAGCCCAGTCTGATATCATCTATAGAAACATCACCAACACAAGCCCTGCATGATTGTACTGGCAAGTGAGATAGTGGTTAAGATAATTTAGCAACCAGATCTCAGACGTAGGAGAAGCAAGCACAAAGCCAACTCCTTTGTGTAACCTCTAAAGCAGTGAGAAGCTATTTTAGCAACATGTCTGCTTGCAACTGCAGGGCCCACCTTAACCCACCGCTAGGGAAAGTGTTGTCTGTGCTACGGAGATGAGTGGTGCTCTCCTTGCCTGCCTGGTGCCAGCCAGAGCCAGCTGGGCAAATGCACTGTGCTTGTACCATGTGTCTTCAGAGGAGGATCCAGTCTTCTTTATGGACATCTGTATATGGTTGGTCTAACTTCACACTGCTATTTTACACTGTTGTTAATATTCCCTCAGCAAACAGCTCCTGCAGACTGTGCTGCCATTCAGCGAGATTTGGACAGGCTGCAGAGCTGGACTGAGAAAAATCTAATGAGGTATAACAAGGGTAATTGTAGAGTCTTGCATCTGGGCAAGAACAACCCCAGGTACCAGTATAGGCTGGGGACTGACCTGTTGGAGGGTAGTGTAGGATAAATGGACCTGGGGGTCCTGGTGGACAGCAGGATGGCTATGAGCCAGCAGTGTGCTGTTGTGACTAAGAGGGCCAACAGCATCCTGGGGTGGATCAGAAGGGGGGTGGTTGGCAGATCAGGGCAGGTTCTTCTCCCCCTCTACTCTGCCCTGGTGAGACCACATCTGGAGTATTGTGTCCAATTCTGGGCTCCTTGGTTCAAGAGGGATGTGGAGCTGCTGGAGAGGGTCCAGCGTAGGGCAACAAAGATCATGAAGGAGTTGGAGCACCTCCCTTACAAGGAGAGGCTGAGGGAGTTGGGTCTCTTTATCTTGGAGAAGACTGAGGGGTGATCTCATTAATGTCTACAAATATTTGAGGGGTGGGTGTCAGGAGGATGGAGCTGGGCTATTCTCAGTGTCATGTAGTGATAGGATGAGGGGCAATGGGTGTGAGCTGGAATATAAAAGGTTCCACATAAATATGAGAAGGAACTTCTTCCCAGTGAGGGTGATGGAGCACTGGAACAGGCTGCCCAGGGGGGTTGTGGAGTCTCCTTCACTGGAGGTGTTCAAGGCCTGTCTGGATGTGTTCCTGTGTGACTTGGTCTAGGTGATCCTGCTGTGGCAGGGGGATTGGACTAGATGATCTTTTGAGGTCCCTTGCAGTCCGTAGTGATTCTATGATTCTATGATACTAACTTCAGCTTTTGCTAGCGACCACTAATCACAGAATCACAGAACATTAGGGATGGAAGGGACCTCGAAGACCATCTAGTCCAACCCCCCTGCCAAGATAATGGCCTTAAATAGAAAGAGAGTAGATTTAGATTAGATGCAAAGAAGCTCTTCACTGTGAAGGTGTTGAGGCACTAGTACAGGTTGCTCAGAGAAAGAGTGGATGCCCTCTCCCTGGAGATGTTCAAGGCCAGGCCAGGTGACGCTTTGAGTGACCTGTTCTACTAGAAGAGGTTCTTTAAATTCCCTTCCAACCCAAACCATCCTGTAATTTGATGATCCTAAGCTTAATAAGTTTTTGCTGGAGTTTTTTCTGTGACTCCCCACAAAGGTGGCTGTGATTCTCTGAGCTCTTCCTGTCAGCTGCAGCCTTTGTCATTCACAGAGGCAAACTGCAGGTTTGCAAGACCTATCTTCTCGATCAAAAAGCTGAAAGCAGCTAAGTGACAGCCGTGTTTGCAAACGTCCAGTCGCAGTGCAGGTGGCAGTACCATAAAAGCTAGGACCCATGCAAACCTCCAGTGCTTCTTTGGGTTGGCCTCTAGGGAGGAACCACTGTGTGGTGGGCAGAGCTACCAGCCATCAGCAGAACCTCTGGTACCCAGCAGTGCTGGAGGGGAAAGTGCTGCCTTCCTGAAACTGGAGTCATCCCTGGGAGCACAAGAACTGCCTAGCAGAGATCACGAGTGGGACAATATTGTTTTACCCCCCCATTAGGCTCTGCAGAGCCATCAAGCCCTCCTGAGTGGGACAGCTAGTGTGCTCTTCTGTGGGCAGAGGTGTCTGCAGTCTCACAAGATTTCTGTGATGAAGTCTTGGAAGACAGACAAGCCTTCCCTGACTTTTTGTCTATTGTAGAGAGGTGAGACTTCACCACATGATGGATTGGATTTTTTGTTAGGACATCTAGGGCGCTAGCACTTTGGAGCACCCCATCCCAGGACTTCAGGAGGTGTGCAGGCACTGTGAAGTGGGTCCCTACCCCAAAGATCCTCTGTTATAAAGCACAGGGTAATGGGGAGATAAAACCAGGAGATTAGGAGGTGGCGAGAGAAAGCAGCGAGACAGGTTTGGGCGGTGTGTCAGCCAGTAATCTCAGCACACCGGTGTAATTTCTGGGGGAGTCATCCTGGTGAAGAAGTGATTGAGAGGTTAGCTTTGGGCTGTTTCTAGTGGGGGTCCCTCCCACAGTGAGAGACAGTGCATGAGGGAAGGAACAAACTGCTGGAAAATGTGGAAGGGTTTTGCCACGTCGTGGAAGGGAGTTGGCTGTACAGTAGCATCTGAGAGATGAGAGGCTTTGAAGGTCATGGAAGCCAAGATGAGTAGATACAGGCAAATTCCTGCGCAGTGCCCTGCCTCATAGATCTTTTTATATTCAAGGATCCAGAGTGTCTGCCTCCAGCAATCTGCAGGGCCATAAGAGTGACTGCAGTTTCCCCTTTCCTCTGCCCTTTAATTTTCCTTCCTTCCTTTTTGCCAACAAAGAAAATGTATTGGGAATTCTTTTGAAGACACTATGGTTGGGCTTTGCAATGGAATTTCATAAGGAAGCTCATGAGATGTTGTAAGATGTCTTTAGAAAAAGCCTCTTTGAACCTTTTAACTCCATGCATTTGCCTGTAGAGTACACAGACTTTGCATTGAAGAAAAGGACTTTATGGGGAGAAAATTAAACACATGATGACTTGGGGGAGACCAGGACAATTGATCCTGAGGAGTATTATTGTGGGCTAACCCCTGGGAAATGAAAACATTCACACACTCTTGACCTTGATTTTGTCATTTCTGTTTCACAACATAGGGTTAATAGGAATATTTTGATCACCTATGGATAATTCACCCATACCTACCAGCAGTGACAGCATTGCTACATGAATTTGGTGTCTCTTGTCTTGCTATCCCTTTAGCCTAGAGCAAAATATGATGACTCCAAAATTATGTTAAATAGTTACCAAAGCAGGTCATGGCTCAGGTCACTTCCCTCAGTTGGTTATTAGGAAGGTGTCCAGGAGTCTGCTGGGAAATACAGGGAGCCCAGTGGGAAATATAGGGAGCCCAGTGGGAAATACAGGGAGCCCAGTGGGAAATATAGGGAGCCCAGGCTGAGCTCAGGTTTTATAGAGGGTGATCCTCCAGGCTACTTAGCCAAAGAACAACCCCTAGTCATGCAGCAATGCCAGGAGTGAATGGTTTTAGTAGAAATACAGCAGAGAGGATATTTACTGGTTTGCAATTGCACAGAATAGTAGAATAATAATATGTGTTTGCAATTGAATAAATTACAGGCTATAGTTCTCTGCTAATTTGTGCTTCATAAAATAATGAAAATGTCACTGAGGCCACAGCTCTGTCCCTTCAGGTTCACTACTTCAGCTATTCCATATCTGAACATCGTGAAGCAGAAATTACATTGGGATGTAGGGCTTTAGCAAAATTGGTGTTTCCATATCTAGCTGCTATCACACCAGACTTACTCTTCCCTGTAGGAACACGTTTCCTGAGGTCTTGCTTTAACACCTCTACAACTGGTTCCTATGCAAAGTCTTGAGTTATACATAAAACATGTGATACACACATACATGTACGTGTGGTGTTCATAGACCTAGATGTGTACCTGTAGGCTTTGCTACCTTGTGAATTCTCAAATACCTTTAAATACAGACTGCTTTGCTTTTGGTGCCACAAGCTGCAGGCAGGCAACTCTCCAATAAAGGAGAGGAGTGATTCCTGCAGCTCTCTGTCCAGGCACAGCTCCTGCCTACCAAAGGGGCTGATTGCCCACAGACTGCTGCTCCCAGAGAGGAAGGAACAAGTCAGACAGAAGCACCAACTGCTTCGTCTCAAGAGATATCTGTCATCATTCAAACTTTTCCTCTCCTCCATCGTTTATAACAAGTTTCATTTTGTTGTTAGTTTTTAACCTGACGTTCAGACTCACTCCTGTGGTGGTATGACAGCACCCAGCCTCTGACACTCACCACATGGCCGGCTCCAGCCGAACCAGCTCTGCCAGACAGCTGACGGCTGATGGAGGGGACCAGGCGCTTTCTGAGCATGTTTCTGGCTTTTCTGTTTTAGACATCTGTTTGAGGATTAGATGTGCTACAGCACATCTTGCCTGCACTAACTCACTCCCTGTGGCAGATGAACAGAGCCAACAGTAGTTAGTGTTAGCTGAGATGAAAAAGGTCAGCATTTAGCTAGATGAGTCTCCCACTGGGTACTTAGTGCTCTGCTACTGAGTTGTATTGGTTTTCCCTGATACATTCTTTCCTAGCTGAACTTCTCCAAACTGTTTCTGGGGACAGATTTGCATTGCTTGTGCTGGATAGACTTTCACTTTCCAATGGCAGGATACTTTGTGGCGAGCCTGTGGCTGTGAAAATCCTCGCTCCCATAGCAAAGCACCCTCGTAAGTGGCAAGCTTATTTGGTGAATGACAGCTTTGGTAGGCAGGGAAGGGAGAGGCATTTCCAAGCAATTGTGTATCTGTAGATATTTAGGTTCAGAAATATCTTGATCCACTTTGGGAATGCACTTCCTGTTTTGACTTGCACTCTAAATATACATAATTTTTAAATTACAGGTTTACGTCAAGAGAACAATTTAGCTGAGTATTACTTTCTTTGGAGAACACATCCTTGTTGTTACTCATAAATTATGGCATGCTTGCAGGCACAAAGAATGTGCAGATCTATTCATCAAAACCCGTGATCCACATTATGGGTTCTCTGCAGGAAACAGCCTTTCTGGATGGGAGGCAGTTGATGCAAAGCTGGCAAAAGGGAGCAAAGGAGGTCTGTTTGGAGGTGCAGGCGGTTACTGAGTGAGAAGGATGTCACAGGACAAGAGGACGTGGCTGGGATTTTTTTTCTCAGCCTTGTAGCTGAGATGTCCCCTGTTCAAGGCACATTTAGCCTTCTGAGCAGAAGTCTTCTTACACTAACAGCTAAGGAAAACAACTTGGGAACCTTACAGAGTGCAGCAAAATCAGCCAGGGCTTGGTGTCACTCAGACACCCCCAGCAGCTGGCAACTGAAGTTTCACCTTCACTACTGAGATATCTCTGTGCTGCACCTTACTGTAAGCCCTGGACTGCAAAGAAACAGATGGAGAGATGCCCCACATTGGGGATGTCCTGGCATTTGAACTACATTTGTTGCACACGATGAAGCTCGGAGACTAGACAAGGTCCTCTTGTGGCCGATAAGGCCAATCGTATTTCGTGATGCATTAAGAAGAGCATGGCAAGAAGGTCAAAGCTGCTTCCTCCTGCTCTGCTTTTCTTTTCTGAGGCTACATCTGACATACTGCATCCGGCTCTGGGCTTTCCAGTTCAAGAAAGACAAGGAGCTGCTGGAAGGAGTCCAGCAGAGGGCTGGTGATCATGATGAGGTGACTGGAGTTGCTGCGTTGCAAGGAAAGGCTGAGAGAGCTGTGTCTGTTTAGCCCGGAGAGGAGAAGACTAAGACTTTTCAGTGCTTATCAGTGTCTAAAGGGCAAACATAGGAGTGTGGGCACAGGATCTTTTCAGTGATGCCCAGTGAGAGAACAAGGCACACTGACAGGGACATTGCAGTTCCATCTGAACATGACAAAAACTGCTTCACTTTGATGGTGACAGAGCACTGGGACTGGCTGCCCAGAGAGGCTGTAGAGTCTCTTCCCCTGAAGACTTTCAAAAGCCATCTGCTTACAGCCTGCTCTAGGTAAACCTGTTCTGCCAGTGGGTGTTGGACAAGATGCTCTTCAGAGGTCCCTTCTAACACCTAACTTTCTGTGATTCAGTGATATATATTGTTCCCACTTACAGCATTTTATGAATTAAAAATCCAGGAGCCGCCCCCTACACACAGGCAGAGTTGTGTTTGATGCAGCGTAGTTAGTGCTGAGTTTTGGTGTCACATTGGACAATGTCTCACAGGTTTTAGGTTAAACTTGTGTGTTCCACGTGACCAAAGGCTCCCTCACACTGTATGCACTCCTTATCCTCAGCCTTTCCCTGATTCTGGAGTAATCTGCACATCCTACACTAATGGCCCCTAGGAATATTTGGTTACCAGCACAGAGGCTAACGACATCTGTTTATGACCGCTGTGGTAGAGAGGAATTGCCCTAAGAGTTTGGCAATGAGTTTTGAGTTTTCCACAATAAGCTGATTCAGCAAAGCTGAAATGCAGTGGCCTGTCAGGGCACGCCAAAGGGAGCCACTCACTGCTCAGAGACCTCGCAAAGGGTCTCTTTGTTTGTTTCCCCCAACATCTCAATCCCAAAGCTTTCAGGACCAAATTAAACAACACCTCAATGTGCTTATACAAAAGAAACCAAAGTTGGTGCGTGTAGCTGTCAGTCACTAGCCAGGCCTCAGCCCAAACTGATTTTGGCTGCAGAAAGCTTCCAAGTGAACATATCCACCCTCTCGTTCCACAGTGCTGTGAAATCTCTGAACCAGTGCCAGGGTATCACTGGTAGGACAGAATGTGCTGAGACCCTCGCTGAGCCCACCCATGTTGCAGCAGTCTTGCTGATGGAAGATGCTCCAGCTTCCTTCGCTTGCTTAATCCCTCTCATATCACTACACATCCCCTTCAGACTCAGGTTCCAAATCCAGTGCCCGTCCTTTCCCTTCTCCAGTGGGCAATGCTCCTTCATACCACACACGCATGTGCTCGCACATACAATGGGCCCAGCTGCTGCAAATCAAAGCACAGAAAGTGCTTTCAAAAGTGAGTGGAAGATCAGCAGACAATCCAGAGAGCGAGGGAGAAAATGTTTCACGTTAGTGATTAGATCTTCCACATGCTTTCCCGCATACTTTTGTTCCGTGGCTGGTTTGGCTTGGGCTGAACTTCAACACTTACAGATCATTTTTAAAAGAGCCTTAATCTTCTGTGAGGACACTTGGATTCCTTTCTTCTGTTTGTTTGTTTTAGAATTGAAGTTTGTGAACTCTTGTCTTGTCTGGAAAGGACATTCATGGCCACGTCTTTGACCTGAGTCTCATATTAGCTCAGTAACACTCATAGCAGCAGCCATGTGTGCAGCAGAAAGCAGCACAGAAGACTCTTGTCAAGGCTCAGAAGGAAGGGGTAAGTGATGCTTAAAAGTTACCTTCTGCTTTTTCTGGCCTAAATAGCATCAGTCCCAACTATTTTTCCTGGGGACAGATTCGGGTTTGTGTTAAGATATTTCATATCAAGGAAAAATATTTTTGCTGTGTCAACTAATCAAGAGGTCAAAGAGTTGAGTATCCAAAAAGGTTACAGCTGCCAGGGAAAATAAATGCATTTCTGTCTTGTTGAGTTGTGTTACTCCTGCATGATGGCAAGTTTTCTGATGCCACTGATCTGTTCTCCATGTGCTACGGATTCCTACATCTAGGAGTAAGGCACCTAAGTGCCTAATGCCAGATGGGGTAGAAGCAGACCTGGTGCGCAGAGGAAAATATGTCATACACAAAATATGAAGCTGATACCCAGTGACAGTTGTTTGTATTTCTCCCACTCTTGGTCCTCAGCCTTCAAAAGTGCCTTCTGCTCATTGAAGTATCTCACCTGACAGGCCGAGCTGTGCCAGCGCTCAGGCAATGCAACAGAAGTGAAATAAAGCCAGGTGCTAGGGATGTGTGAGAACGGCTGCCAAACTGCATTGAGATAAAACTGCTAAAATTAACAAGGGGTTGTTTCCCTCAAAAACATTATCTGTCCTGAAAACAAAGTTCAAGATGCTAATGTTTAAACTTCCTGGCCTGAGCCAATTCCTAATCCCATTTACACTGGTGTAATTGACATCAGAATTTGGCTTGCAGTGTGCTTGCACTGCGGCTCCACGCTGTTAGCAGCAGCTACAGTGGAACTGAGGGCAGGTTTTGGTGCGTTCTGCTTTACGTCGTGTCCCCACGACAGTGCCTCTCAGCAGGTGAGACTTTCCTTCTGACTGCACAAAAAAGTACAGATCAAATCAACCCTCAGCCAGAGAGAAGCTGACAGATATCCCAGCTGAACTTTTAAATGTTTCCTTGGCTGAAGATTTTCTTCACAAGGAACATTGCACTGTCTGTAACTAATTTTTGCCTCAGCCACAAAAATCATCCCAGTGCACAGAAAATGTCTTTCAGGAATGGCAGCTAACCTAGCAATTTAAAACTGCGCTGAGTGCCGTGTGGGAACAGTAAATAGCCTTGGTTTCTGCTTCTCCAAGTCCATTACAGGAAGACTCCGTGATCTGTTAATGACTCTGTGTATAACACTGGGGTTTTGTGGAGATGAGGCTGAGGGCTTCTCATGTCTTCTGCCAGTGCCCTACTCCAAGCCCAGGTACAAAGGCCAGACAAAGATGGAGATGGAGACTGAAGGCTTCTCATGTCTTCTGCCAGTGCCCTACTCCAAGCCCAAGTACAAAGGCCAGACAAAGATGGAGATGGAGACTTCTCATGTCTTCTACCAATGCCCTACTCCAAGGTACCAAGCCCAAGTACAAAAGGTCAGAGGGTCCCCAGTTGCTTGTGTGCAGAATAGCTGCAATTTCTTAATGATATTACAAATAACTGTAAGGAAACAACATAATGATTGAAGCTGAAGATAATATAACCTGGGAAACCAAATCTTTTTCAAGCATCACCCAACCTTCTTTATGTTTGTTGTACCTGCCAGCTCACCACTAGGTATGCATCTCCAGCAGCACTGCAAGGCACTAAGCACAGAGTCCTGTGGATGGAAAAGCACAGTGCAGTTTCTCTCCATAGTTACGTGCTCTCTTCTACTGAGTGTGGAGATCCTGCTGATTCGCTGGCAGAACTTCAGCCGTTAGTGCCTACCGGTGTTCATGAGGTCTCTTAGCCACATGCCAAGCATATTTGGCTCTGTTTTGTTGTGAAGTTGGATGAGATCACAGAAAGGAAAATGCCCTCAAGACATTGCAATAGAAATTAACCAAAAATACTTCCTCTTGGGGAAATGCCTTAGCAAGCATGAATCAAATGTCAGCAACATGAGGACTGCAGAAAGCCCTTCCAAGACAGTGCTGGAATATGGATCATAACCAGCAGGATCCCAGTCTGGGACAAAAAACCAGCACAGACATACAGATGGGCTTTTGGGAGTGGAACAGCCATGCCCGGGTTGGCAGATAACAGTTTTCAGTCATCATTTCGAAGCCAGACATTATGAGCTAGCTGTAGGTTCACTTCATTTCATTTGGGTTTGGTTGTTTTTAGTTCATTTCACACACCAAGCTTTTGCGTGGAAGTATCTGTGACTAGTGCTTGCCACTGTCTGTGTTCAGTTGTGCAACAGCCATCGTGTTATCTGTCAGGATTCATCAACCAAGTCTTCTACCACTTGAAAACTTCAGCTAGCAGCAAGTAGCATGAGCTACTGCGAACTCAAGCACAGCCATTTTCTTCCTGTGTTGGCTATAAAGCCTCATGTATGGTCCTGGGTGCAGGGACCCCAAACACTGACAAAGAACTGAGGTAAATACCACCATTTCTTGGTAGAGTTAAATTTCTCTCTGTCTCTGTGAGAAGCAGAACTTAAAAAACAAGCTCACAGAGATAGAATTGCTACAGAATCACAGAATCATCATGGCTGGAAAGAACCTCCAGTGTAATTGAGTCCAACCTTTTCTCCTAGTATCTAACTAGGAGAAAGTTTCAGGTTGGACTTGATGATCAATGAGGTCTCTTCCAACCTTGATAATACTGTGATACTGTGATACTGTGTAACTGCTAGACTATATCTCTAAGTGCTGTGTCCACTATTTCCTTAAACACCTCCAGGGATGGTGACACCACCACCTCCCTGGGCAATCCATTCCAGTACCTAACCACCCTCTCAGTAAAGAATTTCTTTCTAATATCCAACCGAAATCTCCCCTGATGCAACTTGAGGCCATTTCCCCTCGTCCTATCATCACTAATTGGAGAGAAGAGCCCAACACCAGCCTTGCTACAACCTCCTTTAAGGTAGTTGTAGAGGGCAATAAGGTCCCCTCTCAGTCTTCTCTTCTCCAGACTAAACAACCCCAGCTCCCTCAGCCTCTCCTCACAGGGCATGTCCTCCAGCCCCTTCACCAGCCTGGTTGCCTTCCTTTGAGCAGTATTTTCTTTTTGTTGAATGCTGTTTGAAAAGAGGTAGACAGGAGACAGGACCTGGACATCATTACACCTCATGCAAGACTGACTCTCTCTGCTCATTGTTGTTAGAGGAGCTGTTGAAAACCTTCCTTCATCAAAGCAAACAATCCGTGCATCATGGCTGAAATCCAAGTGATGCGCCCTGGCACTGCTGACTCGGTGATAACTGGGGTGCTGGGGCGCCTGTGGCTGCGTCGCAGGTTGAAGAAGACCCGGGCTGGTTCTGGGTGGCAGAATAACCCAAGATGTAACCACAGGTGAAACCAAAGTGACTTGCTGGGCTGAATGATATGCAAGATGCTGTCCCATTTACTGCCACAGCTAGCAGATGTTGTCTCTTGAGCTCTCCCGTCACTCAAGCTGGATGATTTAATTTCACTTCGATGAGTCGTGCCTGGCTAAGGCTACCCTGCTGCTGCTGAGGCTCATGAAGTCTCTGGGCTCTTGGCTCCTGGTGCAGGTTTCCACAGGGTTCTGGCTCTTGAAAACCTCACAGCTGCTGGGATACTGTGCTCCCACAGTTCTCATGTGACATCGCTCTGATTGCTTGGTGCCCACACCATGCTTCATATCCCAGCCTCAGGAAGGGGAAAGGACTGTTTTCAGAGCTGTAAAAGACTATGGATATAATTAAATAAAACAAACAAACAAAACAGGTGGTTGGCTACTGAAACTGATATCAGGAACAATAATAATTTGTAGAAAAATCTTCCAGCTGCCCTTCAGCAGGAGATACCATGGGTGCTCTTTGGGTCCTATACTTAGCTGACTTCCATGGTCAGACCTCGCCCAGTATAAACACAGCACTGTCCTATTTTCTGGAGTTCTGGAACATTTTTTAAATTCTCTAGTTTGATACTTGAGAGAAATAGGCTCTCATGGCTCTGTCATGAGACTGTTGCAGCTTGCATTGCCATGATGGCCTAAAAGCCACTTCTCCACAGTGAGGGTGACAAAGCACTGGAACAGGCTGTCCAGGGAGGTTGTGGAGTCTGAAAATGTTTAAGACCCACCTGATGTGTTCCTCTGTGACTTGGTCTAGGTGATCCTGCTGTGTCAGGGGGATTGGACTAGATGATCTTTCAAGGTCCCTTCCAATCCCTAATGATTCTATGATTCTATGGTTCTATGATTCTATGAATACGTGCTCTTTCCATGTAATCATGTGAAGCAACTTTGTTAGCAGCAAAGAAGAAACCAGAAATAAGTACAACCTTTGAAGGCACCACCTTTTCAGGAGCTATTACTGGGAGGCAACAAACTAGACATGCGGCATTACATGATGCCTCTGGAAATGACGAGCATCATCTCTGTGCTGTGAAAAGTGACCTCTAGTCTAAGAATTTCACCCAGAAACAGAACGAGGTTGAATTCCTAACCACATTTAAGTCTCAGCAATGTAATGAGCCAGCTAATACTATTACTCCCTTTTTTTTGTGCACACTGTTTTGTAAGAGTGTTAGAGGCCAGCATGGTGTATTGCCATGAAAACCAGACACTAGTTCCCCACTGCAAATACACACTTTACCCTTCCCCTTGTGGGAGCCCTTTAGTGGAGGAGACCCTGATACAGAGGGTTTTTTAGCTTTGCATGTTTTGGCAGCATGTGATGCTCTGGTGGGCAGGTTTGCTCAAGCCCCTGGCAGAGGCACTCCTCGCTGTCTGATGATGTCAGGCATTCCAAGAAAAAGTATGTCCACTTATGTTGATGCAGTCCTTCAGCCTCAAACATTTAACTCTTGATACAAGCAGTGACTCAAGGGACTTTGAATCAACCATGAGCAAGCTGGTGTTCAGCTTCATCTCCTGGCTCCCTTTACTGCAGTCAGACGTAAACAATTCCTTCCCTAGAGTCCCTTACTAGCCATTGCTGTACTGGGTTCAGATGGGCTGTGGCTTTCTGGCTCTTACATCTCTCTCTGTAAACTGGTCCCTTCAGTACCTCCTTATCAAGTAATAGCAACACAAAAAAATCCTAAACATTGTTATTCTTATGCTTTTTTCCTTTATTTTTGTCTCTGAGAGTATAGAGTCACACAGAATCACTCTGGTTAGAAAAGACCCCTGGGACCATCGACTCCAACCATCTACCCTACCTTACAAATTCACCCCTAAACCACATCCCTAAACACCTCATCTGAATGACTTTTAAACACATCAAGGAATGGCAACTCAACCATCTCCCTGGGAAGCCTATTCCAGTGTTTGAACTCCCTTTCTGTGAAAACTTCTTCCTAATATCAAGTCTAAGCCTACCCTGTTGTAACTGGAACCCACTCCCTCTTGT
Source organism: Rhinopomastus cyanomelas (assembly GCA_013400115.1). Taxonomy (NCBI): domain Eukaryota; kingdom Metazoa; phylum Chordata; class Aves; order Bucerotiformes; family Rhinopomastidae; genus Rhinopomastus; species Rhinopomastus cyanomelas. The sequence continues at coordinate 254,472 of VXBP01007509.1, forward strand.
TCTATCACTAATTGCTTGTGAGAAGACCCCAGCACCAACCTCTCCACAACATCCTTCCAGGCAGTTGTAGAGAGTGATGAGGTCTCCTCTCAGTCTCCTCTTCTTCAAACTTAAGAGCCCCGGCTCTTTCAGTCTTTCCTCATAAGATTTATTCTCCAGGCCCTTCACCAGCTCAATGAAGGCCATTTCTCTTGTGTGTTTCTTGCTGGTTACTGACATTCATCTTGGCTGCATTTTCTCATATATCACCTACCCTCCTCTTCTCTTCATGTTCTTCTCTGCCATTTACTGTCTGCACATTGAACAGCTCTTGGGAAGGACCTGTGTTTACCCTCCAGCTTGCCAGGACATATCAGGGTCTGCCACCCAGCCACCATGAGTGGGTTTTTATGCTGAAGATCTCAGGGTATCAAACTACTGGGAGCATGTCAAGCCCCAGCCGATCTCTGTGGATGAAGAATTGCAGGCTAGGAATCTGGGATGCTCTGCAGAATAAATCTGCTGCATTAGTGGTCCTTGTATACAGGCTAGCACTTGACCCACCAGATGTGGTGGTCAAAACTAAAGGCATTCAGTGATGAAGATCCTGCTTCATGCATTTCTCTTAATTGCACCTGTCAGTAGTTCAGTACTGAGAGCATTTTCTCCTGCCCTTCTCATCCAGCAGAATGCCCAACATCAAGTCTGTGTCACCTCACTCAAGGACTTGTTGAAGCCCAGAGCTGAACATCTGTGAGGTGGCAGATGCAGGAGCAGGTACTCCAGACAAATGCCTCATGACTGGGCAGGGAAAGGAGACAAAAGTTCATCACGTCACCTCCATCCCATGTCCAGTGTGACAAGATTGCTAGCAACCCCGGAGCCAGTCAGGTGGGAGGCAGGCTGACTGGTCATAGGAGGAGGGAGCCATGGGCTGGCTGATGCAGTGAGCACAAGAGGGAGGGTCAAGGTTGGCAGCAGAATTTTTGTAGACTGATGAAAGAGAAATTTGTGCCAAGAGACACAACAGAAGCTTCTAGCAATCAAGCTGGGAGAGAATGTAACTTAAATCTAATGGGTGTAGGATTGGAGGCAAAGGACCATTAATGTCATTTTTCTGAATCCCAGACTAAGAACAAGATTCCCTGGGAAAGCCTTGGGATTAACTGATAGCACCACACAAAATATGCAGACATAGCTTACATTTTTCTCAGGCTTTAACTACCTTAATATCTCAGACAATAGAAGGATGTCAGAAAAATTTAAACACCCAGAAGCCTTTGGAATTTGAAAAGCTCTCCCAGTGCTTAATTAGAGCTAGCTATTGAATCTGGAAAATTATTTCATTACAGGAACTCACATTTCTATTTTTCCTTTCACCTGCTGTGCTCTGTGGCAGAGTTCACACCAGTCTGTGGGAGCCACATGATCCCATCTACTGGGGAAGAACACCGAGTCCAGCACCTTGTCTTACACCAGATAGTTCAGGGAAGGTACGTTCTTTTCCAGGACTGCAGCACACCAGCTCAGCTAAGCTAGGCTTAGCTACAAGGCAAGGCTCTCAAACCTTGTGATCAGCTTCTGTATCCTGAAGCTTTCCTACCCAACCAAGCAGAATGCTATCTGAAAAGTAATAGCTGTCATTCTATGCCACAAGGGTTTTCAGTTAAAGCAGAACACTTCAATAAAGTGGTTTTCTGGAGTCATGATTTCTCTTTCTTCCTGTAGGACTGTTCATGGGTGAGCTCACAGGAGAAAAGTGAGACGTGGGCACAGACTGAACTGCTGATATATCGAGTAGGCAGCATGCCTGTTTCTCTCTTGTGCCCTAGAAGCCCTTAGCCTGCCTGTGTGCTCTGGGGGAGGCTGACAAGAGGATGACAGGCGGCGGTTTTAACTGAAAGGGAAAGTTAACAGGAAGGTCAACAGAGTGCTGGCTGTCAGATGCCCTGCACTCTGTACAGCAGAGGGTACCCGAAGTTTCTTATCAGCATGACATTTCAAATGCCAGCTACACTGTCAAACTTAGGGACTTCGACATCCTTAGCTGTTCCTAAGGATGACTGACCTGCACCACTCTTGCACCGGGGGTGGCAGTTTTTAAGTTCGTAATACCCCTCCTCACTTCTCCTTCTGGGAATTTTAGAGTTCACTGACCTGTGGGTGCCTGTAAGGGAGGGTATCTTCAGCTGTCTCTACCCTTTTGCACAGTTAAACCTTGTGTGTCTATGCTGCAAGTGTGCTAGCTGTACCACTCCTCTTTCCTTGAAAACCTCATGAGGCCCATAGAAATGCCTTCTGCAGTCAGGTGTGAACATCCTCAGGACCTCATAGCCTTACTTCAGCATTAGGTTCCTTTTCTGTCTCTGTCTTTCTTACCTGAGGCTTCTGCTGTCACTGTCTTCAGCAGCAAGAACCAAATACTTTATGAATTTATTTTCTGCAGCCCCACACAGATCTACTAGCACCTACTGGGGGCTGAGGCAGACCCTGTCTCACAATGGGGCTTGGTTCTGTGCTGAGCTCCTCTCTGGTTAAGTCTCTGCAGTAGGATTTATATGAGCCAAGCGTAGAGAATCAAAGACTAGAGCTCCTCAGCTGAGCTCGTCTCCTTTAGCTTCATTTAGGAGCAGTGGGGAAGGACAGGCTTTCATACAGTGTAATTCAGCTAATCTCATTTATGTATCTGCTTTAGGATGGAATGAATTGTGCCCTGAGTTAACTGACTGCAGATACTGAGATTGTGGTGACCACTTCAGATAAAGATATCTACAAGGCTGTCAGAGCAACCACACCCTGCAAGACACGTTTCTCCAAAAGAGTGTGATTAGCTCAGCAACCTTCTGAGGTTTTCTGCTTGACGTCATAAGAACTCAAGGCAGGTTGATAATAAATTTACATATATTCTTAAATACTAATTCTCATGCAACACATGGCACCAGGTTGAGCTAAACTGGTGCACATTCTTATGTAGATCCCAGATGTGATGATATGTTTGAGCTGTTCATCATGAGCAGCTGATTAGACTGAAGTAACCTTTTGCAATTAATGAAAATGTTCTTGAGGCACGTGAAAGAATCGTCTCTTCCAAGCCTGTCACAGTATCAGTTCCAGTCTGTCCACGTGGCCCATGCTCATAATTAACAAAGGATTTTCTCAAGTTTATTTTTTCTCCATCTTTGTTTTATAAACTTTCTTGCTTGATCTGGAGCAGTTCATGCCCAGCACGTTATTCACAGTTCAAAACCGGAGCCATGTCAGTTATCCCAGAAATGCTCCAGTCATCTCTGGGATGAGGGACAAGGAGATGCCACAGGGGGAATGGAGCAAAGTTGGAGATAGGTAGATGTAGACCGGATGTGAGAAGGAAGTTCTTCACTGTGAGCGTGGCGAGAGCCAGGAATGGGTTGCCCAGGGAGGTGGTGGAGGCCCCATCCTTGGAGGTGTTTAAGGCCAGGCTGGATGAGGCTCTGGCCAGCCTGATCTAGGGTGGGGTGTCCCTTCCCATGGTAGTGGAGTTGGAACTGGATGATCCTGTGGTCCTTTCTAACCCTGACTGACTCTATGACTTGGTCCAGGTGATCTTGCTGTGGTAGGGGGATTGGGCTGGATGATCTTTCGAGGTCCCTTCCAATCCCTAATAATTCTATGATTCTATGATTCTAAATCCCTCACACAGATAGAACCTTAGAGAAAAGTCAGCATTTGGAGCATTTTAGAAAATGTTAAATATTTTCTTTCACAAGACTCACTATTGTCACGAGAGGTGCAGCTTCTGGGGATGAATGAAGCTAATTCAAGGCTTAGGGAAGAGTGTAGATTTGTTTTGTAAAGCAAATCCATTGGCATCAAAGCTCTCACAATCTCTTCTGCTGTGACAGTTCAGGTCAAATTCAGGTGACTTGGCTACAAAATGAGAGAGATGTTTCCGATGAAATGTGTAGAAAGACATTGATCTGTGCGAGCAGCCACCTCGGTGTATTGAGTTCACAGAGCAGTGGACAATAGCAAAGCAACGTGAAAGGGCCATGTTCACACAGTGACATGGATGCCCTTCAAAGAGCAGGCTGTCAGCTGGCTACTATGTGAGAACTGTGCTGAAAGATCAAATTTTGAAAGGCACCTCCATCACCTGAGCCGGGCAGGCTGAATCCACCCTCCTGACCCAGGAGCTGCTTTCACTGTCCTCTGCAAACACTGAATACAATCCTCTGTCCAAAGCCTGGCATTTCCATGCCCTCTCCTCTGTAAGCTCCTAAGGATTAGGCACAGCTATTTCAGGCTTGCTGACACTGAAAACAACAGCAAGGTACAGGACTGGCAGCAGCATGATTAAAATCTTGACTTTGCATTAGAGTCCTTTTAAAAATGAGCCCCTGGGGAATAATCTCGTTATAGGTTGCTATGAGCCTCATTATCTCTCAGTGTAAGTTTACTCCCTGAGTATTACCTCACTAGTTTCTTGTGTGCTGCAAGCCTGTTCTTTCCCTCTTGGTGCTTTGTCAGGCACCATCTTGTGAAGATGCTTGTCTGGAGGGACCTGCTCCACAGCAGAGGGTGGAAGCACTACTCTGTTACAGGCAGAAAACAGCCAACACAGAATCACAGACATTCTGGTCTGGACAGCTGGTCGCTGGTCCAGCTGAGATCCCTTGCACACAGGCTATGGAGGTGTCAGTGAGGGGCAAAGGAAAACAATGTGGGTTTACAAGAAATACAGACTTGGCCACAGCGATGTAGGTCAATATTAAGCGGATCAAGCTGGTAAGTGGTTGTGGCAAAAACACATGTGAGGTAAACCTGAGAAAGAAGGGTCAGCCAGCAAGGAGACTACCAGGGCCTCGGTTCTATGGGTATGAGTGACAGACCCATAAGACTAATCCAATGTCACCTTCCATATCCTAGAGAGATATGTAGAGACATCGAGTTCATTTCTGAGGGGGATCTGACCTGTTTTTTAATATGCATCATCACAAATCATGGAGCTAAGGGTTTAAAGAAGGGGAGAAGAAGGAACAGTATAAAGTAGTCAAAAGGACAGGGCAGAACTTAGCAGAGGACTCAGTTTTGTTCTCAGAGATTAACAGAAGGACAGTTTCCCACCCTATAAAAACAATTGTCGTCGCCACCATCCTGCTGCCAGATTTTTTCTTTGAGGAATACAAGCTATAAAAATTAACATTGCCCAAGGGGAGGTTTTCTTCCTGTTCTTTTATCAGTAGAGGCCTCAGATAAACTAAAGCAGAGGGTTAGTCCATAGCTCAGTCCATGGTGGTCTCTGTGCCTGGAAAGGTCACTCATTTATCCCCCCAAACCAGACCTATAAGAACAGACAGCCCTGGAGGACAAGCAGTCCAGGTGAGAATTTTCCTGGAAAAGACACTTTTGTGCCTCCAAGAATGACCATAAAGTCACTTATTCACTGCAAGGCAAAACAAGCCTTAATTATTTTCCATGTTCTATATAACAGGATTAGACTTAATTAAAGGGGCTGAACCAAAGTGTATAAAGACCTGATCTGCACACAGTCTGCTAGGCAGGGTACCTGCAGATCACCTGGAGGGGCAGCAAGGACCTGCCAGGGATCCGACAGCACAGTGCTGTGCCAGGAGCATTCCCCTAATTGAAATCCTCCTCACAGAAGACACGAGGCTCACCCACACGACATTTTAGGCAACACACGCACAACATGGCATGGGCTGGAGCAAATAACACAGCAAGCAGAGGGAATCAGATCCTGAAGATGTGGGAAACGTTTCCAAGCAACCTCATACTGTACTTCTTTGCAGAAGGAAGGTGTGCTACAAACAAACAATCTATCTACGATTGTCTAGGTTGGAAAAAACCTTTAAAGATCATTGAGTCCAACCATTACTCTAAGCTCCACATCTGTGCAACTTTTAAGCACACCCAGGGACAGTGATTCAACCACCTCCTGGGGCACCCTGTTCCAGTCTCTGATGGTTCTTTCAATAAATGAAGTTTTTCATAGAATCATAGTATCATTGGGGATTGGAAGGGACCTTGAAAGATCATCTAGTCCAATCCCCCTGCCACAGCAGGATCACCTAGACCAAGTCATAGAGTCAGTCAGGGTTAGAAGGGACCACAGGATCATCCAGTTCCAACTCCCCTAATGTCTAACCTAAACTTCCCTGGTGCAATTTGAGGCAATTTCCTCTTGTCCTTTCAAGAAGAGACCAACTCCAATCTCTCTACAGCCTCCTTTTAGATAGCCACAGGCAGCAATAAGGTCTCCCCTCAGCCTCATTTTCTTCAGATTAAATAGCCCCAGCTCCCTCAGCCATTTGTCATAAGGCTTGTTCTCCAGACCCTTCAACAAACTTGTCCTTCTTTGAACCTCCTCCAGCACCTCAGCACCTTTCTTTACTGAGATGCTCAAAAGCAAAGAGAGTTCTCAAGGTGTAGCCTCACCAGCACTGAGTACAGAGCAATAATCACTTCCCTGTTCCTGCTGGCTTCACTATTTCTGATACAAGCAAGGATGCCACTGGCCTTCTTGGCTACCTGAGCGCACCACAGTATTATATTCAGCTGATTATCAATCAATACTCCTAGGTCTCCTTCTGTTGAGATGTTTTCAACCACTGCCTTCCTTCCCCTTATGGGTCCTTACTCAGGGGCGTCTAGGTTGCAGTAAACTGACAGCTAGCCCATGGAGCTGGGACGGAGGTCATCCGTTCCTAATGAGGGTGTTTCCCACTAGAAATTTCTAGCTAGAAATGCTAGAAAACACTCTCAAGTGTCACTGCTAGGGGTATCAAAGAATAGGTTTTCGTTCAAAAGTCTGTTTGTAGTAGGTTATTGAAAAGGCCTTGTGGCAGTGAAATCTAAATGCTTTGTTAATTGAAGAAGAGCAGAAGAATAATCACAATGCGAGTGTCTGTTACCATGGGACGGGAAACAGAGACACAATGGGCGCTTGATGAGGAGCGATTAGTCTGGCTCCACAGGCTGTTTGGGAAACGCAGAAAAAGAATGGATTGTATTAAAAGCTAAAATCAAAAGACACTTTTGGGAAGCTCAGGTCAAAGAAATTAAGGATGGCTGTGTCAAAATGCGAATCTGTCTCTGCAGATCTACAGCTGAAGTGAAACTTTTGAGTACATTCATGTCTATGAGCCCATAATTACAGGGTGTCAGGCATCACAGGGCTGTGGAGGGGTTGCACTCAAATATGCATACCTCCCACATGCTGTTTTCAGAGCCTGTGTAATTGTTCAACCTGACTGTTTTCTTAAAACATTTCCCAAACCCTGCCCAGATACTTCCAGCTCAGCAATAGCTATGACACCCACTGCCCAAGGGGGACTCTCTAGGTGATGTGGAGCTAACTTGCCCCCTGTTTAGTCTGTTAGAGCAGCATGGCTGGCTGGCTGCCTTTGGAGTGACTGGAATCCTTCTGAGTTCTCGCTGCTTCACGTGAGACCTCCTGAGCTAGCAACAATCATGGAAGGAGCAAAGGCAAAGAAGTTGGACGTGAAAGTGCCAAGCCACACCTGGACCACACCTGCTGACACAACTGGGAAAACACAAGCTAACACCAGGAGTATGGAGGAAGGGACAAATACTGAAGACAATACTGCATTTGGAAAGGCAAGTGATCATCAGCAGACTAGGCACAGCCAGGAGACCACAGCCTGCAGTCTGAGGAGCTCTCCTAGGTATGGTGGACAAAGTTCAGAGACTGTACTGTCCCCCATCACTTTGGTTAGTGGCCACAGCATCAGCCGTGGAGCATCTGCCAAGTTAAGACACAGGCTTTGGAAGAGAAGCCATGGCAACACAAAGTTTCACTTCAAGACACAGAGTGCTCTTGGGACAGGATAAGCAAATTACAGGATGGGACTGAAAACAGAGAGAGACAGAACAGGTAAAGACATCATTTGATAAAAAAACTACTGTTCATTCTGTATGGGGATGTGACTAAAGACACTGGACCCACCACACCTGAAGCTATGTAAAAATTACGTTGAAAGGAACCCAGGAAGATCATTTGCCTAAAGAAAGGGATGGAGACATCTTATACTACTTCAAAGGAAAGGGACACTGAGGAGGATGCTGCAGCATTTTTACATGCACCAAGCACAGTGAGTTCGAGTGAAACTCTCCAAAACTGTCCTTTCTCTCTAAAGCAATAGATTCATTCCAGCTGTTTAATGGGAGACACCCAATTACCACATCTGTGGGAAACGGGCCCTAACCGCCGAAGCCGTTCCTGAAGTGTGAACCAGACACTGACTGACACAGCACTGCACTTTTTGTACAGCACTGATCCAAGCACCGACAGTCACCAGCCACGGGCTAGAAACTGGCAATACCTCCTTGATGAGAAGAGCAAGTTTGGGGTAGAACTTGAAAAAACAAACAAGAAAGGATAAGGAGGTTCAGCCTGAAACGTTTGATGTAACCCCTAGCAGAACGACCGTTTTCAGACTATTTAATCCAAAAATCTTTCTGTTTCATTTTTAAGTTATTGAATGAAAAGGATTTTCTCATTAATAGAATTTCTATTTGAAACATCAAACCAAAATGTTCTTTATTTTGTTTTCTCAAGGACATCATGGAGTTTCATAAAGAAAAGGAAATAATCTCCAAGAATAGGAAGACTTCTTCATGAATTTACCTGATCTAAGTTCACAGAGCTTTCACTGCTCTAAACTCCATCATCAAAACACACCTCCTATATGTAAGGAAAAAAATCCTCCACTCAAGTTAACACACTCTGACATTTTGTCCAACAGAAAGGTGATCAATAGCATTTACTCTTTAAAAGAAACCCCGTCCCAAAGAAGCTGTAGATATATATAAAAGAAAAGATGTGACAACAAGGTTGTGAGAACGCCCTGGAGGGAAAGGTGTCCACAGCAGGGAGCACTGTCTGCAGACAGCAGCAGCAGCAGGCTGGGAGCCACCTGAGGTGTGAATCCCCCCATGCTGGGTGACTTGCAGGCAGAAGGTTTCTTCTCGGTGCCAGAGAGCAGATGCACAGGGGCAGCACAGCTGCTGCTTGCAGAGATACCAAAGGTGACAGCCATGTCAGGCTGGGCAAGGTGGTGCTCAGCTCTTGGCTTCAGTGCTATTTAAAGCACTGCTATCTCTGTGCTGGTCCCTGGTTGATGACTGATCATAAGGAAGATGTCTGTGGTGGCTGTGGGATTCTGTTTTCTTTGTGTCTGACTAGGAAGGTATGAGGCAGATGTCACTTTAGACCTGGACTCTGGCTAATGCCAGGTTTTGTCCAGGGACAAACACTGAATGAACCTGGTCTCTGGAACTTGTTGAGTTACTTCTATGGTTTTCCCATCTACACATGATGTATGGTCCACTTATCCCTGCTCTGAGCCCCTCTTGTGCTCAGAAGTAATCAGATGGCAGCATGGCAGCGCTGGCGTTGGTTCTCCTGCAAATCCAAGGGAAAGGCTAGGTTGCACAGGCACATGCAAGGTCCACTCCTCCTCCTAGGCTCCAGTGGATTTCCACAGGCTCAAGACCCGGTGGTTCACATTACACATGAGTGCTATTTTCAACCTCCTCAGGAAGTCTTTATTCTCAGCGTGCTGGTTACAGACCCATTTGGAGTAAGGAGCGTAAACCGATCTTCAGGCTCTCGGGGCCGGCAACCCTTAATCACATCCCACACTAAAAGAAACCATCTGATGACGAGATTTGGATGATAAGAATATGGGACACATTAGTCATGGAGGAGCTGACATACAAAAAGCAACAACAACAAGATCAGCTTGATATGGCTGCTCTTCTTAGCATATGTGGACAAGGAGATCACTTAATAGCTAAAACCAGAGATTTAATTCCTTTTGCTTCTGCTAATTAGTGTCCTGCCCTTTGTTATACGAGAACACAGCAGACACATTTCATAAAAGCATAAAAGACGTATGAAAGCCTCTGTATAAAAGGGTATCTTGATCATTGCTCCAACTCACTAGGTCCTGCCCTTCAGAAAAGCTTTTCATCATTCAAACTATTTGCATTTCTGGCTGTTTGCAGACAAATCCTGAAAAACTTGTACGATGTGTCCTTGGAAAAGTGTGAACGTTTTCAATTAAACCAGTAAAAGTCTTAATCTGGGGAAGTGCCCAAGAGCGTGCCCTGGATGAAGTGTGTGAGTAGTCACAGCAAAACGTATTCGCAGTATGAACGGAGAGGAATGAGCCTGGATGTGACAAGGCAGGACGTGGAGTATGACATGGGCAGGACCTGTCACTGGGCAGCTCCACCATCTGGAGCAGGACCTAGCCTGCGTTTCTCACCTCGCATCAGCGCAGAGCAAGAGCAGTGTCAGTGGGACAGGAGCTTCAGACGTAATCTGCTGCATTTGTACTGTAGCAGGGGGGTTCACTTCCATTCCCACAGCCAAAGCCAGTCAGAGAACAAGAGACTCCCTGTGCTGTGAGCTCAGAATGTGAACTTGGGTCCACTTACAGACACCTACAAGTGTACTATGGAGTGGACATGCATACAGAAAGTCCCTCTCAGCACAAATAAGGTCATATGCCCTTCCTGCACAGGCAGGACTCCATTCTGGTGGGCACGGTGGTGTTTGTGGGGCACAAACACCTGTCAAACCCTCTGAATCCATCTTTCCCTCTGCCACAGTTGTCTGTGGGTATGTACCCCCTCAGTAACATTTCCTACATCACCAAGATGCCAGAGGTTAAATTCACACTGTCACACTTCGAGATCCAGCAATATAGGTAAAACATTGAAGAATAGCTTTTTTTTTTCTCCTGTTTGCTTTTCACTTTAGTCAACAGCACGTTACTTTCCATTTCAAAACCTTGTCCCTTTTAGAACGCTGCTGACCATTCAGGTGACATCTGACACTGCATCTGCCCTCAATTGCCTGGGTGCTGGTATGCTGGGTTCAAAATATCGGTCCCCCCTATGCACATCTGAAATCAAACACAGCCCCTAGTGCTAGAGACTGGGGCTTCCTTACCCTATCCTTCAGCTTCAGTGAGAACAGGACAAACCACAGCAAGACCAAAGCTTGCAGAGACATAGTGTAGGAAGCATCTACGCTGACCCAGGCCGGGCAAGTGCTTGCAGGGTGACCATCTCAGCTGCAGGAGGATCACTTTTTGGCTGGGAGTGGATGTGACAGCAGCCACTGGATGTGCAGCTACTTGTCATTTGTAGCTGAATATTAAGTGGAATGCTCCAGATCTGGAGTAATAGAAATTCCAGTGCCAGCAAGAGCAAGCAACGTAAGTTAAGATATCAGAGCCTGGCCTCAGCTGTAAAGAGACCAGATTAATGATGACCAAGGAAATATTATACTGTAAAATTCCCCAAACCGAGTACATAACATACAAGTAAGATAAAGTGAGTGTCTGTGCCAGCCATCTCTGCCTCAGGGAACTGGAGGACTGACTGCCAGGCCAGCTGAGCTGTGCAGTAAAAGGCTGGTTCGGGAGTTCAAGCAGCAAAGCAAACCTGGGGTCAGGGACAGGTGAGTGGGACTAAGTGATGCAACCAGTTTGAGACAACAGCATTGAACTGCAGGAAGGCAGACCCTCCTCCCACTTTCTTCCAATATACTGGCCTGAACTTTAGGTTCTTGTGTCTTTCAGAGGTGCTCTCCACGTGCTACAGTGGTCTGGAAGGAGAGAGGAGTGAAGTGCTCTCCCCATGCTAATGCTACTGAAACGTTCTCCTTTCAAAGACATTTTATCAGCACCTTCATTTGTGTTTTTCCTAAAGAATCCAACGCTCATTGCCCTTCCTGTGTTGCCTGGGCGATGGAAGGGGGACTTTTCCCCAGATGTATGCATCAGTCCTGATAACAGCACTTTGAAATTCATGAACAAACCATTACGGCCATAAAATTTGCTCTTCCACCTTCTAAAAATATTTTAAAGATGTAAATACTCCTGATAGCCAAAGGTGTCAGGACAGCAGAAATCAGCAGGAGCTCTGTAAAGTTCAATATATTCTCTGTTGGTAAAAGTTACCTTGAAAACACAGGGGAAACTGAACACATCAGGGCCCTTCATGCTGGGCTTGTCCCAAGCAAACTGATCATGTCTTACTTGGCAGGTACCTGAACTGCAGACTCTAGCATACGAATTAAACACTGACATTTGGAGTTCTTCATCTGAATTCATTTTTGGAGGAACTGATTTTCAAAGTCTGATCCATAATATTGTGGGTGTTTTTCCACTGACATTTTGTTTTTAGACTGAGGATGATATCTTACATAAGTGATCCTAGAAAAATTCAGCGAATAAATGAATAAAAAGCTTTGGCAAAAGATATTGGCAAAAATTTGTGCTACATTCCCTTGAAAAGAAAATATGGTTATATTTTCCATAAAGATGTGCTGAAACACATGCTCCTCGTACTCCCTCTTAACCATGTTCAGTATCCAGCAACAAATCAACTTGCTATTGTACTGGACATTTCTGATGTAGGCATTTGATTCTTGAAGTGCTCAGTGGCTTTCAGCTAACATTACCAGCTCTCACAGTACTTGATGGGTTTGTTTCAAAATCCCCAGATCTTGAATTTACATCATTAATTCAGAATATCTGTTTTCTCAGTCCCTCGAAAAAGCAATTGTAAAAGCACGAGAGCAGAAGGCAACAGCTGACAAGCAGCACTAGAGATCTCAAGAGGTTTTGGGTGCAGCTCCTGATTTCTGAATGCCTGACTGGGAATGCCTGGCCCTTGGTAGGTCAGTGACAAACAAATCTGCTGTGCCAGCAATATCAACATCTCTGCTTTCAGATTGTGGATGTGCTGTAGTTTCATCTCCAGAAGAAAGCTACATGGAAAATGGGTTTGCTTGGGACCTGCAGGGTGTGAAGTGAGGCTAGGTCTGGACGAAGGCACAAGATGTGGGAGATGCCTCTGTACCAGGATCCCGCTCCAGCCCAAAAGCTTTTCATGCTAGCCTTCCTGCAATTAAACACTTTAAAAGCATTAAACTGAAATTTTTTTTTTTGCCCTCTGAACTACCCAAGAACATCAGGTTCTGGGATTGTTCTTGCTGTGAGTGTGTTTCTTATGTCTCGCTACACACACACACAGAGCGCAGATGCCTAAACAGGCTCATTCATAACAAGGGCATCACGTTTCAAAGACAAGTGAAGCCCAGATGATTTTTAAAAATTCACTCCCCCTCTGTGCACCTCTCTTGGCTGCTTATATGAATTAAGGCCCTAATCTGCTGAGCTTTGCCCACCATATGTTGTTAGAGCAACTGGTTTTGCAGGGTTATCCTGGATTCGATTAAAACAGCCAGTGGTCAGTGCTGAGCCTGACCGTTAGCAGTTGGTTTTGGATTCTTGCTGAGTAGAATGAGTGGATGAGCTGTTCCTTCATTCTAACTTTTAAAGCAAATCCTTCAAAACCTCTAGATAGGACGTAGAGACTTTCATTCAGTAAACTCCCTTCTCTAAAGCTGCCCAGTTTGGGAAGCTAGAAGAACCACAAAACTCTTTCGGTTGGAAAAGACCTTTAAGATCATCAAGTTCAGCCACTGATTCACCACTGCCAGGTCACCACTAAATCACGTCCCTCAGCAACATACCTATATGTCTTGTAAACACAGGGATCATGACTCCAACACCTTCCTGAACAGAATAACAAGTCACACATGCAATGAAAGTTAAATCAAAAACAAGACAGAAAAGCAGTATGAGATGCTCCTTGGGGGGATGCCACACCAGCAGCACCACTAGCCACCACAAGATCCACCTTTGCCATCTCCCGTTCCACCCCTCACACTTGCCTGTGTGAGCAAGATGCACACCAGGAACACAGCCAGACTGGTGTCAGGAGCACACTCATGCCCTGGGCTGGGGACAGGCACCTGAGCTACAAAGAGCTTTGCGTGACCAGGAGCGAAAACATTCTAGTGAGCAAAGTTTTGGGGAAATTCTGTTGCTGCACTTTGTTGCACAAAGCTTACAGTTCCTCACCTCTGGCCCCATTTAATGCTATAATTACCCTCTTAAATTTCTCTTTATTTAGCATCACCCAGCCTGTCTTCTTCTGTTACCATTTATTTAACTAAAACAGGCAGAGGCTGATACTGAAGGTAGGCACGGAGCCAGCATGCTGAAACGTGCTTTTAATTTAAGGTTCTGGGGCCATTTCCTAGCCATTACCACATTTCAGAGAAAATGAATTTTCTTTCTCTCTGTCAGATGACAGCTGATCTAGATCTAATTAGGGTCAGTTTCACTCAGAGATGAGTCACACATATCCTGAATATACGGCTTCCAAATTATCATTTTGGTTTAACTTCAGACATAAGTAAACCCACGAATATGTTTTATCAGATGGCACTGAAGATAAAAAATGAATGGACTTTTTTCCACTAATACTTTCCCCAGGAACAAGATGGCAGCTGGGTGAAGAAGCAGCAGGCAGCCCAGGATAAGGACAAATGAGATACAGGGTGATCGCAGGATGTAGCTGTCTGAAACGCATGAAAAACGGCCTCTCTGAGGCTTAAGGAAAAACATAAAGATCTGAAAGGCACAGAAACATCTATTTTTTGACAAAAAAGGTCTGGCTGGGCACAAGTCTTTTTTGAAGCATAATATGGGTAGCTACCAGCACACCAGAACGACCAAAGAAACAGAAGAGATTGCAATGGAAGCAGCTGGAGGGGGGAGGATTTGTTGAACACAGCGCTGCAAGTGCTTCGCAGTAGTGGCAATTTTTAAACCGTTTAGGAGAAAAACTCTTCTTGTTAAACATGTCCAAGTCCCATCCTCTTCTCATCTGGGAGCCATTTGTGTGATCAGTACGTCTTGCAGCAAAACTGAAAAAACAAAACATGGTAACAGGGCATCTTGTCTCCTTCCTTTGCCAGAAACGCCGTGAAAACATGGATTTCTGTCATCAGCTCCTTCTGAGCTCGGTTCACTCCTAGTTCCTCTATGAGTTTCACTGGATGACCAAGAATTAGCACTGGAGACACATCTCTCCTGCTCTACTGCTCCAGGACATGGCCAGCTACCAGAATAACACCGAAACTAATGGAGATGACTGAGACATGAGCACTTCAGTGTCAGGAAATAAGAAGGTGACTGAAAGACACCACAGAAATGAAATCTCTGGCATCTTCTTATAAGAACTAATAACACGTAATTTAACTTGGTTATTTTGAGCTTTAAATCACGTTGTCAGCAGATAAACTATTGTTTTGGCAACGCTGGCTTCCTCACCGGAGGTGTTATCACTAAATTCACAAGCAAATGCTCACCAGAAGTGCAGATGTCACCAACTCTCTGCTGTTCAGTGAATTAAACAAAGCAGACTTCTGCTATCAGCAAAGGGAAGCCAAGTTATTTAGGACAACCTATAAATCAGTCAAACATCAGGAGTATCTGGCATCAGTGAAGACTCTGGAGATCCCTTCCCCCTCTGTGATTTCACTGTGGAGCAGCAGCACCGGTGTTTTACACAAGTCTGCCAGGTTAAGAGCATCTTTCATGTGGGAGCTTTTGGGACTGCGATGCCTTTTTTCTTTCCACTTTAAGAATTTATTATAATTATTACCACTTCTTTAGGTGGGGATTCATAGAATCAAAGATTCACAGAATGGATTTGGTTGGAAGGGACCTCAGAGATCACCTAGTTCCACCCCACCCAGCGTGGGCAGGGACACCACTCACCGGATTAGGTTGTACAGAAGTCCAATCCAACATGGTCTTGAACACTTGCAGGGAGGAGGCATCCACACCTCTCTGAGCAACACGTTTCAGTGCCTCACCACCCACACAGTGAGGAGTTTCTTCCTAATATCCAATCTAAATCTGTCTTCTTTTAAGCTTGAAACCATTCCCTGTTGTTCTATCTTTAGGGTCCTTGTAAAAAGTCCCTCTCCAGCGTTCTTGTAGGTCCCCTTAAGGTAGTGGAAGGCTGCTATAAGGTTCTCTTGGAGCCTTCTCTTCTTTGAGTTGAACAGCCCAGAATCCTTCAGCCTGTCTTCATAGGAGGGATGCCCTTTGGTCCCTCTGATCATCCTTTTGTCCCTCATCTATACATGCTCCAACAGTTCCTCATCATTCTTGTGTTGGGAGCTCCAGAACTGGATGCGGTACTCCAGGTGAGGTCTCGCAAGAGCAGAGGGGAAGAATCACATCCCTTGACCTGCTGGTGACACTTCTGATGCAGCTCAGGATACGATTGTCCTTCTGTGCTGCACTCATGCATTGCTGGCTCATGTTGAGCTTCTCATGTACCAACAGCCCTAAGTCCTTCTCCTCAGGACTGCTGTCAATTCATTCACCACCCAGCAAGTATCTGTGCTTGGGATTACTCCAACCCAGATGTAGGACCCTGCGTTCGAACTTGTTGAACCTCATGCAGTTTGCACAGGCCCAGTTCCCAAGCCTGCCAATGTCCCTCTGGACGGCCTCCCTTCCCACCATCTTGTTGACCCACACCACACAGCTTGGTGTAGTTGGCAAACTTGCTGAGGGTGCACTCAGTGCCACTGCCCACACCACCAACAAAGACGTTTAACAGTACCAGGCCCAAAAGGGACCCGCGAGGAACACCACCCATAACCAACCTCCTCTTAGGCATCGAGCCACTAATCACAAGTCTTTGAGTGCAAACACCCAGCCAGTTCCTTATTCCCTGAGCAGTCCTTCTGCCAAATCTATGTCTCTGTTTTAGAGGCAAGGATGCCATGCAGGACAGCACTGAATGCCTTGGACAAGTCTAAGTGCCATCAGAAGCTCTGGATTCAAAGCATCAGAACGAATTGCAAACTCAGACATGCAATTGAGCTGCTCATTGTTTTCCAAAGAAATAGGGGTAATCCAGATTTGTATTTCCTACACAATTTTGAGTCATAAAATCTTTTATCTTTTTTTTCAGGGGGAAAAAATTTTCATTTTAGAACCCAGCCAAATCAGATTTTCCCTGATTTCAGAAAGCCCTGAAGTCCATTACTAACCACACAAAAAGCCTGCAGAGAAAAACACCAGTGATGTGCACCGTGTCGAAGAACTGACAGCGAAGCTGTGGGTTGTGCCTACATGCTCCTCAGGATCAGCTTTCTGCAGGAGTGAACCCATCAAGCCAAAACTGCTTATCCCAAGAGCAGAGCTTTCAGCCCCTCTGTTTGAACCTCAACCAGACTATAATGACAAGCAAGGGGAAAAAGCAATTTTGATCAAAACTGAGACTCTCTGAAAGCTGAGAATGGATGTTTCCACATCCTACAGCCATATGGCAGTGGAAGGAGAGAGCCCATGTAAGTGCCTAGGTGGCTCAGAGAGCAGCAGTGAGGTTTCCAGTGCAGAGGACGGGATGCACAGTAGTTTAATTGAAGCCTTCTGAGACTGCATGGCTGTGGAAATTCAGCCATGGTTTTTAGCAGGATGGTTATCTTACTTTAATCAACTGCGCGCAGTCACCGTCTAAGCCAGCCTCTGTTAAGTTTGCGTGCAGTTTCCGCTCACAACAACCAAACTCCTGCTTGGAGCCTCAGCTAATTTGATTCCAGCATACTTCAGCAACAATAATTTCAACATTATGTCACAACTTACCCAAGAACAAAAAGTTCACCCCATGCCTAACTCATCCCTGGTTCACCACTAAACTCCGTGAAGTTATTCCCTCCATGGACTTGGCACAGAAGTGGTTTAAGTTTCCAGTCTGATCCTATTTAGCGCTGTGTCTGATACTCTGTTTCACATACATCGAGCCCTTCTCTCTTTGATCTCATGAGCTGTTTATTTTATATCTGCCTTGTTATTGTGGTTCCTGTTTGCAGGCTGCAGCCTGATGTTGTAATTGCACGTACGTACACCCAGGCACACACAGATGTGCAGACCAGATCTTCACTCCACTTGGTCCACTTTTACTTCTACGGATGTTTCCATTTTCTTTTGCAGAGCTGTCTAACTCAAAGAGCTCCTCTACACAGACTGCCGAGAGATTCTGTCAAAGAGAAAAGGCAAAAATCTCTTCTAGAGGAAAAGGATCCCAAAAAATGAGAAAATAAGAGAGAGTAACAAAAGCCTGAGATTAAATGAAGAAGAACTGAAACCATTTAAAAACTCACAAAAGCACAAAAAAGCTTTACAGGGGCAACAGTCCTTTAACTGACGGCTTTACAATAATGAACAATGACAAAAGTTTGTAATTAGATCACTATTTACCATCGACACCAGCTCTCTTCACACTGCTGTGTGTGTAGGAGAGGAGAAGGCATGTGCGTGTCTAGGAACAGCACCCGCCTGAGCTGCAGCTCCTCAGACTTTTAGGGAAGCCGAGGCCTGAGTACCTGCCCCTGAGATGAACTGACACATCTGCAATCCAAAACACTTCACTGCTTACTCATCTACATTGTTCAAAAGCCCACACTTTAAAGCATCTTCCAACTCCCACTCGCTTGCCTGAAACCGGAGTGCCAAGACAGGCGTGGAAAGGGCTGTTACAGACGTGAGGAGTTTAATTGTAATTCAGATATGTCTGGATATCGTAACAGCTTTTGATCTAGAGGTAAATATAAGCAAGTTGCTTTCCCCGACTGCGTTTCAGACACGTAGCCACATGAATGGATAAGAAAGTGCCTTCGCTTCCAACTTTATTAGTGGCATGATTTGCACGACGAGAATCCATCAAGCTTCACGTGCGAGGAGGCACAGCCAATTAAACCATCACCCAGGCATTTCCTGCGTGCCCCAGTCTTTACGAGGCTCAAGGATTCCTCACAGGCTTCTTTCTCACACTCACTCCCAGCTTGCAGTGATGCTCTCTGTGCATGGAAGACATTAGCATGAGAGGCAATGAAATCTAGTGAATTATTTGAGGGAGTCTGGGCCCCCCAGTGCAAATCCTTGGGCTGCCACTGAATCACTGGAAGTTGTTAAGCAAATGCCTTCCCCTCCCTGTTTTGGATAATGAGTGTCTTCGTCAGAGTGCTGTCAGCTAACATTAACTCAGGTCTTTGAAGCTGAATCATGCTAAATAGTCATGATTCATAGTCAACCTCCCATCAGCTGGGGAAACACAGGGCTGGGAACCCCATGGTACTCCTGAAGAATGATGCACAGGTACCTGAACAACAGGTATCTGACAAAGCTTCAGCTTTGCTCCAGCTGGGCTGGCTCATGCAGAAACTTCACTGCTCTGCACCTGGTTGTTGTAGGGGGAATTCACTGGGCACCAAGCCCAGACTGGTTCCTCAGGCGAGTGCAGTTCTCTGCTGGAGCAGTAAGATTTCCAACACCCTGGAGTGTGAAACATTCAGCCCTGGATGCCCCCTCTCCCATCCCCCAGGGCTGGTGCCAACAGCTCCAGCTTCATTGACTTGAGCTGATTTTGCATCCAGGTACCTTTGCATCATATTCTGGATCTTGTAAAAGGCATTGCAGTGATACTGAACTGGTCTGACAGGTACCCGTAACCCATCCACCAGCTTTTATCAGAGCTACCACAAGCCATACTGAAGTGAATCTTCCAGACTGTAAGGGTCGGATCTGAGAGTTGTTTGGTTCTCTCTTGTTCTATCCTGCATACTTTGAACTGGACTGAGAAACAGTGCTCTGTGACAGATGTTATACAGACATGGTGTTATAGAGCTCTCACATAGATGCAGAGTCAAGAGAAGACCGGAGGAGGCAAACTAAACTCATACTCTCTAGTTGCACTGAGTATGTAGGACACGGTCATCAAATGGAAAGTAGCTTATCAGAAAATGTGTGGCTGCTTTAACAGAGCCCAGTCCCAGCAAAGATGCCTCGCTGCGGAGCTAAAAGAGGCAAAGAGGGTGCCAGTACCAAGAATATGAGTGCATGCTTATATCCAGCTGCTGCCCTCAAAACTTTCCTTGTGCTGCTGTGTGTCCATCCGCTCCCAAAAAACACACAACAGTGTCATGTTCATGAGGACATGTGCAGCAGTTATTTGTAAATGTGGGACATGATACATGGACTTGCCTTACTTCTCAGTTTTCTGAGACAAGAGCTGTTTTTCACCCAGCTGACATGCTCAGGCTGATCTGTTTATGGGAATGTGTTTCCACAGCTCATCATTTGTGTGAGGAACATGTACAAGCCTCACAATGTTGAAATGACTAATCAACATCATAGGCCAGACTTGACCTTCCATGTATGGCCTTCACTGGCCTGTTGAAGAGCTGAGGTGAAGGGGTCAAACATGTTATTAGACCCAGTGTCTTAAAGCCTCAGGCCTGACAGGCTGTGCACATGTGTTTGGCTTTGTCCAGGCTTACTCCTGGAAGAGCTAAGAAGAGATAATTTACTGTTACAGCCACCAGAAGCTATGATCACCTAACATGCTGAGTGCTTTGCAGCCCTGTGCACCCCTAATTTGGGACTTGTGATATCTGAAAAAAATAAATGCCTCGTCTCAGTGCAGGGAAGCAGAGATAGGCACTGTTGGCAAGGCTGCCAAGAATAGAGAAAGGTCCACCAATGTCATGTGTTGAGAGGTGTCTCAAAACCTACCATGTCCACTTTGTGGATATGTGCCCAGTAGAGTTAGGAGCAAGATCCTGAGCAATAATTCCCAGCCTATCAGGAAAACTTGATGCCCTTGTAGCGTAACCCCAAACAATTCACAAGAAGGTTGATAAATAGTAAAAATGCTGAGCAAAGGGATGCAACAAATTCCATAGAGTCTTGTAGGAAAGGTAGTGCTTGTCTCAGGGCTGCATGGGAAGATCCACTATCCACTGTGATTGGGGTAACAAAGTCCCTCACAAGCTGGAGTAGGAGGAGTTCTCATCTCTACCAAGAAAACCCTTGCAACTATGCTCCAGAGCAACCTATTGCAGGTTCCACCTTCCTGTTCATGAAGATGGACATGGCACAGCCAAGGACACAGAAGTCACTGGACAGAAGAGGACAAGTAAAAGGTCTGATTCTGTAGCCTGCGATATCATCAGGATGCCCAGGCTCCTGTTTCTCCATTCCTGATGCTGTTTGTATGATGAGATGAAGAGCCAAGAAGCCTGAAGATAACACTGAGGAGCTCAGTGAGTTCACTAGAGCAGGAGCTTCAGTTCAGCCCCCTGAATTCTGCTTGCTACTTGCTTCAGACATCTCATTGCCATCTCTGAGGACCTTCCCCTACATTCCATGCCAGTTGTGGGATCTTACTGACTTTCCATTAAATCAGGTCTGTGTGTTTTCCTATACTTGGTCCCCAAGGTGGCGGAGATCTTGCCCATGAATTTCCTCATCCTAGCATCTGAGAACTAGTAATAGTCTCAGGTCGATTTAAGGCTGCAGGATCTTGACTGCCAAAGGAGTTTGCTTGCTGCTAGCTGAGCCCCCGAGATGTTAATTAGTGAGGTATGTCAATGATTTGGGTAAACCCAAGTGTCCTCATTACTTGTTATACCAGTTCATGTTTCTACACCGTGGCTTTCCAAGCTGCCTGACAGGACTGGTACTACCTCACACCAGCTTCCTTTGAAGCTTTAATTTGCACCCTGGATGCACAGCTACACCCAAGGCCACAACAGGATTTATAAGGTCTGGGAAAGACTGTAGAAATGGAGATACTTTTCTGTCCTCCCACACCATCCTGCAAGGCTCAGGGCTATGTTTTAACACTGGCAAGCGTGAGTGCGATTGGTTTGGAGAGCCTGGGTGATGAAAGCTCTGCGCTGGTATCTGCATCTCTGGCTGGATTGGGGCACACTAAGAATAAGGAGGAGAATTTGTAATGCTAGTTCTATCAAGAGGCACATGCATTGGAATGATCATTTCTACTCACATTTTTCCTGCCAACCATAGGAAACACCTCCGCGGCTGGCATTCTCCAGCAGGAGAAAGAAAGACATGGAACAAAAACTACATGTTTTTATGGACAGCTGTAGGCAAGAGAGAGCCTCTTCGTCCTGATGTCTCTGCAGCTCAGATGCACTGCTGAATGTCTCTGGTGCAAGACTGCAAACAGACCCTTTCCCCATCCCAAGCTGTGCTTTTCTGGAATGTGGCCAGCTCACTGTTGTACAAATCTGTTTAGGATTTACAGATTGGATTGTTACTTGATCTGATGTGACTGGGAGATGGACGTGGAACTACTCTTTTTTTTTTTTTTCATTTTTTATTAATAAATCAAGATTATTTCAATGAATCTAATGCAATATTCAGGGTATTTTGAGCATCTACCTTTAGTATCTTCAGCACTTTTGCCATAACAGCAGCACAGTGATGTCATTATAAGTGTCTTGCAGTGATGTCATGACAAGAAACCAAATTGCAGCTCTTCCAAAATCCACTGTGGCATCTGTCATCCTCTCTAGTGTGGAGCAGCATGCCTGAAAATTCACAATTACCCCTCAATGCTCCCACAAAGAAGCTTAACCAAGCTAAAACCAAGAGCAGGTTCATTTCCTTGTCAGCAGTTCGCTCGCATGAAATGCTGAAAGCAAATATCTATAGTCCACTGCATAGTCACATTACTCAGATAAATGAATTTGGGACTGAAGACTCATAACAGGCATCTGACAGCCTTCCGGTGGCTGCAGCAAAGTTTGCATCAGACTCCCTGTTTAGCTTGTCTTCATGTCTCAGCAAGCAGCATGTAAAACCCTTCTGGAAGAGTCATTCATTCAGCAACACAGTCTTCTGTCTGGATGCACCAAGAACGACAATAAGAGCTTTGTGAGGCCATTTGTGTAATGCTCAGCTTTAAATGTTTTACAGACATG
This sequence comes from Rhinopomastus cyanomelas, assembly GCA_013400115.1. NCBI lineage: Eukaryota > Metazoa > Chordata > Aves > Bucerotiformes > Rhinopomastidae > Rhinopomastus > Rhinopomastus cyanomelas. The sequence goes on from VXBP01007509.1 coordinate 277,156, forward strand.
GTGCTATGGAGCTCTTATATCGATGCAGAGTCAAGAGAAGACTGGAGGAGGCAAAATAAACCCCTTCTACCACCATCCTGAAGGAAGCAGGAATTAATGTAGTCATCAAAGCTGGTTTCAAGATGTCTGTTAGGGAGAGTTGGAGGCATGGAACTAGAAAAGCTGATCAGTGGGATGACATGATAAATTCTGATTCATGGCTGCAGAGCAGTCTAAATTTCAGATGTAGTGTGTGGATAAGACTCCTTGGCTGGGCAGTAAGACACTGCTTGTGCTCTTTGGGAAGACAGATAGAATCATAGAATCATTAGGGATTGGAAGGGACCTCGAAAGATCATCTAGTCCAAAAAAAAAAGAAGGAGGCAGAGAAGGTGGAGGAAGAGGGAGAAACCACCAAAGAGCAAAAGGGAAATGCATTTCCCATGCAGTATAGGAGCTGTTATACTTTGGCATCCTCTCCTAATATTGGCCAGGACTGCTTTGGTAAAGCTGGGAAGGCAGATTTTCACATTCCGTTGCAAGAGGCATGAAACAAAGCCCCCAGGCAGATTTCTACTGGCAAGCGAGCAGGATGCAGCATGGAAATAAATAATTAACTATGAAATCATGCTGGATGAAGTATCGTGGCTTGGCACACAGGCATCTCTCTCTAGAAGAGCCAATGCCTGTCAAGAGAAAACACAAAGGGAAGAAGAAACTCCTTACCCAACCTGCTATTAGAAGCTAGTCATCATGGTGGGAAGGTCCACAAAGGATGGAACAGACCAAGTAACACTTCTAAAACCTTAAGCAAAAGAGCTCACCCTGCTGAAGTGTTGAACAGCATTTATACCTCGACCCCAGTTCCAGAAAAGCTTTCAGTCTCTTGGATCTGTCAACAGCAAAGGCTTGAGAGACCAAGATCCAAGATTTAAATCTTTTTCCCCAAGCTGGGAATAATTTGATCCAAAAGTCTGGTGTTGGCTATCTCTACCTAAATCAAACACCTACTATGTGCTGGGATATGCACCTTGTTGTGATCTCAGCCCCGTGATTAGGCACGTGATATAAAAATGCTTCCTGCAGTGACACTATTTAGGAGGCATGCTGTCTTTTTGTGTAGGATGATAGGGCTGAGGACGACAGAGCTGGGAACACTCCATGGTCACAGTCCTGTGAAATACTATTTAAAAGCCACTTTCAATGTTCATAAACAATTTAATAACTTTGGCTTTTCAGAGCCGTTGTATTTCAATCACAGGATCCTTAAAGAACCTGTTCAAGTTGTAGGTTGTGTGTTGTTTTATAAGAGAGAAGAAATGTCAAAGAGGTGGCAGCAAGGCTTCAGGGGGATTTTATCCACATGCATAAAAACCTGATGGGGATAGTAAGGGAGCCGGAGCCAGACTTTTCTCAGTGATGCCCAGTGAAAGGACAAGAGACCATGAGCACATATCAAAGTACAGGAAATACCACATAAACATAAAACATTTTTACTATGAGAGTGGTCAAACACCAGAGAGTGTTGCCCAGGGAAGTTGCAGGGTTTCAGTCCTTGGACAAGTGCAAAACCCAGCTGAACACAGTTCCAGACCATGATGTGAGTGGGTCCAATGTACATTCCATCCTCAAACATTCCGTGATTCTGTGGTTTTCTGATGAGCAAGATGCTGGCCTCTCCAAACCTGTTGGTTGTTAGGCTGTGAGCCCAGCCAGCAGCCCACAGGTTTGTCCTTCTCATGTACATTTTGTCTGGCCCAGTGAGACTTTTGAGAGAAGCCAGGAATGGCTCAGAAAGAGCTCAAACCTAGGCTTTGTCCCCTTAGTAGTGCAGCAAAAGCCCTCAGAAAACTGGGCTGCTGGCAGAGGTTCCCAGCCTTGCACCTGAGGCAGTTTGGGCATCGGTTTTTAAGACTAAAAGAGTCTTAAAAGTCTTTTAAGAACAGAACTCATCCTGCCTCACCGGACACAATCCTGCTTTGCACTGTAGTCCTCTGGCCAGGAAGGCAACCGGGGCAGAAGCAGGCAGCTGGTGCCCCTGATGTGAGAGAAACAACATCCAGGAGTGCCATCTGCTGGGACCTGGGCAGGCAGCTGCAGGTCGCTCCTGCAGCCACCCTTGCAGAGCTCTCAGGAAGCAAGAGCGTTTTGGCTCACAGAGGGGTTGTGTCTCTCTCCCCAGGCTAGGTGGGCTTCTTTCCTCCTGGCTGTGAGGAAAGCTGTGCCCAGAAAGACCTGGATGGTTTTAGACAGCCTGATGGTCACTGGAATGAGAAATAGCAAGAGACTTCATCCAAGAAGAGAAGGCTTTTAAAATGGGAGTTTTCCTTTGCCCACCAAGCCTTGTCATTACTTTGTCATGCTACTCCATGAGACTCAGAAAGTCACCCCAGGAGCTCTCTGTTTCTCCCAGCTGAGTGGCAATAGCTGAGGATGGTAGAGTGGGAATGTTCCATAGTGCTAATCCTTCAAAATCCTACTTGCAATCTCACAGTTTAGATTAATAATTTAAACAACAGTTACATTTCCAGAGCGTCTCTTCATGACCTTCAAAGTCCCTTTCAGCCTAAACCATTACATGATTTTATGATTCTATGATTTTTCAGCAGCAGGATCCTTCAAGGACCCAGTAACAGGGCCATTTCTGATGCAAAACCCCAGGGAGTACCAGATTCCCTTTTCCTCCTAACTGTTGTGCCCCCGGCCAGGCACCATCAGTGATGGATCTTCATGAGGGAAAGGGTGGATCATGAGTGCAACAGCGTGGTGAAGAAATCCTACAAGTCTGCTGCCCAGAGGCAGAGGAAACTCACAAGACAAATCCCTGGCAATCATCAGCTATCTGCAGTTTTGACTAGATTCTGGTTGTAAATATCTCAATATTTATATCTCAATATCTAAATATCTCAATATCTAAGGATCTGGGACCCAGGAATGGTATTGAGGACAAGCCTCTCATGCTGAGCCTTGATGCATGTTCTGAATAATGCCCATGTTCCTGGCATTACCACACATTTTTCCCACCTCTCTTCTCTGAGGGCAGAAAGAGATTTTAGGGCAGGAAATCTTTGGAGCCAGAGGTCACGGGGAGCACAGATTTCATGGGAAAATGAAGCAGGGTTGCATGAAACTGCTTCAGCTTAAAATCTCTGGATTTTCCCACTGTGTCACAGAAGACCAGGCAATTAGCAGGACTTCCACATGATGCAGAAACGATTTCTGAACTCCTGGAGCTGGCACCCACTCCTGAGCGTAGTACAGCAGAAAGAACATTAAGAGCAGAACAGGAACACAAGTAAGAAAATAAAATCCCTGTTGCAACCACTTTCCACAATGTGTCCTAAGAAATGCTCTGTGCTTAAAAAGGGATTTTGAAGAAGACAAGAGGAGACTTGGAGCAGAGCTGGCATCCCTGACGGAAGAGTTTAATGCCTGTTGTCAGAAATACAAATTAAGTGTTACTGCAGAAAGCAGGGGACGTGTTTGCTGTCTTTGGGCACTCTGCTTAACACAGCCCCTTTGGGGAGCGTTTCCTTTGGGGAGCAGCTTCCTGGTGACATTTTTTGTTCTTGTTTTTCTCCTTTTAAATATACCAACAGTCAGGCTACTGTGCCTGTCCTGTGGAACAAAGCTGAATGCTCTGGGTTGCTCCCTAGGCTGTTTACACGAATGACTTCAGAGGAAATGTTCTCATGTTGGCATCGGCGGAACCACAAAGGTTCATTCAGATCCGACTGAAAAGTGGACACTGTGAAGCTTCTTCCAGCTGTGTCCCTGGCACCGTTACGAGAAGCACTCCTGAGCTGTCTTCAAAGGTCTGGATGCAAAGGGGGGATGAGTTTTCCTGATCTGACTCCATGTACTCTGTTAATAAGTGTCCCTTAAAAGTGTCCCTGGGAAGGTCTAATGACTGAGATCTCTAAACCAGGCTGCTCACCACAGACGATACCTGTGCACTTTGTTGCTTTAATCCTGCCACCCCAGTAGGTTTCATGGAGGTGACTGGGAAATAGTGGGAAGACTGCTGGAATAGGCTGAAGCATAGACCAGGCACAGATTTAAAAGGCAAAGCTAAGCAAGGTGAGCATCGGACTCAGCACATAGGATCTACCAAGTTGCTCTGTCTTTACCTTGCACATAACAAACCTGCTGTCCCTACACAAACTTGGATATTATTTCTGCAACTCAACCCTTACTGAAAAGCTTAGCATGGCGAGTTCTAGCACCAGTAAGCTGCACAAGATATAAATGTGGGATGAATTAATTCCTTTCTTTCTCTCTTTCTCTGTCTCTCTCTCTCTCTTTCTCTCTTTCTCTTTCTCTCTCTTTCTCTTTCTCTCTCTTTCTCTCTCTTTCTTTCTCTCTTTCTTTCTCTCTTTCCCTTCCTTCCTCCCTTCCTCCCTCCCTCCCTTCCTTCCTTCCTTCCTTCCTTCCTTCCTTCCTTCCTTCCTTCCTTCCTTCCTTCCTCCCTTATATCTTCAGCAGCATTTTCTTTCAGGAAAACCAAGGGCCAGCTCTACCATCTGCAAAACCTAGAGCACCCTGCCTACTGTAACATGGATGAGAAGATAATTCCCTGTCAAAAGAAATTGGGGAGTAACTTCCGAGAATTTCAGCCAGTTTCTTGAGACGTGCTCTGTTGCTGACAGGCTCTGTAACTGAAATGAAAATATGGAAGGTCCAGCATCCTCCTGCATGAAGAAGGACAATGTGGGTTACTGCCTCGAGCTGGTCCGTCTTGGAAAGTAATGTGAGGTGCATCTGCAGCCTTTTATTTTGACCTTGTTGAACTAGCTAAACAGACAGAAAACAAATAAACTGGCAGACTTCTCATGTAAGAGCAGAAGTTAGAAGGGATCTCTGGTCATCAAAACAGAGGTCTCTGTTGTATTTACTTGCAAGATTTCTTTTTCAGATGGAAGTGCATGAGACTTTCAACGTCAAAGTGCTTGCAAAACAAGTCTGTGTTTTGTGCTTCATCTCACAGAAGCTGTGAAGGATGAGGGTCATGCTTTTCTTTTCTCTCTACCTCAGGGAGGGAAAGGGGAGTTGCAAGGGAGGGATCAGAGAAAATTGCAGTGATGTTGGAAGAAACCTTTTCATGTATCTGGTGTCCCTACTTGGAGTGAACCAGATGCTCTCAGGCTTTCCCAATTAGGTCTGTGACATGGGTGAAATAAGCAATTCTTCTTTCTCACAGATAGCTGTAACCCCAGTACATTAATCAGCCATCACTCAGACAGGCTCCAGTGAGGAATGCTGATAGCATCGCAGACAGAGCAAGCAGGCTGTAGCAGGGAGAGTGATGCTGAAAACACCCTGCGCTGCAGCTCCCACCGCGGGGGCAACCAGCATCAAACCCTGTCATGTCTCAGCACTTTTCTATATTCTAAAGGTGAACTACAGACAATCTCAGATCTGGCTCTGAACTTTTAAACAAAGAGACCTTTAATGTCTCAACAGGACAGAGTCAGGAGCCCCTCCAACCTATATGAAAGGCTGTCATAATTAAAACCAAACAGAAACTGTCTGAATTCCTTATTAAGGACACTTACTAGAACAACTTTAACCCCTGAGTAGCCTAGAAAGCTTTCAATGTTTACAGAAGCTGATAGGAGCTTTCTTGGTTAGCGCCAATGGGGCAGCTTTGGAGTTAGTGTGACATGAGGGTGAGATGCTGAGGCTGTGCCTAACCCCAAACCATGGCTTTTCTTTCTCAAACTTATAACTGATAAAATAAGGTGAAAACAAAACTTAAAAACCCAACCAAACAACAAATTTGATATCTTTTCCTTTCTTGCATATTAGCTTTCACTCATCAGAATCTGACAAACTCCAGAAGTACTTCTTTTACTGTTTTATTGGGGGGGAAAAACATATGAAAGCATTTTTCAACCTCTCACGTGGTGTTAACAGATCTGATGCAGTTAACTCACATCATATTCATGGATAAGGACTGATAAATATTCCGTTTCCAAAATTACTAAATTCCCTTACAAATAGGAGCATAAATTAAATCAAGCATTATTTTGTCTGTTGCCAGACCACAAATAAATTCGGATACCCTTCTACGCATTTCCAGTATCCTCTAGAGTGTGAAATTTGAGGCATCAGGATATTTATTAGGCATAAGACTGTTACAGAAACTACAAAACCATATCTCTGGCTTTGTCCAGGAAAAACATGATTTGTTAATCAATTGAGAACGTGAAGATTAATTTTAAAGGATTCAAGTGATAATTCTTCTTTCTCTGCATTTTCTGTTTAGGTTGGAACATCTTGTTCCAAACAGTTTGGGTTGAAAACAAAGACAGATTCTGTTCCTGTGTGTGTGTGCACACACACCTTCACCATATGTGTAAGTATGTCTGTATATATATATATATATATATAGATGGATGGATGGATATGCAAATATTCCCATCTTGTTACATTAAGCTTTTAGTTGAATAACTTCCAGTGAAGGAAATGGTTTAATAATAACAATAACAGCAATAATAATATGTCAATAGCAATAATAATAGCATTGAGTAGTGTGAATGTACCAGCTTACACCAGCTGTGTATGAAGGTGAGCAAATCCCCTCTAGATAGAAATCAAAATGCCACCTTTCCCTCCCACATCAAAATTACATGAGTTCAGACAAGCACCGACAGTTCTTCCACGACTGAAGTGTTGTTCTTAAAGAGATAAGAGCATGGATGAAAAAGACTGCTGTGACTGGAAAAAAGCCTGATGCAGCAGGAGAAATGCCAGAGCATTTGCAGAAAATGAAATTCAAGGCAGAGCCAAAGTATAGCCACCAGCAGAGGTCATTTCCCAGTAACAAGGCTCAGTGCCATCCGTATTATATGTTGTGGAAGTCATTGCCATCCCCCAAACATTTATAGTCCGTGAAAGACAGGGGTTGTCAGCCAGAAAAGAGTCAGGTTTAGGCAAAGAGTGTAATTACGTATTTTGCAAAACATTTGCTGCCTGGGAACTTGTGCCTTGCAAATGCATTGAGGGTTCGGTGATGGTCTGATCCAGAATGGTGCCAAACAAGAGCTGATGCCAGTTCCTGCTCCCTGTGCTTTATTTTGAGGGCTGTGCAACGTAGAAGAGCACTTCCCACAACAAGAACTCATTTCCCACTGATGCACATCTCCTGATGGAGGTCTGTATCTCCCCTGGAGAGGACAAATGGCAAAGCAGCTCTTGGCACAGGCTGCACAGGAGTGTCTGCCTGGGCACACCACGCGCCCGTGGGGACTCTTGGGGATGCAAACTCCCATCATGGGCAAGGCTTCACTCCTACCAGCCACCTCCTTCACCTCAGGCTGAGTTAGCAGCTTCTTCAAAGGCAGAGCTGCTGTTTCAGGAGGTCTCTCCAGATGCAGGCATTACTCTGGCTGACTTCAAAGGCCCGCAGGAAATGTCACGACACAACACCTGCTTTTCAGCTGCTGTTCCTGTTAGGTGTGCTGTGATGCTGCCTAGCCAGCTTCGCTGCAAGCAAGACTTGCTGCCATGTGTTTTCAAGGATGCTGCCATGTTTGGAGATGCTGATGTCATCAGACTGAAATAACAGAAAGGTGAGAGAAAAGGAGGCTTACACGAAGGAAGATTTGGTTCTTGTTGTCACACACCTGGAAATTATCTGTCTCTTTCCAAAGGTGGTAAAGTGACTGTTTCTCTCCAAGTTTTCCTCTGAGAACATAACCACTGTCCTTGGGACGAATTAAGCTGAGGCATTCACAGAATCACAGAACATTAAGGATTGGAAGGGATCTCGAAAGACCATCTAGTGCAATCCCCCTGACACAGTAGGATCACCTAGACCAAGCCACACAGGAACACATCCATGATGGTTTTAAATGTTTCCAGAGAAGGAGACTCCACAACCCACCCTGAGCAGCCCCTTCCAGTGCTCTATCACACTTGCTGTGAAGGAGTTCCTTTTCATACTGACGTGGAACCTCCTATGTTCCAGCTGACACCTGTTGCCCCTTGTTCTATCATCAGATGACACTGAGAAGAGCCTGGCTCCATCCACACTTATCCCTCACATATTTATAGACATTACTGAGGTCACCCCTCAATCTTGTTTTCTCCAAGCTAAAGAGACCCAGCTCCCTCAGTCTTTCCTCATCAGGGAGACATTCTACTCCCTTCATCACCTTTGTGACTCTGTGCTGGACTGTCTCCAGCAGCTGTGTGTCCTTCTTGAACTGAAGGATCCCGAACTTGACACAATATTCCAGATGTGGTCTCACTAGTGCAGAGTAGAGGGGGAGAAGGACATCTCTTGATCTGCTAACCATCTGGCTTCTGATCCACCCTAGGATGCTGTTGGCCTTCTTGGCCACAAGGGCACATTGCTGGCTCATGTTCATCCTGCTGTCCACCAGGGCTCCCAGGTACCTTTCTCCTACACTGCTCTCCAACAGGTTGGTCCCCAAGCTATACTGGTACCTAGGGTTGTTCTTGCTGAATATTCCTCAGCTGGAAAAAGGATGGTGATGGAGGTGCATTGAGTCCTCAGAAAAGTCATGTGGCTGAGATGTTTTCACCAATCTGACATGGCCCTAGAAGTGAGGAGCAACCTATCCCTGCCCCCTTTCAGGCAGCAGGCTGTCTCTGATGGGAACTCTTCGTGCTGGGTGGTGGCACTAGTTCATGTCAAAGGGACATACCTCTTCCTCATTTAGGCAGACACAAAGGCTCCCTTCAGTACCCCAGGGACAAGCTGTGCTCCGCAGTGTCTGCGCCCCGCCATTGCCATGCAGAGTGGGAAAAATATTCCCATAGCGTGTGGAAGACTGCTCAGAGCAGCCACAGAGATGCGTTTTGTTGTAGCACAGGAATCAAGGGGAGAGTTTAGAGTTCATACACAGTCTAATTAACCTAAATCCTTTATTTTGCTTTAGCTCTAAGAAGCTCTGGATTCTTAGCTAGCTTTTCCTGCCAAACAAAATACTTCTTGCTGCTTCATTACTGACCCAGCAAAGTTAAGTGGTGTCATTTTTATTGAAAAAACATGCTCAAGTGTGTTACAAACTGAGAAGCAGTAATGAAATTTGCTACTGCTCTGCTTCGAGCACTAAGAGACAACACAAACAAGTTTGGCTAAAAAATGAAGACCTACAAAAGCTATGTTTCTGTTCCACATGGGCTGGATTTCGGAGATGAAAGAGGGAAAACACTGTATTTTGAAACCAAAAAGGCTCACAAGCATAAATAAAAACCTGCCCGCTGTGCAGCAGTCAGTCAGTACTTTCCTGAGTCCGTTGTTGTGCTGGCTCTATCGTGCGGCTGATCTTTCCATTTTGTTTATATTTTCCTAATGCAAATTGTGACTTCTACCCTGGGAACATGACAAAGTCTTTCTTCACAAATGCATAGAAGACAGGAAACTCATGGTTCCCACAAAGGGGCTTTGACTTTACTAGAAGTGATAATTTCGTTAGCAGGATCCCAGACATCGGAGCACGGCTCAGTGAGTCAGACTAAGAGGCCACAAGGACTCCTGTCCACCCGTAGAAAGTGGCTCATCTGAGCAGGGTCCAGCATGCTCTTTGTCATCCCAGACCAAGCTGTGCAGCTTTTCCTCACTTACTGTGAGTTATACAGAAGCAGACAGGGGATCTCAGCTCCTGCCTTTGTTCCACCACTGGGAGTTCCAAAACAGGACTCTTGATCAGTTGTCTGCAGCTGATCCCAGGAGATGCATCAGTTTGTGCAACTGCTTGCTTAGCCCCTCTAATCCCTGTTGTGCCTGCAGAGTGATGCAGACATCTCTGTGCTGGGCCGTGGCCAGTCTGGATGCCAGCAGCAACCTCCACAGAGCAAACCACTGGAGTACTTTTGCCCTGCTTCGTGGGTGGGTTTCGCATCTAGCAGAGTTTTGTGCTCCCCTAGACATGCTGCTTCTGCACCCTGAGCTGCCTAGTTTCTAGCACACAGAGGATTATCTGCTCCATGTAGCCATGGTGGTAGCCATCTCAGCTCAACAAAGCCTTCAGCTGATCCAAAGAGCACATTTCCTTGTGATCACAGAATCATAGAATCATTAGGGATCGGAAGGGACCTCAAAAGATCATCCAGTCCAACCCCCCTGCCACAGCAGGATCACCTAGACCAAGTCATACAGTCAGTCAGGGTTAGAAGGGACCACAGTCCATTTGCTGGTGTCCTGAAGTGCTTGATCACTCTTTTAAGACCCTGGAGTTGTGTAACTACAAGGCCTTACATCTCCCATCACTGCTACATCCTGCGATGTTACAAAACAGCAAGACGAAGCTGTGCTCTGCCTGACAACAGAAGAAGTACTAGAAGTACAGAAGATGTACTAGAGGAAAGCACATTCAGATAAGATAGGTAGTGATGAAGGTGCTGCTGAGATTTATGGCTAGCCCTTTCATATCATGGAAAGAAAAACAGATGCAAGGCAAAGTAGTCAGGGATGGATATTGCTAGGATGTGGGACGTGCCTCATGGCTCAGCATTTCTTTTGGCATCAGCCTCAAAGTGCTATGGAGGGGAAAACTGAGGCTCAGTGCATGGAGCTCGTTTGCTAAGGCTCCTGCAGAACCTCAGCATCAAACTTTGGAACAGGCTGCCCAAGGTAGTGGTGGATTCACCATCCCTGAGGGTAACTACGTGACATGTGGACCTGCTGCTTACAAACGTGGTTTAGTGGTGACCTGTCAGTGCTGGGTCAAAGACTGGACTTGATGGTGGAGACTTAAATGTATCTTCCAGCCAAAGACATTCTGCCAGAATTATCTTCTCCATCTCCACCTGCTCACTGCTTGTCAGAGAAATCCTATACATTCAAAGGTGACAACTGTACCAAAAGAGTCAACAAACTCAGGAGGCTGGACATGGAACAAATTGCCCTCAGTCTAGAAAGACTGGGATGAAATGTATCCACAAATTCAATTACAATGTGATGCTCCCAACAATTGTCTTTGCCAGGGTTTATTTGCCAGAGGAGCTCAGCTCTCAGTAGTTGCCTTTGCTTCATGCCTTAGTTTCACTAGAGATGGACACGTGTAAATTGTTCCAGCATCATGTAAAGACATGGAGGGTTTCCTTAAAAAACCCAATCATTACACAAAGAATATAGAAGGGCTGGTGGAATTTGAACTAATTAATTAAGTCTATCATAGATGGAAGAAATAAAATGAAAAATGTGAGTTGCTGAACTAAACAATAAAACGAACCTGTGTTCTGAAGAGGCAGCTGGGACCTAATTATACAAAGTGCTCACTGAGGAAGCAGATCCTGCACAAATAAATGCTGTGCAAAAATGAACCTGCTGCACAGAAACTAATATGTGAGAAAAGCACAAAGGATTTGGGCCCCTGACAAAAAGGTATTTAAGGACTAATACCAATGCTGGCTGTCATTCAAAGGCTACCCATTGAAAAGGAAATAATTATAGATTAATAACATCAAACATTATTGAGCAGATGATGCCAGTGATCCTGGGAACAAGGAAATGTCACAGGTTTTCTCTCCCACAGGACTCTGATGCCTATGACTGGCTGCCATCTGCACCCTCCACCTGACCTCATCTGTGCTGGGAGTTCAGGTAAAAAGGTGCCAGGCTGTGTGGTGGAAGAGCAGCTGGTACCTTCCGTACAGCAGCAGTACCTAGCTTCAGGAAGCTGAGGCTTGATGTGACCAGATCAGGTTGTTCTCCTCAGCACTCCTTCTGAGTCCAGTACAATGTGCATCAGCTCCTGTCCAGCTGGGGCTTCCTCCTTCTGCCCTTGGAAACTATTACTTAGCACTGGGAAAGACAGGCAGAGGCTGGAAGTTTTGGCAGAGACTGCAGGTTTGAGGAGAATTGAGCCTTCAGCATGATTCCTGCATGGAGCCAACACATGGATGATGCTCTGGTTGCTCTTATGAGTTTAAATCAGGTCTTGCTGTATTTCTATTGCCTGCACAAGAAGAAAGAAAGAGGGGTATTTTTTGTCAGTTCATTCCCAGGCTCTGAAGTCATGGGGTTAGGACTGCGGTACTAGGCAGCCAACATCTCTGCAGCAGCAAAGATGAAAGTCAGACAAAATAATCCAAAGAAGTGCTTAACTGTGTCTATTAAGTCCCAAAGGATTTATCAGAGTTTACTTTCCCCTGACTTCTAGGAGAGGCTTCGGCTGAAGTCCATTAAGCAAATTAAAAAGCAGAAGGAAAATAAACACAGATTAATGGAGATAGGAAATTATGAAAGAAACAGCCAGACCATGTGACAGAGCTCCTGGGCTGCTATTCAGGTCTTAAGGCCCTCAGACCTTATAAATGGAGGAGATTATTCTCTTCACATCTCCCTGCTGGTAGTTGTAAAAGAAAGTTAATAGAATTTTTTTTCCCCCACTGAGAAGTCCTGTAGACACTCGAGTAATAACGTGATCCATAACGTTTCAGTTCGGTGCGTGACACGCAGCTATTTGTTCCTTTGTCTCCAGGCAGGGAATCAAGCTGTAAATCTTGTAGTGACACAGATACTGTACTGGTTCTGTGGCATTTTATCTCCTGCTGAAACTGAAACCCATCTGAGCAACTTCCCACACAATCCAGGGACTTGAGTGTCAGAACAACCAGGCAGGATTTCTTATTTATGACTTTGGCAACTGATTAATATTTAATCAAGATGAGATATCACAGACATGTTGAAAACCTCATTTTGCTTGTTAAAAATACTTTGAAACCAAGAAGTTGAACAAACGATGTCATCATGGAGCCCTGTTCTTCATTATCTTTAGATACTCTAAAGTAAAGCAAATGCTTCCGTAAGGGAGAGACTCCTTGCACTGCTCCTCTTCTGAGAGATGTTCTAATTTTCACTTGGTTTATTAGTGTTCATGTCCAAAATCAAAGAGATACCAGACTGGTAAGACAAGAGTTAATAAACACCTTCACTTTGCTATGTGGCCAGGTCCTGGTCCAGCTGTGTAGTAGTGTTGGCCTATGGGTCAGAAGTGGCTTTCATTGACTCAGCTGAAGATGCCAACACACCAGGATCAAGTTCTTACCACTCTAGCACATGCAGAATGTCTCTTGGGGTCCTCACCTCAAGTAAAACAGGTTTGTCCATTGTCGCTTTTCTTTTTACTTCCTTGACTGGAAGAGCCACTGGTTGTGTTTACAGCTTCTAAAGCAGTTCAAGTGTGCCATTTGTTGCTTGCCTCTGCCCATGGATTGATCTGTGTGACAGCTCTTGGCTTGTGAGTTACTCGTAAACAACACCTTGCAGAAACTGAAAGTGTTTTTCATATAAGTTTACTTATATGAAACTCTGTTCATGGGATCCCAGATCTGCCTGGCTAGAGTCTTGGGAAACAGCCAGTAGACTCAGCACAGGATTAGTTTTCGGGGAAACAGAACATGAACCCCAAAGGGCTGACTGTTAAAAGCACAGCCACTGCTACAATGCTTTCTGCCTGTGCGGGATCTCTGTTCCTGTGCCTTGGGGCAGGGTTTGCAGGGACAGGTAAACAGTTGCCAAGGGAAACCCCTCTGGGAGAAACAACCCCAAGGAAAGGATTTTAACTATGTTCATTACAGCAGAGGTTTGAAGTCTTCCCTCAGACAAGCTCTTTAGGATTGCAGGACGTGAGTTACTGTGTGTGCTGGTAACTGTGTAAAAGGCTGGTGTGCAAACCAGGGCTAGGGGTTAGTGAGTTTGGGAACGGCTTCCCAGCAGCAGTGAGGTCACTGCACATCATTGACTCTGCTCAGAGGATGACCAGCATCAGGGTAAGAGGCCAAGTTGTCTGAGCAGCTAAAGCAGGTAACCCTTCCCTCAGTGAGCCCCGTTTGTCAGCTTTCCAGTTCCCATGGCTCACCTGACCTTTCCCCACCAGTATAAGAAAACTGCACAATGACAGTGCCTGGAGCCCTGTGCTTTCTGTCTGCACTGAAAACACCAGTTCAGCACCCGGGCTGTCCAGCACAGAAACTGCGTACGTGCATGCCTGCATGCAGAGGAGCCTACACACAGGTGGGAGCAGCCAAGGGTCACCAGAGCCAGCTGTGTCATACCTGCTGGGGAGATGGCTTTGGATGTCTGACTGGCCATTACTGCCTGCTTACACCTTAGTTTTACCAATGGCAGCACAAAAGGACAAGCAGCCCTGCAGGAGCGTGTTCTCTTCTGCTGCTGCTGTTGGCATCACTGGCTATGGTCACCAAAGCCAAATTGTTCCGCCAGTGCAAGTTGGCTCACTTGCTCCATGAAGCGGGGCTGGATGGCTACAGGGGCTACAGCATCACCAGCTGCAAGTTTCAGTCCCCTGCTTGCCAACAGTTTTTCCTTTCCCCCTGTTTCCATCCTCCACTGATGGGAGATCCAAGGCCTTTTACAAGAGCATCTTCAACACAGCAGGTCAGATCATCTGGTGACTGACATCTTTCGGATCTGCAGCCAGCTGTGGTGCACTGATGACCACAGGCCTTTGGAAAACTGCTGCAGGAGGGTTTGTAGGGGCACCACAACAATGTTCCTCCTGAGCCAGCCCCAGGTGTGGAACCAGCAGCCCAAACCCAGTTCTGCCCAGCTTCACCCCGTGCCCAAACAGAAGCCACAGGACCCAACCTGGTCAACCTGATGCCTGTGACCACAGGAAGTTGAGAGTGAATAATGGTTGGGTCCAGCTCCTCCTGCTGTCTATGCAGGGAGTGGAGTAGTCCCACTGACTTCTAAGGCTGGAAAGCAAGAGGCCATGGCCATTGCCATTGTTGGAGGTGTCCCTCCCAGGCACCATAGCATTTCTGCCCCCTTGCAGAAATTTCACCTTGCACCTCTGGGCCAACTCCCTACCCTTGTCCGTATCCATCCTTTCCTCTCCTGGGATTCCAAGGGACTCTGGGTGTTTTGACTGTGGGTCCTGGTTTAGGTCTGCCACCAGTGGCCTGTTCTGATGAAGACATGGGAAGGGTGTTGCTGTGTGTGACCAGCAGACATCCTGCTATATGAGAAAACCTGAGCTCTGGGATGCTGGAGCCCCTATTTCTGTTTAGACAAAAACCTCCTTTTCCAGACAGGTAGAAAAGCTCCCCAGTAGCTTTTGTTGGTTTATTTGGGTTTTTTGCCCCAGCAGAGCAAGCAGGAAGAGATTGAAATATCATAAACCATCTGCTGGGTCTGCCTCCCATTTCCCCTCCTCCTTCCGTCTCTCTCTCTCACTTGTGATTACAGAGATAGACACACCAGCATTCGCAGGGGAAAGCACTCACTTCTGGTTGTTGCTGCCCATGCAGGCACCCACATCTGCTTCTGGTTCAAGCATGTGGGGAGAAGTGGGGAGTGGCCCAGCAGTGGGGAGAAGCAGCACCCAGCCCCACCAACGCCTGGGGCTGCTCAAGATCCTGGATCTCACTGCACCTGATGGGGTAACCTGCTCTGAGCTGGTGTCCTGGCTCAAATGAGCTCACAGGGCTGTGCTTCTCTCCCTGCAGATCTGCTAGCAGGTAGCATAACTGACTGCACAATCTGTGCCCAAATAATGGTGGGAAATCTGCAAGTAATGAATGCCTGGCCAGAAGGGGTTTCGGGGATGGTTTCTTGGTCAGGCTCACTTGTGTTTCTGAAAGGATATGGCTGCCCTTTGACTGCCACACAAAGCCATCACAGCCACACCAAAGACAAGGAACCACAGCTTCAAGACTTTGCAGATGGGTGGAAAGGGCGGGATGAACTTGCACCACTTCACTGTCTGCAAAGTATCTCACAGGAGAGCCTAAAGAGGAAGGAACAGAGCAAATATGTTCCATAAAAGAAGTCTCAGGTGAGAAATAAGTGCTCAGCAAACATCCCACCAGACAGAAGGTTGGTTCTTGGAGATTTCTCTCTGCCTTATGCTTTCAAAGTCCTTCAAAGAACTCCTTCCCCCACTTTTTGCTGACTCTTATCTTAGCTATAAGCACCTGGCATGGAAACAGAGCATTAATCACTGAAATGCCTTGATGAATCTAGATGGCAGCCTTTGCTCTATGTAGCCCTGAACCACCCCTGGGATGCTGGACTGCTATTACACAGGAAGCCTGAGAAGGCAAAGCAACAGGATGAGAAAACAGAAGTAGGGGGAAGAAGGCAATTCTACTGATTTTATAAATACGTGGTTTTCTGAAGTCCCAAGCCATTTTGGTGCAAAAACAGTGATGTTAACCACTGAATCCTGCCTTCAGAATCTGCCTGTCCCCTCCCAGCCACTGCTGTCGGACTCATTAGCTGGTTTTGCTTCCTGTGGTCGGCTGCATGGAAGCCTGGCTCACTGCAAAAGCAGCAGCATTTCTGAGTAGCTGTGAGGTGAGTAACCTGTGTGTTGTATGCAGCTCAGCCTACTGCGCCCGGCTGCACTGTCTCAACAAAGGAGAGAGCCTTGCAGTGGCCAGAGGTCGCAGTACTTGCCATTGCAATTCCTTTCCCTGGCCAGAACTTAGGGAGAGCTCAGGTGGCACCGAGGTGGCTGCACTCCTCAACCTGAGATGCTCAGTCAGAGTCAGAGGGTCTGCAAGCACTTCTCCAAAGCCAGTGAAAGCAGGTTCCTCACTGGGAAGGATACTACAAGAAGCAGAGCTTGCTAGTACTGGATATAAATTATATCAACCAACTAGCTAAAAAGACTCTCTTTGCTGCTTCTGTCCTCAAGGAGGTGTGGGCAATGCGCTGTCTGAGTGGGTGGAAAAACGTGACCTGTGAGAAAGTCCCCATCTCAGCTCTGTGGTCGTGCCTGTCACGTGCCTGTCATTTGGTCGTGCCAAATTTTCACTTCTGACTTAGCTGCACATTGTCTGGGTTTTCTGGAGATGGTGGGTATCTCAAACTCTTGAGTATTAGCGCCAGCATCCTGGAGCAGATACTGACACAGAGGAACTGTGCTCATTTCTGGACGTGACCAGACACATTTCTGTCAAACCATATCCCACAGAAGCTCTGGTACCTTCTTCAGCAAAGTAAGTTGTTAATTCGTGGCAGAGCTCTGAGGACCTGGGGCAGCTGCCTGGTGTAAGGTGTGATGTGCAGCACAGCTCTTCCCTTTCAGTTAGGGTAAACATTTAGGTGTTTGTCTTCACTGCCACTTGTAAACTACGTGAGGAGCTCGCTTTCAGCCATAAGCCCTTAACATCCCAAGAAGGACAAAGAGTATGCTTTCCTTGTTTCCTTTATGAAAGCAGATTTTCCATTTATTTCTGGGAGGTAGAATTTTCAGGGAAATTTGGTAGTCCCATGGGAAAAACCAGTATCCCTCAACATGCAGCCCCTCTGGCGACACAAGGACTGAAGGTAATCTGGCACGCTGTCGTGTCTGAGCACTGTAACTACAGCACACATGGACAACAGGGATCATGAGATCACACACAGGTACATTTTAGAGGAACAAGAAAATTCCTACCAATGTAGAAACAAATTAAATAAAGGGCTTGATCTTGTTTGTTCTTAGTTTAAAGGAGGTTTTACTACTGACTTTTGAGGCAAGCAGGACTGACCTTGTAGGGCATGTCTTCAAGCAGTTCTGAACTGCCTGAGAGCATTTCAGCATTTCCATTATATGCCCCAAATTTGGACATAAATACTCACTTGGCAGAAATCTCAGCCTACAAGAGAATCAATTGACTTGTTTTTTTCCACTCACAAAAACAATAGCAAAGAGAATGAGAAAGAGCTCTCTCGGATGTTTTTCTGTTACTGGAGCTATGCAATACCTTTGCACTAATTAATTCACCTATTCTTAAAGAAAAAAATGCAAAATAAATTAATCAATGTGACAGTCACTGTTTTCAGCTTCAAAGGAGGTAAATTACACCAGCCAGCAGCCAGGAAGCCATTGCTAGAACAGGGCTGGTCACTTGGTTGATGTGTGACTTGTGAGCCATGAGAGCTTGCAAGACACAGCTCACAGCACTGAGAGTAGGGCTGTGGGACCAGAGCTGCTGGGTGATCCATGTGCATGTGTGGGGATGGAGCAAAGCAGCTGGGGCTGCTGGAGTCAGTGCTAAGCATCACCCCAAAACCCAGCTGTGTGTCCAGCCAGCCATGACCACAGTGAAGATGGGGATTTTGCTGTCGTTTTCTGGAAAGCTCAAAAGACCAAATTATCTATGTAGCTGCTAAAGGGAACTGAAAGAGTTTTCATGAAGTCAGAGAGAAGAGCTGGTTCCCTGCTCCATGATCCTCTGTTGGTCCTCTCCTCTATGATCTCTACCCATGCACCCCCAACTCCAGTGAACAGAGCCAGGGGTTCCAGGTTCAGCTGCTTTGTCAATGCAAGAGACAACCTAGTGCACCATGTTACCATGTTCCTGTCAAGGGTACCTCTGCAAACTCTCTTTTAAGCTTCCTACTGGTCAAGTGATGCTCCCTTCTTCCAACCGGACCATGTAGCCAGATTTTTGGATTCTGCAAATTACATTTATTTGGGGGAAAAGCTGAAGTGTAATTTAACTATTTCTCCATAGAATCATAGAATCACTTGGGATTGGAAGGGACCTTGAAAGATCATCCACTCCAATCCCCCTGCCACAGCAGGATCACCTAGACCAAGTCACAGAATCAGTCAGGGTTAGAAGGGACCACAGGATCATCCAGTTGCAACTCCCTTGGCGTGGGCAGGGACACCCCACCCTAGATCAGGCTGGCCAGAGTATCATCCAGCCTGGCCTTATGCACCTCCAAGGACCTTCAATGCAATTGCTTTTCTTTACAGACTTATGGAGATGTAGTCAGTACAGGATGTCTCATGCAAACAGGGACAATCATTTGCTCCCACTTAAAAATGAAATTTCCTCTGATGCCCTCTTAAATTTCTCCTTCTGTCTAACCCACTCTGTGTAGTCTGTCAGCTGGCACAGGCTGCCTCTCGTCTAGAGCTCCCTGCATCCCTCCTTCACACATGGACAGCCATTCCTAGACACACGCCCACCGTCACTGGTCCCTTGCACATGTAGGCTGAGGGCAGGTACTTGCCATAAGCCATGGAGCAGCTCCTCTCTGAGCTGTGCTCCACAGCTGCTTGTGTCCTGCTCTCATAGATACTGATTCTGGAGCTTACATGAGGAAACATGATTGTTCTTGTGCACATCCTGAGGAAGGAGCTGGCAACTTCACAGTGTGACTTAATCTAAACAAGGGTTAGGTGATCGATATTGTTGTATTTCCATGAGAAGGAAGTTGTGTGAATAAAGCTGAGGATGCTAAGGAAAGAAATGTTTATATCATTCACAAGGAGGGGAAATACTGAAAAGGCACAAGGTTTTGTAGTTTGACCATCTTTACTGAGAAGAACTATATGGTTACAAATACTAGGGAATCTGTTTAATCCTTTCAGATGGTTTAATTTCCAAATCCTCACCTGTATTCATAGAATCATAGAATCATTACGGATCGGANGTTCCAAATCCTCACCTGTATTCATGGCCTGTGCTCCTGTGACATTGATGTTAAACAGGGGCACCCGGTCCTGTGCACCCAGCTGTGTGTGGAACCAGACCAGCACAAAATCAGTGTTTCTGTCCACCAGTGCTATCTGCAGAAACTTCTGGGACCAAGGAGCTCAAAAAGATCAAGGGATGGTGTGATTATAAAGCATGAATTCTGTCATGGGCAGAAATTCTGGGCACAGCAGAAGTCTTTAGTCCAGGAGAGAAAAGCTTGACAAGAACTGATGACTGGGACTTAGCTCCAGGCAATTTCAAATGAGAAACCAGTTATAAACTTTTAATCAATGGAAGGAGACTAACAACTAGAATAAAAAAGCATAAGAAATGATGGCTTCTCAAGCTCTTGACATCTCCCAAGAGAGACCAGATGCTTTTCTGAATCTGTGATCTCCTGGGGCTTTGCCAAAAGGAACACAAGTGAAAACCTGCAGTCTGGTGTCAGCAACACCATCTGTCTCACCTTCAGGCTGGATCAGGCTCAGATTTTACCCTGTTCCAGACTGGTTTTTAGACACTTGCCATTCCTCTCTGGATGACAGATTTTTGCCCCATCTCCAGTATCTGCAGCATGTCCTACCTCCACGGAGGGAGTACCATTCCATGGGAACCAGCCTGTTACTTCCTGTCTTACTGCTCTCCATGATCACTTTCCTACTGCCCACAGGGAAAGGGAGAGGTGATCATTCCCCTGCTAAGGGAATGGGGGAAAAAATAACATCTGACAGCTGGAAGGGAGAAAGTCTTCATGGCCCCTGGGTTCAGTATTTTTGTCTAATTTGCATGGTAGTGGGAAGCAACGTTCATGCTTCAGATTTCAGATGTTGTAATTGAATTTCCAGGTTTATTACATAATGAGTGAGTGTGGTTTTACTCCGTGAGCCTTGAAATTGGACCTGGTCCCTTGTTCCTGGGTATCAGAGCCTTGCTGTGGGTGTAGACTTTCCAATACTAAGGGGTGGTTCTTAAGAAGTATTTGAAAAATCACATTTAGCCCTCTTTGAGGAAAAGATGATCTAACAGATTCCTCTGGCTCAATGTCTATGAATCCTTTAACAGTTTCCTAGGGCGTCCAGTGTGTTTGTTCATGACCCTTCTGCAGCAGTGGTGGGCAGGGGCTGCCTGCAACCCATCCCACTCTCCCACCTTTGATGCTGATTCCCCCTTGGCTGGTTCATGACCTGGCTCTCTCCAGCTGAGGCTCCCTGGGCTACTGCAACTGTGGCTGCTGCAGACCTTCTCAGGGAAATTTCTTCAGATTTGTGCCAGATTAATTTCTTCCTCAAGGCTGCAGGACACTTTCTGTCCTGAGCTCCTTCTTTCCACATGCTGATTTCTTTAACTGTTCTGGGCTGATGTCATCCACGCTGGTCTCAGCTAGAGGAGTAATCTTTGTGGAAACTTTGAACCAAATCCCTTCTGCCTCCTTTGAATTGCTTGAGAGTGGTAAAATAGGCTCTTATAATTGTTAAAAGGATAATCAGTCCTTTCAGCAATGTTACCAGAAAGCAGATAATGCTGAAAGGTTAGCAGTAAGACAACAATTTGGCGGGGCTGTACTGTACTTGGCTGAAGGAATGAAAATGTAACTGCATGATACATACTATGGCCTGGGATCTGCTCTAACTTTTAATTAAGGCAAAGAAACTCAGCTCCTATGCAACACTGCTGCGTATTTCTACTGCATTTCACGTAACAAAACAGCCCTGCTGTGGCTGTTAGGATCACTTTCATGCAGGAGTTTGTAAATGGAAAAGTGATAAAATACATTTCTCCTGCAAAAGAGTTTGAACAACAAAAGTATTCAAAAACTGGAGCATCAACCTCATTCATTTAATTGGTTAATGTTCATCTACAAGTGAGAAAGGAACAGAATTTACAAGTGAGACTGCCAGCACCTGATCTTCTGCGCCGATCTACGCAGTCCATGCTGGAATCCTGTGCTACTCAGACCCCTTATAAATATACTGCCAGTGCTCTGCATGCTGGTACTACAGTAGTAGTGATCCCATGGAAGATAAAACTAGTCCCATTCACATTGTCCACGGATGGGTTTCTTCTTGCAACCCACACGAATATAGCGTGGGGAAACCAGAAAAGGGTCAGAACTTTTGTGCCCTAATTGAACTGCACGATTAACAAAGAAAGCAAAGTGCAAAGTGTGGTGCTGGTGCAGTGATGCACATGGCAGTTCCTGTTTTATGGGCAGCCAGTTGTTTGTTGGAAGTACTATTATCTAGAGTTTATGATGTGCCGGTGATGCCTTCCTGTCAACATTTGCTATTAGTGATTTCATTGTGCTGCACAGAGTTGGCAATATTTTGTATTTAAGTTCCTCTACTTATGAGTTTTGCTTGTGTTTTACTAAAGAGCATTTTAACACAGACCCTCAGGGGAAATTCCTTTCCCCTTATTAAAAAATTGTGGCTATTTTATTTTCCTTATCTCTGCCATCCATTTCCTTTTGTTTCTCAATGCATTGCTGCAAATCACAAAGACATTTCCTTGTCTGCTTTACTTTGGAGCCCTTTAATGAAAGCTCCTACATAATAATCAAAGTCACGGGATTCATTTGATGAAGGGAACTGGTTTTGCTGAAGGGTCACAGTTGGAGATTTAGCATTTCAGAAAAGCAAAAGATCTAAAGGCAGGAGAAATGGACAAGAGTTTTTACAAGATATCAGATAAACATGCAGTAACACAGAATGTAATTCAGCTCTTACAAAGCTCAGTGTGATCTGTCTTAACTACAACCAGGTGACTGGAGCCAGCTTGCCCACAGAAGTGAACCTTGGTTCCTTTGCCTCATTAGTCTGTTTTCTGCTGCATGATGTTATGTCCAGGAGGTACTTTGTATTCACGGACACAGGGCTGCAAGGAGTGGCGTAACATAAGAGGGGAAAACAGGAGAGATAAACATTTCCCTGTTCCCTTGTTCGTAGATACTGCTCAGACTGCTGCTCAGCAGGCAGCAGCAGATCAGGCTTTGTGACCCTGAGAAAAAGCGGTTGCTGCCCACTGCTTTCGTCAGGAGCAAAATCTTGAATGGCCAAAGTTTCTCAAGAAACAGAAAGTTCTGGTAAATGTCTGTGTGAAATATATTTTTCTGGCATTGTGTCCTGATTTAAATTATTTTGTGCCAATTTGGATTTGGACATCTCAGGGTTGCTGACACACAAAGGAACCAAGGACAGTATTATAGTAAAGAAAGAGAAGGAGTTTATTAGCAGAGAATAAAGACAGAGTTTAGAGATGAACAGAAGCCAAGGGCCTCTGCTCACTGCTTTTACCCCTGACCCTCTTTTTTCCTCTATCCTGATGAGGATATATTGCTGATTAACACAACTAAAAGGCCATGAAGATATTGATCTTCTAAGAGATATAGACAAGGAGGGAAGGAGAAAAATATCTGTCTTCCTCTGGCAGCTGTTTGCTACAATGGCCACCTGCAACAGAGATGAGAGAGAAGCCAAGATGGAGACTGGACGCTCAAGAACAAATGCCCTTCTGGAGTCCAGAAATTCTTCTGGGTGAGCAGGATTATGAGAAGGGATATCCGGACACCTGATTGCCACACAGAAATAGCATCTGGTTTACACTCAGAAGGTCCTTCTTTTGAGTCCCAGTGGAACCACCTGGCAATGAGGTGTATTTTTAAATTCTCAAACCTCACCTTACCTCTCTTCAAAGTAGATAGATAGTTCTTGCTTGTTCATCTGAATATTAGGCATTGCTCCTTGGACCAGTGTTAGTGTTTAAACAGGGCCCTCAGGAGACTGTGGAATTATTTGGAGGTTTCCTGTGTGGTCTTCAGCTGCAGGACTGTGATCATGAGGTTCTCCATAGGTCCTGCATGATATCTCCCAGCCAGTGCAGATAGCCCAATTATCCTACTTTATCTCCAAGTGACACTAGCTGGTCACATTTGGGCAACTGATTAAACATTGGTGACCACATTAACTGGATCTCCACTGAGAGTGGATGTGAGTTTAGCTATCCCTAGTGTCCAGGCATGTACATTTAACTGCCTGTATGTGAGCGGCTAAATCCAATACTGAACACCAGGGTGACTGTATCAGAGAATATACTGGCAATAACCAAAACCAGTGCAAAAGCACTTGCTAATTCAAGGGTAAATTGGATAAACACTGTAATGCCCCCCAGAGCAAAGAGCTACTCCTGAAATCTTCTTAGTTTTGGTTTTCCCTGCAGATTAAACAGAGGAGTCTTTTAGTGGAGGTTCAAACCTCATGGTGCTCTGACTGGCTTCATTAGTTAGTTCCCTGCTCAACATGCCATGTCCTTCCAAATGACCATGTAGTATTGGGAGAGGCACCTCTGGCACAAAATTAATCAAATGCAGAGAGGCCAAGCTCTCCAAAAGTAGATGTTCCCTTGAAGCAAACCTTGGCATCTACATCATTCTTGCCATAATTTCCAAAACTTGGACTTCTCAAAATTTTCCATGACTAACTAACTTACCTTTACACAAATCAGTGTATAAGTCAAGAAATTGCCATGTTCTTCTCCAAGACAGATGAAAGCAGTGAATGAGCTGCTAACATCTCATTACACACAACTATGTAATTATGTGGAAAACAACACAACAGGGATGCCTGAAGCAAAATTTGTAGCCACTGAGATCTGAGAAATTGTTCATAAAATACTGACTCAAATTGAAACGGTCGAGATTAAATTCAGTGCCTTAATACCAGCAACTCAGATACTACTGTGCTGCTTGGGCTTGTCATTCTCCCAGTTTCTTTAATGTTACTTAAATCGTATTGAGGTAATGGGAGCGGTATGGTTGTAAGCTGCAGACTTGTTTTAATTCAATTCTAACCTTGGCAGACTTTTAAATTTTAACAGATTCTGCAGTAAAATGCTCCAAAATGCCATAGTAGCCTGCTAAGCTTTGCAGGATGTGTTTTATATACTCAGACAGGTAGTTAATGGAAGACCTTGTTCTCCATTGGGGTCTCATGGAGTTGGGCACATATTGAAGTTCATCCTTAATAAACCTATGACACTGTAAATGCTGAAACCCCTGGACAAATAAGAAGAAATCTGACCACTTTTAGGCATCACATAACCTCAACTAGTCTGTCTTTCCCTCTGCTTTTCCTCACCTTGAAGGTGAGGAACTGAAGAGCAGTGGAGTCAGATGAACCCAAGGCTCTATGGTGTATGGCAATGCAAGGAGGAGAGCCCCGATTTGCACAGCAAACCTCTTTGGTTGCTGGAACATCTACCCTCCTTCTCTTGTTACATCTGTGCTCTCTGTAGCCTTTAAGTGAGGCAGAAGATGGAGATGTCTGGGTCACCTGAGGGAGATGCTGAAGGTGAGTAAATTCCACAAGCCAGTTAAAATCCCTCCAGGTGAAACAAGAGCCTCTCCTGCTCTAAGCTACTCCTTATTCTTAAACTGCCTGCTTTCTCTGGGGAGGAAGGGCTACTGAAGTCCTCAGACTGAGGCCAGCACTCTTGAGTTGTTCCAGCAGTTGGAGAGAGAAAATCTCAACCACTGCCTAAGTAAAATAAAACATCCCCAAGAGAATGAACAACACAGGCTTGCTTCAGTATAGCCCCCTGGGTATGGCTTGCGATGTTGACCATATGCTGTGGTGGCGAGGGTCATTCTAGCTCCAGAGATGGACACCCACTTTTTCTCTGTATTGCTAGTCCTGAAGGTTGGGTGTCCCCTGTACAAACAGCAAGGCCTGCCACCGCAGCCAGAAGCCCTTCTAGGACCTTAGCACAACATAATCTAGGCAGGGGATGACACCAAGAATATATGGCCCATTGATACTTCTTCCTGTTTGCTGTTAGAGCAGAGAGCCCACGGGTGGAGTAGGAGTACCATTTGTGGGGTGGCTTATAGACACAAAGGAGCTGCCTTTCCCCTGCAGCCTGGTGGGATTAGGGTTTCTTGGCACTTTGCTTACCCATGACCCAAAGCCTGGGAAGGGAGATAGCAGCATGTGGCCCAGTGCTCTGAGCCTTGCCCCGTGAGACTGCACTGCAGCCGAGGTGGCACCCGCACAGCCCTGGTTCTCAACGGCTGATCTCCTCATCTTGCCACAGGGCTGCAAAACCTCAAAAAGGGTTAAAATCTCTCACCAGTACTCTACAGTTTTAAGGACAGGAGACAGGCAGGCAGGCAGACTGCCAGCCCTTTCCCCAAGCACCTCTCCTTCACATATATGCAAGATCATTGTTACTGAGGGAGAGATCACCCAGCCTTTCTGTGCCACAGAAGGAGCACATATGAAACACAGCTTAATCTCACAGGGTGACCAGAATTGCCAGTACCTTGTTACTGGCTAAAACAAACAGCATGGTTGGTGCCAGGGGAATGGCCAGGCAGCCCAAAAAGGCAGATCACAAAACATTAAGTACTTGTCTAAAAAAAAAAGGGGGGTGTGAAGAGGTAAAGGGCTTTCTCTACAGAACTACTGTCTCAGCTGGAAATTAAAAAGAAGGAAGTCAGAGAAGAAGGGTTACTCTCCCAGTGTGGCACCTAATCCCAGGAGGAGAAGATGAAGATCTGCAGCACTGACCATGACTGCGTCAATGAACTGTCACCCTCCTGGCCAGGCTGCACTTTTGAACCACACCACTGAGTCAGACCCACAGGAAGATGGAAACAAGATGGCAAGACCTTTGAAGTTGCCAGGGTGTAACAGTGAGAGGAGACGAGAGAGCCTGTGCTCACAGTAACCCAGTGTCTCTCATCAGCAGCAGCACATTAATTTGCTGGGTAAGGATCATGCAAGAGAAGCGACAGAGCAGCTTGTCAGGAAAAAGGCATCAGGGAGGAGGCCCAGGGAGAGGAGGGGGCCAGGGGCCAGAAGAGGAGGGTGGGAAAGGGAGTTGGGAGAAAATTGCTCAAAATTACAGTATTCAGCTTTTGCTGACAGTATATCAAAGCCCAACTTCTGCCTTTATGATATATAAATCCCTGCTGCTTCCCCAGAAAAACAGTATCAACACAATAGAAACATTATGTGCTGGCGTGGGGAGGAGGAGCACGGCTGAAATGGGACTCGCTTTGGGAGGGATGCGGATCGGGACGTGGAGGGCCTGATGGCTCCGCCACAGACGCGAACAAAGTGCCCGTCTACAGCAACAATGTCCTGGGGAGGCACTTTGAATCCATCTCCTGTTACACAGTTTGAAGCTCACACACCTACACAGGTACTCACACACACACTCACTCACACACACAGTCTTATACTCACACACACCTTCCCTCACACTTTCACACACACGCTCACGCACATCCATTCACACATGCACATACACTTGCATGCAGACACACACAATCTCTCTCTTGCACACACACTCTCACACACACACACACTTACATGCATACACTCACACACACACACTTGCATGCATGCACACACTTGCACGCACACACACTCATTTCCTCATTCCCTGCCAGGGGAAGTGCCCCAGTCACTGCACAGGGTAGGCGTTCCAAAGATGCAACAGCATTAAAATTAAACTGGGTGATAAATCATAACTGACAGCTCTGTAAGAGGATTAAAGGTCTTGCCAGGGATTTATGCCTTCTTCTCTTTACAATGCTTTGGTCTCTCTCGTGGGACCAGCAGCCTCATTACTGGTGGTGCCAGTATGACCCTCTTCTTCCTCAGCCAGCAGCTCCCAAGGGCCAGAACAAGAGGGGACACAAACCTCTCTTAGGGTAGAGCTCTGGCAGATGGCTTGTGGGGTTGACAGAGATACTGACTGTGCCAGAAGGACACGAGCTGCAGAAGAAGGAGAGGGACATCCCAGGCAGTGCCTGGGAGAAAGCAAGTCCCCAGGAGTGGTGTGTGTCCCCTCAGGGGGCTGGCATGGCAGCCTCAATGGCTTCACACACAACCACATGTCCATGGCCAGGTGCTAGCTGCCAGGAAGAAGCAGTGTCAGAGCCCCTCACTGGAGCCAAGTTATAGTTAAATTCGACTGAAACCCTGAGCCAAATGGCTTGTTAAATGTGTCTCTCAAAGAGTCAGAGCTGAGGGGCCGAGAAGAAGGTAGTTCCTCTTGGCATGGGTTTAACATTGGGCTGGAGCTGGCTGTGCTGCCCACATGAAGCTCAACCCGAACAGATGGAATAAGTTAGCAAATGTTGGCCAGTAAATAAGTTATCTTCAAAGAACCGTGCAAACATCAACACAGCTCTGCAAGACCCCATGAGGGAGGCAGCTATCTCCCCTCTTCAGAGGCTGGAAGAGGTGGGGTGTGCTCTGGTGTCTGCCCTCAGGAGAGCTTATATATGTGAAGGCAGCCTCTGCCACAGCTCACCCAGCATTAGCTGCCAAACCCTAGCCCAGAGCTCAGCCCATGAAACAATTTATTATCTTTGAGGCACTATTTGCCAACAAACAACATCAAAGGCCTTTGTGTTTATAAACCTAAACTGGTTATTTATTAGAACAACAGATCTAGCACTCGAGCCTGGTGCAGACAGGCTTGCTCTACCACCTCCTTCCCACCCCTGTGCTCCCTGCTTGGCAACACCTTTCTTTCTCAGGTTGTGTGTGGAGAAGTGGGAGTGACAAATTAGGCTGGAAGCCGAAAGCACTGCCCCACTCTGTGCAAAACCTAAAATGGCCTCCTGGAGGAAATGAAAGTGTCTTTTGGAAGGAAAGCCAGTGGGATTACACTGGGGTTGCATTTGGTCCAAGGATCAAAAGCCAGTTAGATGTTTTACAGATATAGCTACCAGCCACAGTGGCAGAAAAAAGCTGTGCCTTCTCCCGATAGAGACGGGTAGCAGGTCAACCCCTCCTGTCACCTGAAACAGGACAAGCATTCCCAGGTGCTCCTACCAGACAAGTCTTGAGGAAGTCTGACCCAAAAGCCACGTGCAAAGGTAGCATAACCTTGCACACCCAGCACAGCATTAATTCATCAGTCCTTCAGCCAAATAGATCCAAGGAGAGATAACATGACAGAGAAGAGAGCCAATGCAAAGGGCAGCACCTAAGCAGCAGCCTAAGAAATAGCAAAGTATCCCTGCAATACCCAAGCAGGAGACCTTTCCTTCCACCACATTTCATCATCCCTTGTGTACTCAAGGAAACTATATTTCCATGAACGTCTGACTTGGAAAAGTAATCTTTTGCCTTTGAACTATCAGTCAGACCTTCAGAAGGCAGCAAATCTGGCCCCGTTTTCATTCACATGAGGGGATGAAGCGTGCTTCAAGACTATCAAGAAGCAGCAAGGTGTTTCCAGGAAATGTCTGTGACAACTCAGCCCATGGCTGGCATGCTGCCTAGTGGGGCTTACAGCCCAGAGAGGCTTCAGGCCCCTATCTTTGGGAAAGGGCACGTCTCCAGCTGCAGGCACTCAATAAGGAGCAACAAGCTACCTGGAACATACCTAGAAGTTTTACTAGAGGGAGAATTTGCTCAAATGAGTGAAAAAGACCACAAAGAGGAGGGCAAATCTGATCCTCATGTGGCAGCAAAGGGACATTTCTTCTGCACTGGTGCAGAGCAGCGATCCACCTCCTGCACAGAGATCTCCTCACTGTGCTTCTGCATTGCTGGCACAGGTGCCAGGGAGCAGACACTAACCCAACCTCTGAACCCTGGCATCCAACAATTCACAGTGAAGGCACTTTTGAGAATGATGTGGTTTTTTCTTTGCCATTGTTCGATTTTTCTTCTCTTAATTTGCCTTTTTTCAACCCATGCAATCTTTTAACACCCAGCACTTCTTTTGGCAAGGAGCTCTACAGCTTCGCTATCCTTTTTGTTTTATGAGGTAACACCTGAGCACAAATGATAACATGTCCTAATGTTGTAATTAGGGCAAAAAGAAAGTCCATTTTGCCTTCGCCAAAGCTCCACTAAGGTTAGGATTCAAATTTCTATCAGGTCCTCTGCATTTGAAAATTGTCTTCCATAAGAGGAATGCATTTTTTAAGTTGTCATTGAGATATTATAAATCAAATTAATTTATGGGGAGAAGACAGAAGGGGGAAGAGATGCTGCAATATGCAGATACATGGGCATGCACAATGGAATTGTGACAACTTTCACCTTGCACTTTTCCTGTGCCCCAAGGGTAGAACAGTAAGGACTGGCCTGTATACATGTGCAACCTGCATGTGGCTAGAAAAATGATGGAAAGGATTTTTCAACCATTTATTCCTCAGTTTGTTTCTGTACAGTGGGGGAAGAGCAGACCTTCCACACAGCCCCTGTGCTGTTCTGAGTGCATTTAAGTGTGCACTGAGCAGGCTGGGAGTTTCTCTAGAAGCTCTAAGTATTGTTATGTGGTTTCTTCCCTTTCCAGGCATCTTTGTCTCACTGATTTCTGGCCAGGAAGAGAACCTGGGGTACCCAAGCTCTGTGGCAAAGCCAGCTGTCGTGGTATTTCCAACCAAACCAGAAGTGCAGGAAATCTCACTTTTATAGGCTCCCGGAAGGCTTGTCAGGTATGTCAGGTATGCTGTATGTCAGATACACTTACCCAGACCAAACCCAGCCTTCCTGAAGTTCATCCATCACTAGCACTAATGTTTTTTTCCGTGTCAGTTTGAGTGGCTTGAGATTTTTGGCAATCAGAGGGTAGCAAAGATTTGTTTACAGCTGTTTTGGACTGGATGCTGGGTTGTTTGTTGCAATTCACGCCAAGGAATATTTCATAACAAGTAAGATATTCCAACTTACTCATTTTTTCACTGCTCTCATTTACTGTAGGGCTTTCATCTCAACAACTCGTGTTGTTTAGCAGTGGCCAAGTATTAAGCCCCCAGGTAAGATTCTTTGTCTAATGAAAAATGAAGACACACGGGCCCACTGTTTTTGCAGAAAGCACAGTTTCTCCCCAGAAAAGGAGCCTGTTATGCATTTCTTTTGACATGAAGACTCCTGAAGTCAGCAAACTAAAATGTGTCCTCAGTAAGATATGCAGAATCGGAGGATCTGATGAGAACTGCAGAACTCATCTCAGAAACACAGCTCTCCAGGCCCCACCGCCATTATCTGATCTGGAATGCAAGATACATCCTGCATCAGAAGATAGGATCTGCAGTTCCCAGTGTGTTAATAAGTTGACCTTCTCCAAAGGTCCTGCTGTGTGTATGGATGCTGTCTGTTAATTCCCTAGTGAACTGCTGGTTTTGGTATTTAATCTCTAGGAGGAATTTGAGAAGGTCAAAGTCCCCTTCTTTGAGGAATGCCATACAAGTAATAAAACAAAGTACATTTGCCCCTCAAAGAGCTACAAGTCTGGGAGCTCTGTTGACAAGAGACCTTTGGACTATATAAACCACTATCAGAAAGTGGGGAAAAAAGTAGGGTAATATTTACTGTAGTTTAATAAGTATGGGAAGATGGTTAATATACACAGAGTTTAAACCTCACCGTGCCATTTGATTTATACCGATTACAGTGAAAGGGTCAAGGTCTCTTTTCACCACTCTAATCCTATGGATCCCCTCCGTCTCTGCATGATGGGTGGAATTTGAATGATGGTTGACTTCTGGGAGTGAATAAGTTTAGGGTGTAACAAAAGCTCAGCAAAGTTCCCATACAGGGATGTGCTCATGAAATATCTGGCTAGTAGGACATCAGCACAAAGAAGTACTAAGCCCTAGGAGGTGAACTTGACACCACTGGCTCAGTCCCAAATCCCAATATTAAGCAGACCTTTCCCTATCTGTAGAGGACTTCAGAAAAAAAATACCAAACAAACATGGCAAACCATTTAAGGAGTAAAATTCACCAAGTTGTAAAGCAGAGTTTTGAGAAAGATCCTTTAAAACTATGATCTGTTGTGGTGACTCTGGGCACAGCAGAGGGTAACACGTGTGGGTGGGTCCATGGTCCTTGAACAGCACCTACAAAGGGTGAATGTCTCATAGACTAGGGCCTAAGATGGGTGGCTGTTGTTGCATAGTGTTGCCTCAGATTCCTGATTAGGTTGCTGGAGCTTCCAGCTCAGCTTTCCAAGAAAAATAAAGTAAATATGATAGCACTGTTTGTTTGTGGGCCCGTGTATCTCTTGTCCCTTCAAGCCTGCTGGCCAGATCCAATTAGGTTTTGGCAGTAGGAGCCGCTCCAAGGGATCACACACAATCAAGCTGATTTTAAGTGCATGGGGTAGACACAGCCTAGCAACACCTCCTCAGAGCAGAAGATGCTACATCACCTCAATCCTATCTGACTCCAGGAAATGCACAAGGAACACAAACACCAGAACTGAGATTTGTTTGATTGATTCTGTAGCTTGTAAAACTACTTCTGACGAAGGCCAGGGAGAGGTGTAGTGAGCAGCCTTGTGAAGGCCTGCAAATCCTTTCCAAAAAGCCATAATGACATTGCTGGATGGGCACCAGTGGGGCAGCGCTCTGGTACTGTCCAGGGTGAAATTGGAGCGCTCCACTCGCTCACTGAAACGCCTGTACGCCGATGCCCGCAGCATGGGGAACAAGCAGGAGGAGTTAGATATGGTCTACCTTGACTTCAGTAAAGCAGTAGACACAGTCTCACACAGCATCCTTGCAGACAAACTGAGGCAGCGTGGTCTAGATGATCGGGTAGTGGGGCGAATGGAGAACTGGCTGCAGGATAGAAGCCAGAGAGTAGTGGTCAATGGGACATAG
This sequence comes from Rhinopomastus cyanomelas, assembly GCA_013400115.1. NCBI lineage: Eukaryota > Metazoa > Chordata > Aves > Bucerotiformes > Rhinopomastidae > Rhinopomastus > Rhinopomastus cyanomelas. The sequence goes on from VXBP01007509.1 coordinate 309,197, forward strand.
TTGATGGCCTGTATCTAGTGGAGTCCCCCAAGGGTCAGTACTGGGACTAGTTTTATTCACTATGCTCATTAATGACTTGGATGAGGGATTAGAGAGGAGCACTGTCAGTAAGTCTGCTGATGACACAAAGCTGGGAGGAGTAGTCAACACCCCAGCAGGCTGTGGTGATATTCAGCGGGACTTGGACAGGCTGGAGAGCTGAGCAGAGAGAAATTGAATGAAATATATAAAGGGCAAGTGTAGAGTCTTGCATCTGGGCAAGAACAACCCCAGGTACCAGTATAGGTTGGGGACTGACCTGCCAGAGAGCAGTGTAAAGAGAAAGAGACCTGGGGTGGAGCAGAAGCAGGGTGGTTAGTAGATCAAGAGAGGATCTCATTCCTCTCTACTCTGCCCTGGTGAGACCACATTTGGAGTATTGTGTCCAGCTCTGGGCTCCTCAGTTCAAGAAAGACACAGAGCTGCTGGAGACAGTCCAGCGCAGAGCCACAAAGAAGACGATGGGAGTGGAGGGAGTGAAAGGACCTCCTGAATCTTTGTAAATATGTGAAAGGTGAGTGTCAGGAGGATGGAGCCAGGCTCTTCTCAGTGTCATCTAATGATAGGATAAAGGACAGTGGGGGTGAGCTGGAACATAGGAGGACCCACATAAATATGAGAAGGAACTTCTTCACAGTGAGGGTGACAGAGCACTGTAAGGGGCTTCCCAGGGGGGTTGTGGAGTCTCCTTCTTTGGGGATGTTTAAAACCCACCTGGACACGTTCCTGTGCAATTTGATCCAGGGTATCTACGGCAGGGGAATTGGATGAACTTTTGAGGTCCCTTCCAATCCATAACTTTCTGTGATTCTGTGACTTCCGCATTATCCTGGGAAGAAAACACCTTCTCAGACCAGCATTCATAGCCAGATGATGCAAATACAAACTCTCTACCATAAATTCAAATCCCCAGTACATAGTCAGGAGTGAATGCTGCAGGCTCCCCAGGGCCTCACCGGAAGCACCCTCTTTGCCCCAAAATCTCCCTGCATCCTCAGACATGACTGGACACTGTCTCCACTCCTTCATAACCCAGCTGTGGGCAGATAATGGCTTGGACTTCTCTTTTACTGCTGCTTTTATTTTATCTGCACTGAGATACCATCAGAGACAAGGCAAGTGTTGGGAGATTTCTCTGACAGTCCTCTCAGACATCTGATTTCAAATGGCCCTGGCTTATCCAACGCCTCGCCTAGCTGATTACTTCAAAGGGCCTGGCTCTTCCTTCTCTTGCCTCTGCTGCCCAGATAGCTTATTTTGTAAGGTTCTGGTTTTGGCCAGGCTTTTTATAACGTTCGTCAGTGTCACAGGTCTGGATCTGAGGAGGAAGCTGGGCTTCTTGTCTGACAAGCCCAAACTTTGAGATTGGCCAATCTGCTGGAAATGGAGGTTTTATGAACCACTCAAGTGATCTTTTGTGTGTTCACTAAGTTTAAGAATTGGATCAAGGTCGTGAACCTTTACCCTACTCCTGTTATTTTAAACTAGGGGTTTTTTCCAATAGTGATCCATTCCATTAAAACATCATTTTTCTAACTAAATTGGAGTTCTGTTCTACTGCATGTCCAGACAGGAGATGTAATGAATGGCAAGACAGAAGAACAGCTTTGTGAGGAAGAGCCCACAACCTGGATTAGAAACTGTGGATAAAATCTCAGCCAGCAAAGCTAGCAGTAAAATATTACTGACCTCCATGAGAGCAAGTTTTCACTATCCACTGATTTTTTGGTTTTTAATTGGAGTATTTCTTCCCTCTTCCTCCTCCCTGGATCTGTGTTTGTTTTCCTTCAGCCCACGCGCAGTTTTTTTCCTCCTTATTTTTGAATAGCCTTCAGATTTCTTTTATCCACAACTATTTTTTTGACTCCTCCCTTTGGATACAAACGTGGCTCCTGAAAAATCTAAGTTGAATTTTAAGAAGGTGAGAATGAGACAAAATAGCTTTGCCCTCAGAAGCTTGATTCTTTCCACAATTTTCTGCAGCTTTTTCTGCCAGCAGAAAAAAACAGATGCCTTACATGCATTTTGAAAGGAACTTGGTTTGCAGAGTAAGCCAGAACAAGTGTGGCTACAAAGCACAGTGCACATGGGTGTTAGGAAGGTAGTGTTAGTGATGGTTTTTTCCATCTGGTTGGTTCTGGATGGCGCTAACAAGCAATGAACACAGAAACTACTCAGGGCCAGCATGGTCCCCATCATTGGCACCAAGGTCATTGTCTCCAGCAACAGAAATGCTGTTGATTTCAGAATTGCAACACTGATGTACCCAAGTGGGGGATGTCTCCCTTCTCTCCATGCTTCAGGAGCTGAACCTTCCTATCTTCTTATTTATCTCTTGATAGAGCTGAGAGTTGCCAGTCACAGTGGGTAGCTGCACTGCCAAAGCACAACCCGTGCCCTTGAGAGTTTAACAATTCAGCTTGGCTGTTAACAGCTTAGTTCAATAGCTTCTACTTAACTTTGCCAGGTTATCATTTAGGTTTCTCACTGCCCACAGAGTGAATTTATTATTTGGTATCTTAGTTACACCTCCTGTGCTGGAGATCAGCCTTCAAGGGAGTTCACTGTAAAAAGACATTTCAGAAAGGACTGGGTTGATGTAAATTGCTGCTGCCCAGATTCCTGATGTATTAAAACTTTGGAAATCCAACTGCTTTTTAGATGGCAGCCTGGAAAGTTGTTGGGCTGGTAGTGAGTGAATCTGAAATCCTCTGTGCATCAGGCTTTAAGAAAACAATCCCATCACTTCCCCATTCGAAGGTCACCTCTAGCTCTGCTCATTCCTTCTTGTTCCCTTGAAGGTGGGCAGCGGAGCCTCCTGGTCACGCATACTGACTGCTACTGTGTACAGGGATGCTCCAAGCAGTAGAGTCACACTAACTGTGTTTGTCAGGTGATGGATGTGCTGTGCTCCACACTCCCCTTTCCCTGGGCCTGTTTCAAGTACCCAGGTTATCAGAGTGCTGCCATTATAAATGTAAACTGCAAATGGAACATCAAACAACAGCCCCGTCCTGCAGAGCATCACGGCTACAGCTCAGCCGAGGAGGAACTGCCTGATCATTTCCAGCTCTGAAACTGCTGGGGAAGGGCTGGGGAGTGACTGGGATAAAGAGCAGCATTCACAACAGCCTCAAATCTCTTCTTCAGAAGGGCTAAGGTCACACTTCCCTCCTACACTCAGCTTTGTTGCATTAAGTATAATTCTCTTTACTTTATGAAAACAGGTTAAGAAGAAGAACTGGAGATATTCAGATTAAAGTACAAGAACAGGGGGATTAAGAGGTCCTATCAATTAAGGTGATCCCTTTAAGGCTCAGCCCTTTCACCCCTGGAGCTTGGCTTTAATTTCTGCTCTGACTGATGTGACTAAATCCCTTCTAATCTGACAACTGATACAAGTCAGAAGTTAAGTATGTCCAGGCAGAAAAAGACACTGTTCTCATGGTCTCCATCCCAAGGATTCATCTTGACACAGGAGTCCCAGGTACCCAAATGGTCATGAGAGGGGCTCTGCAGTGAGAGGCTTTTTTTGGCACCTTCTGGTGCTGACTCTTCTAATTGGGATTCTTGCAAATTGTAGCCTTCCCCATTTTGTCCTCATCACCCTCCATCATGGTCTGGCCCCATAAGTGTGCTGCACTGTGTGTAACACCTTGTTTTTCCCCACTGTAGAGCCCCCAAGGTACGGTTTCGTCATTTTCCACACACAGCTGCAGCCTGTGTTTGTGGATGGAGAGGTGTCAGGATGTGCTATGTGAGCAGGCTGGAGAGTCATTCCACCCAGCCCTGAAGAGTCAGAGACATAGCTGCCATGGCACCTGTGGCAGAGAAGAAGTATAGATGGCTCCAGAGATTGTTCACCCAGCTCATTTAGACATTTATTTGGGAAGGGTTTATATATGTGAGTGTTTGCCTCATGCACTGGCAGTGAACAAGGCTGGCAGGGCTTGCCTCCACCCCCTTAACCAGCTGTGGGCACCCTGAGGCCACTGACATGGATCTGTTTCTCATTACAGAAGCTAGCAAAACCTAAACAAAACTGGAGCATGTTGTTATCTAAGAGTGAATGTCATCTCCTAAGGCGGATGCTGAAGACAGTTTATGAGTTGTGAGATCTTCCAACTTGCACAGTAAGCCTCCATCCAAATACATGCTCCTGCAGTACTGAGTTCTGGACAGTCAGAGCCCAGAGAGGTGGTTGGGGCCCCGTCCCTGGAGGTGTTAAGGCCAGGCTGGATGAGGCTCTGGCCAGCCTGATCTAGGGGCGTGTCCCTGCCCATGGCAGGGGAGTTGGAACTGGATGATCATGTGGTCCCTTCCAACCCTGACTGATTCTGTGATTCTATAATTTCTTCCCAGTGAGGGTGACTGGGTGATGGAGGGGGCTGTTCAGGGGGTTTGTGGAGTCTCCTTCTCTGGAGACATTTAAAACCTGCCTGGACTTGGTCTAGGTGATCCTGCTGTGGCGGGGGTTTGAACTGCATGATCTTTCGAGGTCATTTCCAATCCCTAATGTGTGATTCTGTGATCTTATTCCCTAGCAATATGAACAAAATAATTGTTCTCTGAGGTTGTGTTTTTCCCTGCAGACAATCTCTCTAGGTTGAGTTTGGGTCCTTTTTCTCTCTAACATCTTGCATCTGCTCTGATTCAGAATTTGAATTCCAGCTCTCTCAGAGTCAAAGTTAGGTAGTACCATTTCTTTCTACTTCTTCTCTGGCTGGGCATAGTGGCAGTGAGGATGGGGAGAGCTATAAGGAGGACGCTTGAGCCTGGGCCCCACATTCCTAGGAAGTTCTCTTCTAGTGGTCTGTTCCTAGTTTTCTATCTGTGTGTGCTTTTTCCTTTCCTCCTCCTCCTCCATTCTGTTTCCTGGGGCCTGACGGCTCTTGTAGTCAACAGCCAGAGATTTGTCTTTTCATCTCAAGAGACATGGTACTGCTGTGTACCTTCAACAAGCCCATCATAGAGGCTCCTCCAGATGCAGCAATAGGATCTGAAGCCCTGCTTGCAGCTCTGTCTTGCAGGATGAGTTTCGGCAATGCCTCAAGTGCTCTTCCTGACCATCTTCTGGAAGATCTGGAGAAGCCTATGTGCCTGGTATGGCCTAGGCACAGTACAGGACTTGTCTTCCCTTATCCTGCTCCCTAAGCGCCACAACCCCAGAGACATCTCCAAGCACACCTTTGGGCACTCCTGGGGTACAAAACTCACCAGGTGTAGGAGGGTCTAACCATAAAAGGAAGTTTGGCTCAGTGCTTCAGGATTTTAAGAACAAGAAATAAGGGTTAACACCATTTCCGAGTGATCCAGATGTGGAGAGAGAGGTCACTGTAGTCCGGGTGGTTTTACCACACATGATCTCCTTTGGTCATCAGCTCGTCTCAACACATGGTCTCAATTAAGTCCCATTCTCTTTTTTAATCCATTAAACCATCACGAGCTCTCCAGTCCCTCACTGGGCTCATCTTGGAAAATCTTGCAATAGGTCAGATTTCTGCCAAATCATTCGGATCATAGCTTTTGGCTTGTCTTTCACCCTGGGGGTTTGCTTCCCCATTGGTAGAAGGATAAAGGTCTCATGCAGAGGTCTCAGGAGAGGTGTGTGTAGGCTCACTGATGCTGGTTTGAAGCAAAGACAGAGTTTGTGTGAGGGTGTGCGTATGTAAAACTCAGTGCTCCAGTTCACCTTGGAGGCCACCCACAGACTCTAAAATTACTTAGTTGCTCATATATTTTCCCTACAATAAGATTAATTTGTGGGGAGAGGGTGGGGAACACAGAGACTTCAGGGGCTGGTGAACTTTGCTGTTCAGACAGATGCTCAGTTTGTACTAAACCTGGAACAAACTGATGATTTAACACTTTGCAGAGCTGAGCTGATGTGCTGGGAACGGGAAAGTGTTCTCAGGAGTGTGATATGAATTCTGGAACCTCCCATCACTTTTATTTTCATAGATTATGGCAGCCTTCGTCACTTCATAGTCCTCTGTCAGACCAAGTGACTCTCCAACAAGAATTGCATGGTGTGGCTGTGACCAGCAAACCAAGGCGTGTGCAATGTGTCTGGCTGCCAGCCACCTTGGCAAATAGCCCACGGGAGCTAGCCAGGACTGGGCTCAGTTAGAGTAGGTTCACACCACAGGGTGACAATTTTGGCACAACAGAGGTGTTCATGGAGCTAAAACGTGAATGAGAGATTTAACAGCACATGCGCAGCCATCCCTGCCTCAGCCGAGGGAAGAAGCCCTGAGATGTTCACTATGGCCAAGAGCTCTTTCCCTGGGTAGCTGTGCAAGGGGTACCCCTAGTTAGACCTTTTCTCCTGGTGATCCATCAGTCTGCATCTGTATGGCAAACTGTATTTTAGTGCCATGGAAATGTCCTTAAGTTCATTAGCAGATGTACCATGTTTTGCAGATGGATCCCTCGGAAGACTGACTTCATTGTCCAGTGAGCTGTGGGTGCAGACTTTTGAGTCCATGTAAAACAAACAGCTGCTGGGCAAGACAGAAGGTAGTCAGAAATTAATAAAATCTTTGCTAGACTGAATGGTGAAATGCTTCGAAGCAGGTATGTCAATGAATAAACATGCCTGTTGGATGAAGGACTAAGGAAAGCGAAGGAAGGAACATGTTTCCTGAGACCACTCTGGGCTGTCTGAGCATCTCACATGGTCATGAGAGGGGTATTTGTGAAGCAGAGAAGAGCAGGAAAGGATGCATGAGACAACAGATTTTATCAGTTGAGTGTGACATACACTAGCCCAGGTTTCACTCCAAAAGCCCAGTCCCTTAAACAATCCTGAACAGTCTGACCACGGGCAACTCCTGTGACTTTGTGGTCCAGGTTCTGTCGTGGCTGGCCAGGGATTAAGTCAGTAAACAAATTCATTGCATTTTTTTCAGCCTTGGCCAAGAAGAGGAAAACAAATCATCATGGCCCAGCATTTTGCATGCAAGGATAAGATGACTTCCTTCAAATGCCTGCTGTCACCAGCTCCTCGTGCTGGGGCTCTGTAGAGAGGGAGGCAGTTAAGTACCTCTGCCAGTCGCAGGTTCATGGTGTTAGATGGATTCATAGCCAGTGGTGTCCCTCACAAGTCACAGAGCACCACTGCAGCTGCTCCCACAGTATCGGTAACAATACATGCAGCATGTTGTAGAAAGAGGGGGAAATACTCTTGAATGTTTTGAGTTCCTGATTCTGTTTAGGACATTGTCAGAGTCTGTGAGAAGTTCATCAGTGAGCTGCTTCTTCAGAGAAACGTGCCATCATATGCATGTCTCATCTCATCTATTACCTTTACACTAGATCATACCTTTCCAACCCCTTATGTCATTGCAATACCCCTAAGCCTGAGCCCCTCACACAGCACATGCTGAGAAGAGGGTGCCCATACCTGGCTGTTGATATGGCATCAACATAAAGAAGATTAAACTGTGTGTTTTACCCCTGCACATTTCCCCATGAAGAATATTGTCAAAATACCTTGAGAACCCCAGTTGAAAGGATCTGTTAGTAATAATGCTCTGTTACTGCAAAGCTACTGCTGAAGGTCTGTCAGCTTTTCTCTTGTGATTACATACACTGGGGTTTACCACAGAGTTACAGAACACCTCCACAGGCTGACACTTGGCAAACAGCATCCCAGCCCTGAGCCATTTCATTTTTTATTCGTTTTCTGAAAGCTTGTGTTGGCTGATTTGAAGCCTGAAAAATTAAGAAGCAGGACAAAATCAATAATACCTGAACTATAAAATCTACACTCTGGGGATTTACAAATAGATGACTCTAGAATAGACTGATTATTGTTCTAGCAATGGTCCACACCAACAGTGAATTGGACAAGTAAATAAATAAATAGAGTAGAAGAGATCTTTTCTTTTACAGAAGGCATGGAAAATTGTGGTAGCTCAGCATCCCTTCTCACCTAGGATCCAGCATGAATCATGTTGGCAAACTTGTGTCTGCAATATCCTCGTCTAGTCGGTCTTTGTCAACAAGTGAGAGAGTGAAAATGCAGGAGCTGTGAGGTGAGGAATGTTCATTTTTTTACTACAAGAAATTAATTTGTAAAATTGTTTTTTTCAGAAAGACACAGGGCATTCACTTTCTAGCAATATGAGGTGCTCTGCGCATACGCTGATGGAGATTATGCCTGTGTGCCCTTGGCAGTTCTGCTCCTCAGTGCTCTCTGTGGACTATGATACCAGTGCAACCAAACCCATTACTCACTGCTCTTTTCCTAAGCATCCTGGCCTCCATGGGCAGTTTCTGCAAGGACAGCATGAGGGCAAGGACTCCAATATGACTGACCCATGCAGACCTGGTCATTCTTGCTCTTTGCCTGTCCTTACAGCACATCAGACCAATCCATACACCTAGGTTACATCCCAGCAGCTATGGTCTGACTTTGGAACAACACTAAGTTTGGGATGGAAGATACTGGGTCCTGAGCCCTGTGGCAAACATAATTAAATAGGTTCCTGTGTGACTTGGTCTAGGTGAGCCCACTGTGGCAGGGGGACTGGACTAGATGATCTTTTGAGGTCTCTTCCAATCCCTAATGATTCTATGATTCTATGATTTAATAGGAACCAGACAGGAATTGGAGAATGATTTCTGTTGCTTTTAGCAGCACTAGAGTGGAATCTGATTGCAATTGTGTCCTATCTACTGACCTGACCAGTACAGGGATGGACGTCCAGATAAAATAAAGCAACTTCTTACACTCAGCTTCTACAAAAGAGCAGGAGAGTGGGGAGATGTTTCACAGTTTGAAATTCCAGAAGTTTTCTTGGCCTGGGCAGAGATGCTGCCTTCTGGCACAACAGGTAAAGCATTTTGTTTCTATGAAGGTTGGAAACAACCCAAACAAACGGAGACTGGTTCTAGCTGTAAACTTACAACGAATTTTTTTGAATATGCTTGTCCTACAAAAATGTGTGCAGCTAGGATGCTGCAGTGACTCTTGGAGTGATTTCTGCCAGAACATGTACCACAAACCCTGGTGAATAAAAATGAATAAAAAGGGATGCTTCTAAAGACATTGAAATTAGACCAAAGCTGCTAAAATGGTGGTAGAAATTCCTCAGTGCAAACAAACTGAGAATGGCCTGTGCTTGATTAAAAACATTGCTTTGAACCACCAAACACTGTTTCTCTTATTCCTGAATCCTCTCTAGCAATAACAAAAAACAAGGAAAAAAGAATTAATAAGGCACGGGTGACACACGCTCTGTCTTACAAGTACATCCAGACTTTTTAGCAAAATGGTAAAACATAATCTAATCAAATCAAGCATGTAATTGGAAACTGTTCTGTCAGAAGTTGAAAAGAATCACATTTTATACACACGTAAGTTCAAAGTTGGGCACATCTTGCTATGAAAGACCTGATGAGAATTTGGAACTTCTTAAGGTTCATGAAAGTTCCCAAGGAAGAAAGAGCAATCTGGTCTTAGAAATACTCCAGAAAAGATTAAGCTAAGTCTTGGTTCATTTAGCAGATGAGCCACATATCAGTTAGAAAGAAAATATTAAATGACTGGGAATGTCATAAAAATGTTATGCTTCAGCTGTATTAACTGGCAGAAATTGTACTTGCTGTTCCAGTAAGTTATGTGAGTGCTGAAAGAATATTTTCAGGACTGAAATATATTCCTTCACCACAAAGGTCCAATATCACAGTGCAGTGCTCTTAAATAAGTCATTCAGGAGAAGCATGTTTGTTTGACAATATTAAAGTATTAGATTTTGTTCTGCAAAATTACCATGCAAGAATAAGTGATCAAAAAAGGTATTAAAATTTAACTTCAGCTTTTTATTTATGCTTGTATTAGGGTTAAAACCCACCTGAAGGTATAACCAAATCCTAAGCTTTTATTTTGTTTTTCATACTGCAAACCAAAGCAAGAAAAAGAAACCTAAGACAAGACAGAACGAAACAGTCTTGCTTAACCTCTGGGTGTAAACCCAACCAGGCTCCCCAAATTCTGCAGTTCTGCAACAGCAAGACCCTGAATTACTTGTTGCAGCTGTTCTCCCATGCTGGGAGCTTCAAGCTGACCATCAAGGGTGCAGTTCAAAATCTGGCTTTGAATGGATGAACCTGCTCACGAGCAACCCAAAGCAGTTCGAAAGTTCCTCTCTCACACTCCCCTGTCAGAAAAACAACCTCCACAAATTAATTTTGGTAATTATTTTAGAAATCAACACCATTATATGATACTAGAAAGTATCTAGAGAAGGAATGATTGATTATTAAGGCTATTTTTAAACTGGAAACAATAATTCATCCCTGGTCTGTGTTTGACCGTTGTTGCTGTCTGCACAGGTTGAAACTTGAAAGAGTATTTGTAATAAAGCGTGCTCATTCCTTAGCAGACAGACCCCACTAAGCTCATTTCCTATCCAAATGCAGTGTTCAGTTTAAAAGTTAATCCCCCCCCTACAGAGGATACGGGCTACAACAATATTCCCTCCTTTAATGAGGGGGAACACTGCTGTGCTGGGAGTATTTTCATGGCCAAATTAAATTCCTGAAGTACACCCAGCATAGCCAGGAGTCCAGTTCCACAACCTTTCCCTACCTTTCCTTACATCTTGAACTTAGCACAGCAGAGTCAAGCCCATAGCTGGGAACAAACCATGGTGCTCAGTTCTGCTCCCAGATATGCTTACAGGAGCCTACCTTCTGATGGAGGCTGCTCAGGTACTCCTGAGGGTGTTGTCAGACTGCACTCCTTGAGGTCTACCAGAGCAGATTTTTCCTAATAAAGCCTTTTCAAACTATCAAAAAACTGAAATGAATGAGGAAAGACAGGAAATTTGAGACAATGTTCTTTGGTTTGCACAAGTTTGACTATCCTTTAGTGCTCATGACAAAACACTAAAAACTGGTGACAAAACAGAGTAAGGCTTTCTTAGCTGAGAGAAAGAATGAGAGTCCATTTAGGAGAAGCACGAGGTTCTATAAATAGATAAAATGACGCACACTTTGTTTGAGGGAGCTTTCAAGGCAGTACACAAATTAAACTTTACCATAAATCCTGTTGGACCTATGTAACAGGGTATTCAAAAAAGAAAAGCCTGTCTCTACAGTGGAAAATGTGCCTTGATAAACACAAGGTACTTTGTTGACTGTGGTTGAACACTGTTGCAATAATCTCACACAAACAAAAATATAGGTCTTGTTTTATTTGTTTTCTTTATTTTACTTCTTTACTAAAGTCACAAGTTTACAGTCATTGCGTAGAGAAAATGGAAACTTGTACCTCATCATGGTAAGAAGAATCCAGCACAGCTCTCTGGCACACTCACTGGCCAGCTCAGCCACGGTTTTCATGGATGTATGCGCTAAGAAATACGTTCCCATCTGAAGACTCTGGAAGCAGTGTTGGACCCACCTCAACGAGAGTCTGCAGACGGGACTCAGCCCAACCTACCCTCGCTCTTTCAGCTCAGCGGGGAGTCAGACTGATACACTTCATCAGATTAACTTCAATGATGAATATATCTCTGGCTCTTTTTTACTGACTTTTAATGTTTTAATCACAGCCTTTTCCCAGGACGCAGGCACTAGGAAGGAGCCACCCAGACAGCCCTGTATGCGTACATGGAAGAGGAGCAGGTAGACCAAAGCCTTGAAAAGGAGAACAAGCAGTGTTATTTTGTGCTGTAAAACAATAATGGTAACTGCTAGGTCCCGTGCAAAACATGTGCGGTAGCTTCTGTGCCTTGAAACACAGCTCCCACATGCTGTGTTCCTTTTAGTCCAGAGATTTCCCCAAAGCCCACATTTCTCTGTGCTTATACAGATGCACACAGTTCCGGGCAAGACTGCAAGAGCTGCCCTGGGATGTGTGCCCACATAGGCAGGGAAACAAGGATCTTCACAATCAAAGGAAAGCATTCACAGTTTGTCTGTCTTTCTTTTACTGTTTATAAATACCCAGTTAGGAATTAGAGGAAAACCACTGTGTGATTTCAGTAGCCAGTCTTCTACCACAAAAGATGAATAGTGAATAGCTGAAGTGAATGATTCCCAGAAAACTCGGCCTGAAAAAGGTTTGCCTGTGTGATTCAGCAAATGCTTACGAATAAATGGACAAGTAAACAGAAGTCAGAACTTGACCAGAGGATGGATTAAAGTGATCAGAGTGTCTAATGACAATTAAATATTTATCATACACTATATATGTGCATATGCACATATGTCATGTATACAAATTATGTCACACACATAATGTGCAAGCATTACAAAGCCAGACTACTGACAGCAGCATACGTTCTAGCAGCTGGCAACGAGCAACGCTAATGGGAGTGCAGGAGAAGACTGTCTGTGGGTGCCACAGTGCAACAACAGTGTCATCCACGCTTTGTCTTGTTGGGTCATCTGTCTCATAAGCGTGTTACAAGCATGATCAGTTGTCCCGGTTAGAGCTGGAGCAGAACGAAATTTGCTCAGTGATTTTACTTTTCAGTCCAGTCTCTTCCAACTAAATGCATTTTTGACAGTTAATGGCAAATCTGTGCAGACAGTGTCTGCCTCTACAAGTGACAGCACCTGGTGTTTACAGTTACTGCCAAGGACTGGTGTACAGAAAGGCTCTTGCTTACGTTTGAACCTGTGAAGACCGAGGTCACTGTTAATCTTGGGTGCCATGTTGGGGTACAGTAAGTGAGAGGCCACATCTGCTGGGAGGAGTGGACAGGACTCTAAATTAATCAACAAGGTGTTCCATTACAGAGATGTTGTCCCAGTTTGGATTTCCCAGGGTCTTCAAAAAACACAACAAACTCAAGGACAATATGACAGTAATGAAAAATTCTAAAGAAGTTTTAATAACAAAGTACAAGAAACAATTAGAAAAAGGGGAGGGGCATTAGTGCAGTGGTGGTAGATGAGTGCAAGGCCAAATCTAGCCAAATGCCCTTCCTTGACTGGGTTCTCTCTTGCTCTGCAAATCGTTCTTGCACAAGCAATTTTCATGAGATGTTGCACATGTCCTCTCAGCTGGCAAGAACTGGAAATAATTCGCCAGAAGCCAACACAGAAGTTGCATGCAAGGAGGTCTGAAAGAAAGCACATGAAAAAAGGCAGTTAGTTGCTGTGTAGTGATAATATGCAGCTATAAGAGAAATGCAAATGTTTTGCAGAGGGAGTGTTTTGTGCACCCTGCACAAACACAGGAGACGAGTTCCTCACAAACTTCTTTGAAATCCAGACACCAAATTCTGCTCCAAGTTTGCGTGAGTCTAATAAGGCAAATGAAGCTTCAACACTTTCAACATTTGGTGTTGGAGCACCTTTGGTTACAGCCCTTGCCACAAGGAGTACTGCTAAATGAGAGACAACACAGTTCTCTCTGATGTATTTCTTCTCATACATTAGTCTCTTCTCAGAAGTGATAGGACAAGATGAAATGACCTCAAGTTGCACCAGGGAAAGTTTAGGGTACCCATTAGGGAAAACTTCACCAAAAGAGTCACAGAATCAAAGAATCATAGAACGGTTTACGTTGGAAATGACCTCAGAGATTATCCAGTTCCAACTCCCCTACCATGTGTAGGGACATCTCTCACTACACCAGGCTGCTCAGAGCCACATCCAACCTGGTCTTGAACACTTCCAGGGATGGAACATCCACAACTTCCCTGGGCAACCTGTTTGAGTGCCTCACCACCTTCACAGTGAGGAATTTCTTCCTAAGATCTAATCCAAATCGACCCTCTATTAGCTTGAAATCATTGCACTTTCCAGCCTTCCTGTAGGCCCCATTCAGATACTGGAAGGCTCCAATAAGGTCCTCCAGGAGCCTTCTATTCTCTGGACTGAACAGGCCCATTTCCCTCAGCCTGTCTTCACAGAAGAGGTGCTGCAAGCCTTCTGATCACCCTTGTGACCCTTCTTTGGATTTGCTCCTATAGTTCCATGTTCTTCTTTCATTTGGGGCTCCAGAACTGGATGCAGTACTCCAGATGAGATCTCACAAGAGCAGAGTAGAGGTGGAGAATCACCTCCCTTGACCTGCTGGTTTCACTTCTTTTGATACAGCCCAGAATACACTTGGCCTTCTGGGCTGCGCTCACACATACTTGGCTTGTGTTGAGCTTCTTCTTTACTATCAGGCATTGGAACAGGCTTCCCAGGGAGATGGTTGAATCCCCATTACTGGCCATGTTTAGATATGGACTACTGGAGATACAGAGCTTAAGGACAGGCTTGGCAGAATTAGGTTAATGGTTGGATCAAATGATCTTGAAGATCTTTTCCAAGCTAAACAATTCTATGATTCCATGATTCTTTGTCTTCAGAAAACATCTAGATTTGCAGTCTTCCCTTGGAAACAAACAGGTTTGTTCTTCATCTGGGTTTGAACTAGACAGATGAGGATCTGAGCTGAACTGAAAGACCCATTGACCTAGTTGTCCTACACATACTGACACCAAAAATTATGTTAATGCTCAGTGTGAAGGTTGTTTGACTTGAACACAACCTATAAGCCCATTTTCAGTTACAGGAGCACTCAGGGGCTGTAGGCAGTTTTTTCACATATTCCTGTCAGCCGCAGCTGAGCTTTATCTGTTCTCCGTTTACTATTTGAGTGTCTTAAAACAAGGAGGGAACAAATGCCAAGAAAATCCTGGCACATTTTCTATGTGTGACAGCCATGGTATAAATAATACAAAATTAATATTTTCTTTTTATTTTGTATCTGCTTACAGCCAATTTGTCCCATGTATTCTAGGCACCAAAACCAGGTCAGTAGCAGCTTTGACAAACAGATTTTCTTTCTTACAAAATGTTTGGTTTCTTTCAGAGCCCATCCAGTCAAGCTGCCATGAAGAGCTGATGATAAATGGAGACCTTGTGGAGCTCCTCAGCAGTCCTGTGCCTGTGGGAATGGGACAGATTGCTTGTTCGTATATCAGCACATTGTTTCATGAATAAATGAGGAAAAATAGTTGAGATCAAGTGCAAGATTTTGTAATTGTTCATTTAAACCTGCAATAGGGGGAACCCACTCTCCTCAGGTGACCTGTGGAAGAGGGCCTGTCTACCCACTAGATGGTGCCAGAAAACAATGCAGCTGCTCAGAGTCAGCCCCACATGGGCCACCACCAGCTCAGGTGTCAGGGCTTGGACCAGCGATGTACTGAAACCTGGGAGCTCTAGAGCTTGGGTGGGGAGAAGGGGGCACCTTCCTCCCAGGCAGACCCACCAAGGGGGTTAGCAGGACCAACGGGATAAGGGCACCCTGCAGACTGAGGACATCAAGCACTGCAGTATTTTCTCTCGCATTTTAAGGAAATAATTTCAGTTTGATTTTCACTTGAAAAATCTGTAATTTCTAAAGTTGCATGAACTTCACACAAGGCAATTCTCTCATTTAATTAACACGGGGCACTGTTTTCTCCTGGGTACACAAGGACCACAGGAACATTTTTATTTTTTAGTTCTTGTTCCTGCACTATTTTGAATGAATTGTAGACATTAATCATTCTTCTTAGTGAGCACAAGCTGGATTCTGATCCAAAACATAAGCCAGAACTACTCTTTCTGATGAAAGAGAGTTTCCCTGATATTACATGATTCACAGCAAGATCAATTTTTGCCCTTGCTTTGCCAGCGTTTTTGCCATTGTCCAAACCCAAATACAGTGCTCCTGCGTAGCCACAGGAAAATGACAGCAGTAAGCTGTAAGTGAGGACTCTGGCCTGTAAAGCTGTCATCTTGTATAGTCTGGAAAAGCCTTCTGGGTAGAGAGCAGGGTCACAGGTCAGACCAATTTCTGCAGCAGTCACACAAAGGCCAGTTGAGGTCAGGTCACCTGCAATAAGCAGATATTTCCATGCTGAAGCACGGGGTAATGTGGTCCTGGCACACCCCCTGTTCCAAACACATGGCCAGTATTTGCTATTACAAATCATTTATTAAAGCTTGGCCAATCATAATAGCAAATTTCTATGCATGTGAAGATCTCTATATTTTGCCAAAAGTAACTCATGCATGAAAAATATTACATAAACTTTCTGAACATATATCAAAATAAATATCACAAATTACAGGAAATATGCTAAAATGAGTCCCATTAACATTTCAGTATTTGCTTAGGATTACTCTGATGGTTATAAAAGTGTCTCCTCTCATAGACTTCACAGCTTTGCCTTGGTCATTTTCTCCCCTTAAAAACATGCCAGAGTATTCTTATATCCAGCTGAATTCCTAAAGGCACAGTGCAAAGTCTAGACACCTGCACTCATCTTGACCAAGCACACTGCTAAGCTGGATTCCCACAGTTCAGAGAAATCTTCTGTGCCAATTTTTCTGTGCTGATTGACAGAGCCCCTCCATGCGATGCAGAGATGAGCCTTTAGGCCAGCGTCTGCAGCAGTTGCCATGTGTCTGCGAGTCGTGCCAGTACTTTAAAAAGGCAGGTGTCAACACTCTTCACTGAGCATGATGACAGCAGGACATGAACTTGCACTGTATATGACAGAGAGGGATGAAGTCACATATTTGGTTCACTCAATGCCTATCAACCTGCCCTTGCTACAGCTCTGGCTATACTCACTTCACAGTGCCATAGTGTCTGCAGTATGACATGCTAATGGTCCTCCTTGAATCTGCCTCGTACTCTGCAGGCATGGACATGGCAGGGCTATGCCTCACAAACTAAGACACCTACACTACGTTGAATCGCATTTATAAAGCCTGAAATTAATTTCTCTATGTTAGTGGTAGCGTCCTTTCACTTCTGGAATTTTGCCCCAAAACTGATGAAAATGCTCTGAATATCCATGGATTGAAATGTCATATATTACAGACAGTCATAAATCACTTGAAGTCAATGAAAAAATGTTTGAAAACATTTGATATGTCCTAAGTCCACTCTGCCAAAAAGAATTTGTCCAGCTCTGGACAATCTTTCAAAAGAAGGGATTCAGAGACAGTGCACTTTGACATGCATGATGCTGTAAGAAAGGAAACTAAAATGATGACAGAGGTGGAAAAAGAGCAACAGGAAACACTGGAATTGAGTAACCCAATGGAATGGAAAAGTTGCATGTTTCAGAATAATGCTGAAGTGCAGACGAGAAAGGAGAATTTATATCACTGTATCTCTAGCTCTTACTGCCTCGTGATTTCACTGAATCCAAGCTGGTATCAGTTTTCCAAGAGGGCTTAGACATGGACAAACAAGATCCATATCAAGACGTACGTCATCAGAATGGAAAAAGGAAAAAAAGATCCACTTCTTTTTTTAATTATAAACTTGCACTAGTCAGGTAAACTGTTTGGTAACTGCGCCTTACAGGATGTCCCATGGAGCACCAATGATCTGGCATGGAAACCCTCCACACTGCCCCTCGGACAGAAAGAGTGCAGGAGAAGAAAGGCGTGAAGAACTCTACCACCAAGCAAAGCAGAACCAGCCAAGCAGACTTCGGGGCCCCCATCCCCAGTGAGCTCCTATGGCAGACAGCCCTGAGGAGCCCCAGCTTGCCACAGCCTTCAGGCTCGTGGGGGTGGGAGGCTACACGGAGAAGTCCAGGGCACTCAGAATCACTCAGCAAGGAGCCAACATACAGACTTTAAATAACCCACCCCTGGTCACACAAAAAACCAACACAACACCCCAGGCTCCAGGAGATCCCTATCTCCTGGCGCGTTCTTTAGCCAACAGGGCCTGTCTCCTGCCGTGCAGGTGCAGCTAATAAAAACGGGGGTGGGTCTGTGTGCGGCTCTTCCTCCACTAACTCTGTGAGAGCTGTCTCTTAGTCTTCTGGCCCGTTTCAGGCGGCATTCGCCTCCGTTTGGACAGCCATGGGGCAGAAAGGCGGCTGGAACCCCTGCCTGTGGCAGCTCATAGCCGCCGCTTCCCCCACCCCGGAGGGCGAAGCCGGGCGCCGCAGCCGGACCGTGTCCCGGAGCCGGGGCTGTGCTGCCACCTGCCGGCCGCCGCTGGGACAGTGCGGGGCGAGGCGGGGCTGTGCGGTGCCGTCCCGCCGCCCGGAGAGAAGAGGGGCCTCGGAGGCGCTCAGTCGGCCGGGCAGCTGCTTCCCCAAGGTGTGAGGGGGCCGGCAGTCTTCGCTGGCGGGAAAACCCTTGGGAGCTTTGCCCGGGGAAACCCCACTGCTGGAAACAGTCAAGGCTAAGTTGGACAGAACTCTGGACATCCTGACCTCACCTGGTTCCAAGGGTGGCTTAGGTTGGCCATGAGGAGCAATTTATTCCACTGAAGGCTTGTCAAGGCCTCACACAGGCTGCCCAAGGGATTTCCCACAGTGGTGACCTGGCAGTGCTGAGTAAACAATTGTACTCGATGATCCTGAAGGCCTTTTCCAACCTAAATGATTCTGTGATTTGGTTGCAGGTGTTGGACTAGGGTGACACTGCAGGGTGTTGGACTAGGTGACCTTGAAAGGTCCCTTCCAACCCAAAGCACTCTATGGTTCTATGGCAATCACAGAATGGAGGTGAAAGAGGGGAGCTGGATGTGAAGAAACCAACCTGGCCAGTGCTGAGGTGCTGCAAAACTAGGCGCCAGTCCTGCCTCCTGCCAGTGTCTGACACCAGTTTAGAGGTCAAAAAGTCTCCTAAGCAATCATTGGGGTGATGGTGTTGGTTATATTTCAGCCCCTGACTGCTTAAGGCACACTTATTTCACAGCAGTGGACATAGTCTTGCAGCCATCAAGACTGGATTATTTTTAAGAAAAAGCATAATTTTCATAAATACTTGCTGACTGCAAGAGTTAGGGGGTGAAAAAGAAACCAAGCTATTGCAGAATTTGAGGTCATTTGCAGCTTTAGCATTGCTACAGCATAAATAGAGAAGCACTGCTAGTGAAAGAGGAAGAAAAGTTGTATGAAGTATTTTAGAAGCAGGGCTAAATGTCTTCGAATACATGAGCTAACTTCTCTGTCTGAGAACTTTGCTCTATTAGTCATACAAGACAGAAAGGTTTTTTGCTGTTATATATTAAAATAGCTAACCTTAATTCTAGTCAGAATAAATTACTTTGTGTTAGAGATTTATAAGGGAGGTTTTCTTAATTAAAGCATTAGTAGTATTTAGTTTTGCAAATGGTTGCATGTAGAAGATGATGCACAAGCACCCAGACAGCCCAGATCATGAGCTCACCTATACAGAAAATAGGAATATGCTGTTCTGACAAGATCCAGCATGAAAACTATAGGAGAGCCTTCCATCCTCCAAGGGTCAGCTCATCCCCATCTCAATCCAAAACAAAAGTCTTAATGGGAGTTTTATCCTTTTTGCTTGGTCGTAAATAGAAGTAAACCATTTCTGCTCAAGTTACAAAATAAAGCAGACCACTTTTCCCCAAACCGAAGGGAATGTCAGTCTAAAAGATTAAGCAAGCTAAAGTTGGTCAAAACGTACAGATTTAAGAGCCACTTCTAAAACTGGAAATGAAGAGCCACTCTTCATTGGAAAAGCTGGTGTGCTAAAGCTTCTGCTGAGGTGCCCCTGGTAAATAAGTGGTTTCTGTATGACTTTCATCAAGATACAAGTTCCAGGCTAGCAGAAGACAGGACTAGTGGTTTATACTTCAAGGAAATGAGATTGTATACTGATGGTTATTTTTATAGGTCTTGTTGTTGCTATTGAAACATAAAAGTGCTTATCTTTATGTAGTTTCCTCCATAAGCTTGTTTTAAACTCTGTTTGATTTTCCAGATCCTTTTCAGTCAAATGTTATTTAATAAGGACTGTATTGTGTACAGAGCAGAGCAGCCAAAAGGCAGTTTTTAATTTGCAGACTGAAAGAAGCTGTATTGTAGCCAAGCAGGGAGCAACTTCCTGGCCATTTTTTAATAAACTAATAATTTACTTTTTTTTTTTTGGCGAGAAGGCAGCTAATCTTCCCCGTACTGCATAATTTCTCTTCACCTGGAACAGGAACCCCTTGATGATGAATGCAAAACTGATTGCAGAGAACACCTTTGCTCAGCCTTCACAATCCTGTCTGCAGATGAAGAAGGGAGACAGAAGGATATGTTGTGTGTATATTTAAGTCTTTGTATTGTTGTCAAGGAAGTGATATGAGCTTCTGGGAAATCCATAGTTCCTCTTTAATATGTCAGCAGGTTAACAGTGTTGTTCAGACTACCTGACTGTGCAAGCAAGGTGATGTTTAAATGGCCTTTAATAGTGGTAATAATGATTGTATGGGGTAAGTTCTGATTCCTCCTGGGCACTCTCTCTCCACCTGAGCCATAAGCACAGGTATTGACCTAATTTATCCTTACTGGCATGCTTTCATTACAGAGTATCAGTCCATTCAGTATATTCCATTTATGGGACTTTGTACCTCTTCATGTTTGTGCAAAACCCACCATGCACTACTTTTCCTTCATCACAAATTTTGAGAACAAGCAGGATGAGGAGCAATGGGTGTAAGCTGGAACATAGGAGGTTCCACATCAATATCAGAAGGAACTTCTTCACAGTGAGGGTGACAGAGCATTGGAAAGGGCTGCCCAGGGGGGTTGTGGAGTCTTCTTCTCTGGACATGTTTAAGACCTGCCTGGATATGTTCCCGTGTGACTTGGTCTAGGTGATCCTGCTGTGTCAGGGGGATTGTCTAGATGATTTTTCGAGGTCCCTTAATGATTCTACGATTCTATTTAAAATCTTCATTACTAAACGCTGGTGAAGTCTTTGAAAACTCACAAGTACGAGATGAGGCAATAATTGTTCTCTGTCAGTGAAGAAACACAGCAAAGTTTTCATGGGGAGCCTCCAGGAGTGGTCCCTGGGTGCTGTCCACCCTCTTGGCCCCCACACATAGAGTGAGTGGCCCATGTTGCACATCATGGCCCCACTGATGCATAGCACGAACTATGGTGTGGGCCATTAGTGAGAGAGGTCAGACTGGCTTCCTAGCCTTTCCATCATTTCCTTAGGCATGCACTCTGAAAACCAGCACAAAGAAGTACTGCAATTTTGTGAGATGCCTGCACAGCTCATGCCTTCTGCAAGCAGAAAAAATAATCATGCTATTTCTCAGTATCGGGAGGTAAAGAGCTCCGTGAGAGCTCAGTTTTCTCCTTATGAACAAGAACTGAATAAAAACTCAAAAAGGACTTGGAAATTTACTTTTTTTTTTCTGATCACAAGTTCTCCAGAAGCAGCTAATTGGCAGGGGAAGTGTATTTTGTCCCATCCTGAGTTTGTTTGCCAGATGTTGAAGAAGGGATCCTGAGTAGTTTTTGGTCCAAGGAGTTTTTTCCTGTGTGTTTCAGAATGAATATGCTGTGTCCGAGGCTTTTGATCACTTTGGGTAAATCAGTGACAGTCAACATTTGTATCTGATCTGAGAGATTTCAAAAAGAGATTTTGGTGATAAATGGGTTGTGGTGTGAAGCTACCTTCTTACAGCCCTCTGCACAACTGTTTTGAAATGCACTGGAAATCCCCTGCATCCACTGGGCATTTTTGGCTGTGAACTCATTTTCTAAAATACTACTTAAAAGTGATGGACAAGCTAAGAACAATCCAAAAGACCTTTTAAAATGCTGACCAATATTAAACTGTAAACACATAAATCCAATTCATGTCTGGTAAAAGTGGAAAACTTTCTTTTTCCATTTTCAAATGCTACTTCCTTCAGTTTATTTCTAATTGTTCCAGCTTTTACCTTTTTTTTCCCCTTACCTTCCACTACTGAGTTCACTGGAAAGTCCAAGAAAGCCTCAACATAAAGTTTGTGGATTCTCCCAAGGCAAAAAGAAAACCCCATTACTTCCCATTTGATTATAAAATGTGATTCCATAAACAGACTTTCCAGTGCTCATACCATCAGGAAAGGGGCATCAGCTCCAGATTTGGGGCAAAGTGCTAGCAAAAATCTTCCAAACCTCAACCATTAGACAAAATATGTAATATATATTTGTCCCCTCCCAGAGTTTCATGTGCATGATTCATCTCGTTGTTTTACTAACCTTGTCCCCTCCTAGAAAAATGCACTCTTCTATTTAGAAGTCATTAAAAAAAACCCCTAGCAAATGTAAAACCTCTCTTCCATGTGTGGTTTTATGGAAGAATGCTAATGGGTCTGTCTGTGTGCATCAGAAACTGCGGGGCAGTCAGGGAAAGAACATGGGAAAGAAACCCTGAGGTCCACTCAGAGCAAAGCAGATGACAACAAAAGCTGTGCCCAGTGCAGTGGCTGTAGAGGAGAAAGCCAGGCCACTGCTACAGACAAGAAACTGCTCAAGTCTGGACATGATGCAGGGATGGAGGAGGTGGGAACACCCTGGAGATGAGGAAGGCAGGGAAAAGGGCAGAGATATGGGCAAGCGAATTGGATGTAGTCTGGAGAGCTGGAAATCTGGCAAAAGCACAGCAGAGCAAAAAGGCTACCCTGGCTCTCTGCAGCCAGCTCAGCCAGGCCACCAATGTGAAGCCTGCGCAGTCCTGAGACACCCTGGACACTAGCTGGCCAGTCTGATCTCAGCCTGCTAGAGCAAATATTCATTTCCTCCAGCGATGTGAAGAGAGGGAACTGAGTCATGCCTGAGGAAATTCTGGGTGGTTTTACTAAAGGGGAAAATTGAGACCAAGAACCGAAAGAAGAAATACAAGTGCTGCACATCAGCTGAAGTGCAGAGAGAAGAAAGTGCTGGTGTCATTTGCACAGTGTGGTGAATCAGTGGCATGGATGTGCACAGCACGCCTGGAGATCTCTCAGTGCCACCCAGCCACTAGCATGAGCAAGTGCCTACAGCTGCACTTGGCTACCTCATGAGGAAGTAGAGTTAAAAACAAGAGTGAACTGGAACGGAAGAAGAGTGAAATTAAAAGACAACTGAACTGGCCTCTAAAATAGGAAGGAAAGCAAGTCCCTGTTGTCAGGATGTCCTTCCACAGCACACTGAGACTGTAGGGCTGGGATTGAAGGCTCTTCAGTTCCCCATCCCTTCCTGCTCACATCCAAATTTTATTGTGAGATCACTCTAAAGTCAGATCTAGACCCCAAGCAAGACATATTCTGTGTGGCAATGGGAACAAGTGCTCGGGGCAGGATAAAGAGGTCCTTGCTCCTGCTCTGCGTCAGGCGGTATGGCAACCTGGGGCTGTGCATGGCTATGTGGAAGGATGGAGCCAATTAGCTTTTTTGGGTATGTGCTTTACTTTTCATCGTGCTGTTAATGCACAAATATATTGGGTCATCTCTTAACATTTTGTTTTGGGTTTAGGCAAATAATGAAGTGGATTAAATTTACATCACTGCTGAATTGACAAGCGCTTAACCGTTTTCTGATGAGCAGCTTAATGACTTTATTTTTGCACAGAGGACATGTATGTGCTCTGTGATTCAGGTCTCTTCTCTGTGTCACATTAATTCTTGCATCTGCTGAC
This sequence comes from Rhinopomastus cyanomelas, assembly GCA_013400115.1. NCBI lineage: Eukaryota > Metazoa > Chordata > Aves > Bucerotiformes > Rhinopomastidae > Rhinopomastus > Rhinopomastus cyanomelas. The sequence goes on from VXBP01007509.1 coordinate 332,639, forward strand.
TCTAAAGCTTTCTCCTATGTGTTGTTTCAGTAAAGCTGGACTGTCCAAAAAAATCTGGTAACGACGAAACGTTTGGCTCCCAGAAAGCAACTAGTAGTGATGGCAGGGACATCACTAGATGGCGATACAAGATTTCCTAACTGAGCTGGAGTTTCCCAGGATTGATACAAGGCTGTGGGAATGTGATTCGTGCTTTAATACCTCAAACCAACTCCGAGCGCCAGGGGTCCATTTGGTCTGCATAAGCGTCAGTCAGAAAGAACAAGAAAGAGCTTAGATACTGTGTTAGTACTGCCCTGCACAGTGCCAGAATGAGAACCTGACCTTCCCCACCTACATCCAAACCTAATGGACAGGAAGTATAGCTTGGGCTGCATATGGGCCTCTTTAGGTCTATCCATCACCCCTTTTCCCTCCTGGAGACACAAGAAGCCACACTATGCTGAGCTTACTTTTGTTTCAAGGCAAGAATCCAGCATGCTGGGCTGGCAACAGGCAGCTGGCTGCACAGCTGGACAGCCTCTGGCTGACAGCAGGGCAATGCAAACAATCACGTCCCCTTGCACCCACTGCAGCTTCTGAGCGTGACTGAGTAACCTGAGCTTGGTCAACAGCCCAGAGTAATGACAATGAGGTGCCCAGAGTGGTGTTTGCCACGTCATCCCGGAATAAGTCTTTGAACTTGCACTCAGGCTGCAGCAAGCTGCCTTCTCACCAGTCAGACAGACTTTCAGCCAATGCTCAGGCTTAATTTTAATGACCTTTTATGCAAAAAAGGGGGAGGTCAAACGATGAGAGGCCAAGACAAAATGTGTTTCACTTTATTTAGAGTAAAAGTCATCTGCAAGAAAGTCACCTGCCATTCTGGGTATTAAGCTTCTCTCTAGAGGGGAAAGCTTCTCTGGGGAAGCTGCTATATGCTGCAAACATGATTAACTTGTTTTTCTCTATAAATGACCCCTATGATTCATTGTTGTCACACAGCCTCACAGAATTTCAGTTCCAGGTGAATTTTAAAAAGGGGTTGAGCAAATTGTTTGTATGTTTTGGCCCATGATGCAAAATTGTAAAGTCACGAGAGGGTTAATTATCAAAACTACTCAAGCAGGGAACTGCTTGAGACTGTCCATTGCAGAGCTACAAAGATGATTATGGGAATGGAACACCTTCCTTATGAAGAGAGACTGAGGAAGCTGAGCCTCTTCATCTTAGAGAAGAATGAGACGTGACCTCATTAAAGTTTATAAATACATGAAGGGTGAGTGTCCGGATGATGGACCCAGGATCTGCTCAGTTATGTCCAAGGCAATGACTGCAAGCTGGAGCATGAGGTTCCACATTTTTTACTCTGAGAGTGACAGAGCACTGGAATGGGCTACCCAAAGAGGTTGTGGATTCTCCTTCTCTGGAGACATTCAAAGCCCACCTAGACATGTTCCAGTGTGACCTACTGCAGATGATCCTGCTCGGGTAGGGAGGTTGGGCTCAACGATATTTCAAGGTCCCTTCCAATCGCTAATATTCTGTGTGAGAAAGAGAAAGGAAAGAAGGAAAGAGAGAGGAAGAGAGAGGAAGAGAGAGGGAGGAAGGGAGGGAGGGAGAGAAGGCAAGAGAGAAAGAGAAAGACGGGGCCATTATCTCTTGATTACCTGCATAGCCTTCCAAGTTTAATCTTCTCAATGGCTTTGTGAGCAGTAAAGTGCAGATGGTCAACAAGGCAGCAAGGCATCAGGACCAGGAGCATCCAGCCAGTGTCCTGTGAGCCTGCACCACTGCTGAAACAGTTGCCCCAACCACCTAAGCACCCTTTCAGTCAAAAAGTATCTCTTGGTGGAGCTGAGAGCAGAGAAGTTTCATTGCTCTCTGCAAACATTGCTCAACGACTGCAAGACCCGGTGGGGAGGACACTGCCCTGCAGCACCCTGGGGAAAGGCATTGGTGCTGTTCCAGAGCAGACAGCTGCCATGTCTTGCCCTTAACAGGCTGGTATAAGCAAGGCTTTGGGTAAGGCTGGTGCTCACAGGTGACAATACTAACAGTTGCTGTTTTCTCCAGAAGTGAAAACACAAACTCACATACCCCCTGGCTCTCTATCGCTGTTCACGAGACAAGTGTGTTTCAGAAAACATCCTGTCAGTCTGACTGAATGTTACGTGGTCTTCTGCTGCGTTTCTCACTTTTCCTGGCAATCCAAACATGTCAGCACCCACCAATCATCTAACTGTGTCATGGTTAAGTGCTGGAAATTTTGGAACATCACAGAAGTCATTTAAGGCACATTCCTGTGTTTCTAAGGTGGCATTATGGAAAGAGGATGAATCCATGTGGCATTCTTCCTGACACACTGCTTAAGCTGTGTGAGACCTGAAAGGCAGGAGCAGCCCAGGAGGGGAGCGGGAAGAGGCACAGAAAGTGCAGGAGCAGAGCCTTTGGTGAAGGAAACATGGGAGATACAGAGGGCAACGTCCATGGAGCACACCAAGTGCAGAGGGCTAACTCTAGAGGCAGGAGCTGGTGCACCAAGGATTCACCCTGTAGCTGGGCTTAGTTCCTGCCAGGGCTAAGGTTGCTGCCAGCTGCTCCCTGCAGTTGCAGAGGGTTGTCTCTGGGAAGGCCAGGATTGCACAAGCCGCTACTACCAGTGGTAACCACTCCTGTACCCTTGTTTACCCTGACAGAGCTCTGTTCTGCCAGAACAAGGGGATCAAATGCCTCTGCCCCTGTGCCAAGGCAAAGTCCTCAGGGAGCAGATTTCCCTGGGAATTCCTACCAGAAGGATTTGTGTACATGGAAATAAAAAATATAAAAGGAATTTCCCACAAGCTCCACACCTGTGTTTTAGTAATTCTCAGTCAGTGTCAGTAGTTCATATTTAGTCCCTGCATCAGGATGGGCAGCCCCCAGCTTGGAGGAGGCAGATAATCTGGCCCTCAGCCCATGCACTGATAGCAATAACTACAGACACACCAGCCTGCTCCCTTCAGGCTCCACCAAAAGCTCAGACTGATCTGGGAAGTTTCAGCTCTTTAATTTTTCCCATTTGTAGTTCAAAGGAGTAAATGTAATTCTCTTTCTTCCATCACCACTGTTTTCATATGTGCTGGAGCTTCTGGTTTCCAGTTACCACTGAAAGCAGAAGCAAAATGTGGGAAGAAGAGCTGTTCTCAGGGTATTTTTAGGTCCAAGTGGAGTTATGAGGTTTCAGAAACAAAAGAGGGGTATTATGAGATCATTTGGTTTGTGCTAAGGAAAACCAAATGTTGACACTTGTCTATCCCTGTGAACCAACCACCTAGTTGTGACTCTGTGATTGTGTGTGACTTTCTCCTCCCTCTGAAATACTCACTTGGTGTCTGCATCCACAGTGCAGTTCCAGTTTTGCCCTGCAGAAAGCATTTATGAGTAATAAATGTCTCGAAATAACTGCAAAACCTGAATTTTGCCAAAGTAAGAGCTGAGAAACACCATATTTTCTCAACACTTACTTTACGTGCCCAAGCTTAGCCTCTGTTTCTGGGATACAGCCCAATAACCTTGTTTCCTGAAGTAGGTAATATTTCTTCACATCTTCCTTCAGCAAGTGGCCATATTTTGAGATAGGTAGTGACTGTCTCTTTTTCTTAGTCACTTTTTTGTACAGATTTGGTATTAGCCAATTAGCCAAGAGAGGAAGCAGCCGAACTGAGTACAACACTGGAGTCCATTAGCCCAAGGTGCAGCTGTTCCTCAGCCGTTCACCCACCTTTCCCAGCTGTCCTCCTGCTGTGGACCAAAGATGCGTTAGGAGGATCAGGTCTTGTAGCCAATGATTTCTTCAGTCATCGATATAATGAGAAGTGTCAGAATAACAGCCAAAAGAAAGGCTCCGATTTCTGTTGTTGCTTTTAATCAGCACTGTATCCAATGCGTAATAAAGATGGACTGGACCCAGAAACCAAAGAACCAAGAGGTCTCAGAAAAAGAAATATGGACAGAACGGAGAGATGAGATCCAGGCCTACCCATCTATCTGTATACATCTTATGAGGGAGGACGACAAGTTTCTCTGCAAAGCAAGCATTCTCTGAGAGCAATGACACCAAGTGAAGATTTGAAAGGGCAGAGATCATCTGAGAGCAGTGGAAGTCTTTGGGTTTTATTTTGTTAAACCAAATTACTGTGGTCATTTGGTTTAACACCTACAGCAGGCAATGGAAGATGTTTAAAGTGAAGAAGTTTTAGGAGATGTTCAGTGGGGTTTTCTGGCCACAGAAAAGGAGGACCAAGTCCTGACTACACAGTGAAAACAGACAGACATTTCAAGAGTCTGCAATAAGGTAAATTTGGAGAGCTAAGACCTTAAGAGACATTCACAGCACAAAATCTATTTAGCTGAAAGATTAGTCTTTGGGGCTGGATCTGGCCCAGCTGATCCTAGTTGCGACTTCAAGTTTAAAACAAGCAAACAAACAAACAAACCCTTTAAAAGTTAGATCTCAGCAGAGATTTCAGCCCATGATCACTTGTCGGAGCAACTTCCCATTCATCTCCAAGTTTAAACTGGTAAAAAAATCTTTGCTGTGTGTAGCCTTACTAGATGGAGAGACGAAAGACAGAGTAGGAGATGCAAGAAGTCTAGAGGACAGGAGAACATGCATCGAGGAGAAAGGAAGTAGTTTTGCTGATAAGGACAATTATTAAGGAAAGATTACAGTAAATGAGAGCACTGTGTCTGTGTCTGTTTCCACTAAAAGTGTGGTGATACCAGACAGAAAGAATGAACAAAAAACCCCATGAAATGGAGAGGATCATACATGAGTGCAAGCAGCCCAGGTAGTAACATGGAGGAGTGTCTTGATCTTGCAGTGAAAAACATACAAACAGATGGCACAGAGATACAAGCAGCAGGAGTGTTGCCCAGGACTGTAGGGTTGGTAGTAAGCAGAAAAGAGACTAGTACCAGAGGAGAGGATGGAAAGTTTCCGCAATTTGCAATGGGAAAGGAAATTATTTTGATTAAAATGTGTAAAAATCCATTTGTTGAGCCACGTGTAAAGAATTGCTAGCAGGGCAGTGTTAGGAGTCTGTTACACCCCTAATGAGGTGACTTAGTATCTGAGTAAAGGTTTCATGTGTTACCAGGAGCCTACAGAGGCTGCGAAGAGGGATTGAGCAGACCAGGTCCTGCCTTGCACGTCTCAGAACACAAGGAGAAAGTGAGCTGTCATAGGGAAGTTGAATCAGTCAAAGAACATCAACACAAACAGCAAAGTATGGGTTAACTGAAGTGGAAAAAGAATGCACCACAGAAACTCTTCCTCTTTTGTGCAAGGTTTGCAGCATAATACAGCGATGCTCAGGGATGTTGCAAAAATCAGCACGATGGTACAGACATTTTCCCTGACAGTATTTTTAATACATCCTTTTAGTTTTGCCTTAGTTCTAGTTTTCCTCCAGTTTCTAGGGAAGTCTGGGCATAAAGGAAAATTAAAATAGGAAGGTTTTAGACATGATCAAGGACTGGCATCAGCTGATCGGGGATGCTGGACTTCAGTTCCCAAGTCCTTTTTAGGAGCTGGGTCCACATATCTTCATCCTTTAACCTCTCATGAAATCCCCAAGCTGGAAGGGATGACCATAAAACTAGCCTAGCCTTACCAGAGGATAGAATGGCATCTAGAAACATAATGGGAAAAAAGCTTTCCTCTGCATTCAGGTGAAGTCTGAAAGGCTTTTAAAACAGCAGTTCCTCACTGACAGTTCAATTCTGCACTTACCTCATACACAAAGAAATATCAGCCTGTGACAGACTTTTTCAAGACAGCTATCAAGGGGATGATAAACAGAAGCGGCTGAGGTGGGGGTCACCTCCCTTCTCCTGCCTTCGTGTATGCTAGGGGTGTTCCAGGAAGGACAGAGGCAGAGGTAAGGTGAATAGCCCGGGGATGCTCCTGCGTGACTCATCTGGCAGGAGCACGCACAGCAACCTCCAGGAAGGCACCAAAACCCTGGGGATACCAAGCAGCAGCCTGGGAGAGAAGGGGGCGAAGCCTAGGGTTCATTGGTCTGTGTAAGAGCAGGATGAGAGTGGAGGAAGGCAAGAATGGCAAAGGCATGAAGACACTGGATGAGGCAGATGAAGGCATAGACAGGCATGTGGCTCCTAGGGTGGCTATCATGTGCCCTTTTGCACTTCCCACTGGCACCAGCAGAGGTGGGAGTGTGGGTGCCACAGCGGCCCGGCTTAGCAGTCATGCTGCACTCCTCTTGCTGCAGAAATCCACTCAGCTCACGTCCACACGGCTAGCTTTCACAGCTGGTATCAGTTGCCCGTGGCATTCCAGTCTTCTCATATTCCTGAAGTGCCACATCCACAACTTTTCATCCCTCCTGTTCCAGGGAACAGGTTAGAGCGGAAGAGCTGGGGGATTTTCTAGAAGGGGTCATTTAATTTGTGTTACACAGAAAAGTTAAACTGATGATAATTACCCCTTTCAGATTTAAGTAATTTCCTTCCTTTATCACATATGTCTGCTCTGTTCATTTTGCCCCATGTCACACTAGACCAACTGCCCAAGCTGGTCTACAGATAGGTCTGAGCCCCTAGGGCAACTCCACCAACCTCACAGGGACTGCACAAAACCTGGCTGTGGAAAGCACCTCAAAGGTCGGGAGGAAGGCACAAGACAGAGAGCACGCTGTTGCTGAAATCCCAGAGCATCCCCTTGAGCAGTCCCAGGGGCCATGGCTTTCCCCTCTCTCTGGGAGTGAGGTGACTCTGCCTCGCATGAGACACACGGGCACGCTGCTCTCCAGATAAGACCTTTTCCTTCCCACACCCTGTGAAAGGTGAGGCAAGCTCCAGGCACAAGTAAATAAACAGTACACTCTACTGTGTTTGGCTCACTACAGCAAGGCAATAGGCTGAGGAGTCTGGTGCACATGACTGAGAAAGCATTTACAGACTGGGACACATGCAGGAACGCATTCTGTCCCTGGCAGTGTGCCCACACAGTCAGCGGAGTGACACTGGGAGTCAGCTACATGCCAGCAGTGAGTCCGTGGGAGTTGTGGAGGCTGTGAATAATCCTGTGTGCACCACCCTGAGATGGAAAGCTATGTGAAGCTCCCCACCAGCAGCAACATAGCTCCTTAAGTAGATGTGACTGCCTGTTGTCCCAACAGATGCAGGACAGACGTGCTCCACATGGGGTTTCTGAAGCGCATTGCTGGGGACTGCAGACCAGCTGCCCAGGACAATCTGGAGATAATTATAAGGACCCTGCTGTAAATGAGTTGAGCTCAGAGCTCAGGCGTCTGTGTGGCAGGAGGCAGCTCAGCTGCCATGGCTGGGGCTGGGACAGGAGCAGGAGCACTGCACACAGGCAGCTTTTCTCCTCTGCTTGGCTAGGTAGCTCCATGGAGCCTGCAGGACTTGGACAAATTCAAGGCAAGGGTTATGAAAATGGGCATCAGCCTAGCAAGACTGCAAATGTCTTAGGGTACCTGAGGGCAGGGTGGTACAAATGAGACTGTTCCTTCACTTAGAGGAGAGGAAGGATTTAAACTCAGAAACACCTGCTAAGCAAGGTGAAGAGAAAGAGCCAGCTAGTGCCCTGCAAAAGAGGCAGGCATGTGCTAGGCAAGTTCTGGAGGAGAAGAAAGAAAAATGAAGCCTATGCACATAATATGTGCACTAGGCAAATTACTAAGTAGTCTGTGTCCCATGTCTGATCAGCTTCTGCATCTTTGATGACTGTTGGTGCATGCATCACTCTGCCTAGGTGATTTGACTCGTGAGTTGGCAGTGGAACAGCTTTGGATTTAGTGTCTTGTGTCCTGAGAGGAGACAAAGTGGAAGCACTGACATCACCTCCACTAAAGGAATAATCTTTAGTCTTTCCACTCTCTATGACAGCAGTACGCCAGAGCTCCTGCAGGGTACATTCTGGGTGCCATGATGAGCAACAGCTGGTGGGTAGCACAGGACTCAGACAAGTGGTCCAGCACCGCCAGTGCACTGGCTCACAGCGAGCAGGGTGTACAGGCTACCTCTGCTCTTCAGTACATTTTGGTGACAGCGCAGTGCTGCCAAGTACTGCCCTCTGTTAAATGCTTGTATGCTCCCAGGCTTTCACCTTGGCTCCTTTCCCAGTAAACAGGGAGGGGAGAAGAGAGGGGCTGTCAGGACAGAGGACAATAACCCTCATACTACTGTGCTAGTGCTTAGCTGGACCTTTCTGCTGGGAGAAGCACTGAGGTCTTTGTAGTCCCACTCCCAGTAACATTACAGGAGAGGAGTCAGTGGCCCACTACACATCACAAGCTGCCTGGATGGGGGAAACAAAGCTTGATTTTGTTGTTTTTCCCAGGCAGGAGAAATAACCTGGGAAAGTTGCAGGGACAGGGTAAAAAAGATGCTGCCAGGAGGAGGTGGAAATTACAAAAGCCATTCCAGAGACTTGCAAGACTAGGAAGAGGGGATTAAGTTAAGTGAGCAAAGGAAGAGGAAGGGTTCCATTGCTTTGTGGCATCAGACAGAGGTGAGAGTACAGGCAGGCACTGAAGGGAGACAAGATTTGCCTTTTCATTACTGTGTTTTCATGCAGTAGCTTCTGCTTTCCATCCAAAATAGAGATCAGTGGGCAATGGGATTCAGCTTTCTCCTTCACCTGCTGCCCCTGAAAGTTCAGGCCCACACGGAACAGGCAATAGCTCTGGTCCAACCCTTGTTCCATGCCGGGTGGACTGTGAAGTCACACTTGGTTATTTGGGTTGCCTTGTTCAGGCTTTGAAAGTGTGTCCCTATATGTGTAAAGGTACCAGTTTACAAACTTAGGGCAACTGACCTTAATAATTAGACTTTAAATCGTGTGTGGATCCTGTACACCCAGCTGGGTGCTTAGTTTTCCAACTCTGGTCAAAGACTGTTATGCTGCTACAAGTGTGTGACTTCAGTTGGACAGTCACAACCTCATGGGACTTGGGAGAGGAGCACCCAGCAGGGAGACGACTCATCCTCAGTAGGCTGATGTTTAATAGTTGGACATGTTTCCCTGGTGTCTAACCCTGCCTCGTTTCATAATCTTTCAGGGGCAGAGGTGAAGTTGTCTGAGACAATATTTGCAAATACAACACTGACAAGATCAGTTTGGGGAAGAGATGATCTGTCTTTATGGCTTCTGGTACTAATTGCTCCTGCAAGAAGATTGACTCTGCCATGGTGACTTTTCACACACTAACCAATTCGCTAAAATAATGTCCTAAACATAAATAAGATCTTTTCTGATTAGCAAGGCATAATGAAGGACTGTAACCATCATCACTGCAAAATCTACAAGAATAGTGTCTACTGAACTATGAAGGCTGGGCTTGAAAAATATTGTAGTCTGAAAAATGTTGAGTTCCAGCCTAAAATGGCTGGAATTTGCTGAAGTTTGCAAGGAGCACCACATTGCCTAAATCCCAAATTTTTCTCCTTTCCTCAGGCAGTTGTGGAATGAATCATAGAATCATTAGGGATTGGAAGGGACCTTGAAAGATCATCCAGTCCAATCCCCCTGACACAGCAGGATCACCTAGACCAAGTCACACAGGAACACATCCAGGTGGGTTTTAAACATCTCCAGTGAAGGAGACTCCATAACCTCCGTGGGCAGCCTGTTCCAGTGCTCTGTCACCCTCACTGTGAAGAAGTTCCTTCTCATATTTATGTGGAGCCTCCTATGTTCCAGCTGACACCCATTGCCCCTCATCCTATCACTAGATGACACTGAGAAGAGCCTGGCTCCATCCTCGTGACACCCACCCTTCAAATATTTATAGACATTAATGAGGTCACCCCTCAGTCTCCTCCAAGCTGAAGAGACCCAGCTCCCTCACCCTCTCTTCATAAGGGAGGTGCTCTACTTCCTCCATCATCCTCATTGCCCTACGTTGGTCTCCCTCCAGCAGCTCCTATTGCTGACCATCTCCAACAGTCCTTCCTACTGTGCAAATTTAATCTTTCGTCTGTCCATACAAGTGGTCTGGAGATGTCATGAGAAGTAGCTCTTGCCCAAGACCCAGTGGAGAGATTTGCTGGTCCCTCCTGTCCTCTAGTGTGCTAGAACATGAGGCATGTAGGAACCCGTGTTCACAGGCACACGCTCTAGCTCTGCCTTCAGGTGCCTGAATGTTCAACACTGCCTGACAGATTAATGCTGGAAGTCACCCCCAACTTCATCTTGGAAGAAGGAATGCTTCTGGCCCTGTTTATGAATTTCATGGGGTGCAGGAGGAAACACCACACATCTCTTCAGGATATGCACACTCAGAGACATACCTTGAGGCCAGCACCACAGCTGATACCAGAGTCCTGCTGCAAGGCTGCAAAATACAACCTAACTGGGGTAGTGTCTACAGAGGCAGACAGGTACCTTCCTCAATATTTTAAACAGCATTGGGGCCATTTCCTTTCACTTCAATATTATTTTGGCTAAATGAGTTACTGATGTGTTGCAGTCAAACGTATTTTCATCTCTTGAGAAGACACAACTTCTAAGCCTACTATTTGTTTGGTTGAACAAACCTTTTCCTACTTTGGAAACGGTTCCAATTCTCCTGAAAATAACACAGTGAGTAAATAAAAATGGAGTTTGCTTAACTCTGCCTGAGACAGCGTAACCCAGTTTTCTGTTCTTTCCATCCATGTAGATGCAGCACATGTGTCCCTCTGTCATGTGTCTGGCAGGGTCAGCAGGGAGCCGGTTAGACCCAACATGGGGGACTTGGACCATTTTTTTAAACTCATTCCTTAGTGGGACCCTTTGCTGGCATACCTGGTAACCTGGTGTTGCCACCTCTGTATTCCAGAAACCACAGCCATGGCCCTCACAGTCCCCAACACCAGTGCCCCGGCAGGAACTCACCTGGTGGATGCTTACATGATTAATACAGGTTATCCTTGGACCACCAGCACTGAGGGGATGGGAGTGCAGTGACACTGGCCTTCTATCATCCCTGGGGCTTGATCATGCTGTCCATGCCCAGGGCAGATATTGAAATTTACCATCTCCAGGTCCTGTGGCAGAGGTCAGGGGGTGAAGCAGCACCTAAACAGCTCCATCTGTGCCTCAAATGTCAGTCAAGTCACCTCCAAGAGCCTGGTGACCCAGCACAGGTGCAGAGTCACGGTGCCCTTTCCTCTGCACCTGTATCAGAAGACCACCAGGCTGGCTGGCACTGCAGGATGTGCTGTACGGATGGTGACTCATGGAGACCCTACATCACTGTAGAGGGAAAGCAGAGGCTGGCATGGATGATGGGGACACCCGCTTCGCCTTGGAAACTACTAACTGTGTGCACAAAAATAAGGCCCAACAGCCCAGGGGTTAATAGAGGGTCTTCATATCACTGAAGCAGCATCCACAGGGATGGTGTGATACAAGCACAGACTCTGCTTAGGGTGAGATGTGCCATGAGCTTACAGGTACCAGCACAAGCTCCTACTCACTTGCAGTTTAGACAGGTGAGAGATGAGCTGACAAAAGGAACAGACCTGCAGTGGGAATCCATATACCAGTTCTGATCACTTCCTCTTTGGGCAAAATGTCTTTTTCTTGTTTTCTTCTTGTTTTTGCTTTTGGAGGGGGAATGGGGGGTGGATGGGGGCAAGGGAAGAAGAAAAGTTGACTTGGCTTACCGTAAGTGAGAGTTACAGAAGAAGGCAAGTCTTGGCACTGCCAGCAGCCTCAACAAGCCCTGAGGCTGCCTACTGGTTCCATGGAGGTGTAATGGACATCTTCCTGACACTCCAACCTCCTGAGCTCCACATACACCTTGCCAAATCCTTCCCTGCCTGTCTCTCATTCCCACCCTTTGTCCACTGTGTGCTGCTTCAGCATGTGACTTGCTGTCAGCACCAGAAAGAACATTAAACTTCCTCAACATCACCATTTATTTGACTTCTTCATACTGGCAAAGCTATGCTTAATGCCAGCCTGCAAGCAGGGCATTGCCCCTCTGCACAGGGACAAAATGGTAGCATCCTTGCTCTGAACTGGGTCCTACTGGGACAAGGTTCACAGATATATGTGGGTGAGCATGACCCTGCTATTGCATGTAGCTTTGACAAGGATCAGCTATGCACAGCTGTTTTCTCTTGCACACCTCACTCCGGAGCATCCCTGGTCCTCCTCCCTCTGCCTGACTCTCCGTGAACAAATCCACCTTCTGGACGTGTTCAGACCAATCCCGTGGTCATGCCACCCCACTGTTTGGGTGGCACATGATGCTGTGTGAGACACAGGTGAGCAAAGACTCGTGGTGGTGGCAGCAACTCGCCTCCTCCCTAGTGAGTCACCATGCCCCAGTATCAGTCGACAGGGCTATTTCTGGTGGCCAGACAGAACCAGCACGAGTGTGCCCATGGGACTTTACAGTAATGAGCCACTCCCAGGTACCAGCTGAATTTCTTCTTGGGTGTTGCTGAGGTTGGCCAGCATGCACTGTTTATAAAGGACTTGTTTTCCCGTTGGCTAAATGATCAGCTTCAGATGGTGACAGTTTTAGAAATGGACCTTGCTGGGCATTTCCAATAAGGAAGAGGATCATGAGGCTCCAAAGAGTGCTTTGATGCTCATTTACTGGGAGTTTTGAGAGTCTCTCCTCACTGAGCATGAGATGCAAAGCAAAGCATAGGGAGCAAAGTCCTTGCTCACAGTGTCTGAGGCTGCCTGGGACACCTACATACTCTTTTCCAGCTGCCTCCTTGCTTAAGCCATTTAGCCAGAAGATAGACACACTTTTTCCTGAGGTCCCAACAAAGAAACCAGCACTTGGCCAAGGGCTTCCCTCCCTGTCCTTACCAGCACTGAACATGGGGAGAGACTGGCAAACTGCAGTTTCTCTCAGACTTCCATTTGGGTTAGCAAGGAAGGTCATTTAACCTCCAGGCAAGAAAACATACTTCTACTTCTTCCAAATGCTCCTCTCAGTCTCTTCTGTCCACTGACATCTTTTCAGGATTAGAAAAACAAAGGTCTGAATTCAGAAGGAGTAAATAAATCTGTGGAAATCAGGCAGTGAGCAAAACCATCTCCTTGCAGGTGTCATGGGAGACAGGAGATGGGGTAGGGGGTGCAGAGAAGCTGCAGCTACAAGAAAACAGGAAAAAAGGGACTTTGGCTTCTCTCTCTCTCCCACTATGTTGTTTCAAATGCATGGCCTAAACCTGGTGTTCCTTCATAACCAGTTGGGAGTTCAGCAAGTCTTCAGACCATCTCAAGTCCACTACAGGCTGCTCATGGCAGGAAGCCCTACAGAGGAGCATGGTGTTGGGCTTGTTCTCAGGATCATAGACAAGACAACTGCTAAGCTCAGAAGAGAAGGCTCTTCTGACTCCCTAATTTCACCAGTTACTGTGAGTAGTGGATTTCCTCACACCTGCATTTTCCTTTGCAGTTAGCATGAGTCTTAGTATTCCCCCAAGAGAAAACAAAAGTACGCATGAGAAACAAGCATGGAGGCAAACCGTTTGCAAAACCCTACAGCCCAGTGCAGACCAGGCATCCCCCTGGGACTCTTGCTGGCAGGGTTTTCCCACCATTCCTTTCCCTTCCCTCCCCCTCATCTCCAGCCTTGACTCCTCCACTTATGCAGTTGCATAGGAGACCAGATTACAGAAACAGCCTTCCCCCTCCCGGGTTATTTCCAACCCACTTGGTTTCCCTGACCTTTTTCCCCAGGTGATGACACAAACAGGTGAACCTATACAACTCCGGGACTAACCACCATGTGGTACACTTGAGGGATGTGATATGCTTGGGATATGATGTACTGCTCCAGAGAGCTTAGGTGCAGCCTGATGCTGACCTGAAAAACAGTGGTCAGCTGTTTAGAAGCTCGCAGAGCCAGCTTGGTGTTCAGCTGACCTGAACAGCTACTTGCTGATTGTGCACTGGTCCTCTGAACTGATGTTTATCATGAAGCCTCATACCATTCAGACCAGTGGGTGTGCCTGTAAAGAACTGTTGGTTCACTGAGCCAAACTTTATCACCCTTGTCTGACAATACAGCCCCTGAAATACTTTGGATAGCCTATGAAGATAGCTAACAGCCATATAGCAAGTAGTATAAAATGGTGAGCCTGTCCCCATCAGGGTACCGTATTTCAAGCTTCCATGAATGTCACTGCAGAAGTATCGAGTCACTGACTAAGCATTTGTATACTATCCAGCTACTATTTAGTGGGGATAAACCCCTTCATTTTATGGAAGGAAAACAGAAGAGTGTCACATCCACCTCCAGTTACCTGAATCTCCTTCCTCCTAACGCTATGATTCTCATTTAAGAACATCAGCAAAAGACCAGAAAATTGCACCTATGTCTCTAGGCAAAGGTGAGCATTCATGTCATTACATCGTGTTTTCCTTTAGTCAGCTACGCTGCGAGTCTGATCCTCAAATATCCCGATCATTGCAGCCAGCACACCTAGGAAGGAGGCTCAGAGCAGCTAATTAACTGAGAGATTTTGCACAGAGTGCTGGGGCAGGGAGATTATTCCTGGAAGGATGTTTTTGCAGCAATTAACATCCGGAGTGAAACGCTGCATGTTGTACGCAAACACTGTGCAACATCCATCAGTCCAGACAAAGGCTGGGGTCAAAGAATGAGGTTTTATCAGAAACCCTTGTCTGTTACCAGAGGCCAAAATCCATGAAAAACAACCTTCACCAAGTCTCCACTAAGTGAGATGATGCGTGTAGTGTACTGGGGCCATGTAAGAGAAGCCGACCCAAGTATCATCACAACCCCACACTGTTTTCAAAGACGAAAGAACAGAATGACCACATCTCAAGGCACTGAGCTGGATTTATTCATTTAACCATAACAGTATCAAACTGGAAATCATCTGTATAAGATCATGTGTTAGATACGAGCAGCATTAAATAATAGATGTTTGAAAAAGAAACTGTGCTTCACAAACTGATTTGGAGTACAACATACATAGTATGCCATTTTCAACACAAACACTTATAAAGAGTCATTCTAAGCGTCAGAGAAGGTTTTATAAAAGTTTACGTTCTCATCCCATGGGATGTACAGGACTATGCAGTTTACATAGTTTTACTATCATCCAAAACATCATGTTTCAAATATATGAGGCACAGCGAGAACAATGTAATTCCATTTCCATAGGAACATAAACACAGCCTGTCAGTAACGACACGCTTTCCAAACCACAGCACTCACAGCGACTACACACATGGACCGTTCTAAAGTATTAAAAAGCAAGAGTCTGGAGCCTGCTCACTGTTACCAATGGGTAATAACATTTGATCCATCCTTGAAAACTGCCCAAGAAATTCTTGCCATAGCTCTAGCATAGGAAGCAGGTGGGTCATTGTCATGTGTTGTTAGGGCCAGCTTGCTGTGCTTTTCCCAAAGTTAACTGGTACAGCCAGAGAAGGATTCCCACCACCCACAGAGAATGGCACAGCATCTTGCTTAGCTCCAACAGCAACAGGAAGATGCAAAGTTAAAACACATCTGTAACACACCAGTGATACTTTGGCTCCAGAGATAGCTGATAGAAATTAGCTCAGCTTAAGGAAGGCTCTGCCTTCTATTAAGAATGACCAGAAGCTGGCCGTGTCTCAAAACAAGACTGACCCAGTCTTCGACTGGTTAAACAAAGGAATTTTTTAAAGCTCTTTTGGCAGGTTTTTAAGAGAAGGATAGCTTCTCAGGGAGACTGAATCTTACAGCCCACATGCTTTCTTCTTTTTTCATGGCAGACTGTACAAGCATATATTAAAAATTTTATAAAAGTGCAAGGCCCAGCACAGGAAGATATCCTGGAGAAAGACATTCCCAGTAGCATTCTTTTGCCATCTTCTTGTTGGTCAAACAGCAGACGCACAAATATCGTTGCTTGGGATCAGCTTATCAGAGCCCCTAAGGGTTTAGCTTAATCACCTGTGCTACTAAATACTATTCACATTAGATAGCCTACAATGGCAATATTATTATGTACAAATTCCAAAATCAAGTTTTAAAATCAAGTTGCAAGAGGTAGAGGTCCATTTCTGACCTACTGACATAAGATGCTACCAAGTCAGTCATATTCTACGGCTGGTGGTCCCCTGACAATATTGAAGTAACCAGCTAGAGCTCCAAGATCTATATAAAGTGATCGTTGCCTCTTTAGTAGGTCCGACTCTTCCATGCTCCTGGTACACAATGAGGAATCTAAAAAGGAAAGACACAGAGCACATCTTTATTATGCACATAGCTACCTTAGTTCAGTTTCATGGTTGTAGACATTACTGGAATAATTTGCTTAATATTTGTTTTTATGTATCTGTGGGTTTGGGAAACTTCTTTCTTAAGGAGAGTATAACATTCTCTGGAAATGTTTAAAATCCATCGGGATACGTTCCTGTGCGACTTGGCCTAGAAGATCCTGCTCTGGCAGGGGGATTGGACTGGATGATCTTTCAAGGTCCCTTCCAATCCCTAAGGTTCTGTGATTCTGTGCGATTCTGTGATGAGCCTCACACATAAAATAAAACAAATCACCCCACTGCACTGGGACAAAGAAAGTAAGCAATTTCCTACTGAAAAAGCCAAATATGTTCAGCTGTTTCAAAAAACACCCTCCACTAGCTGGCACAGCTAGGTGGAGATTCCTCATCCTCTGAGCCATATTGCTAAAGAAGAGCTGGGTGCAAGGAAAAAAACCTGCTAACTTTCTACTAGCTGAGAATTCCCCTTCATCACAGGGGAATTTTCAACTAAACACATTACATCCTCTTTGAGTCACTGGGTGTGACAACAGAGCTCAAATATGGGACCATCAGGCTCAAGGGTTTCTTCTCTTTTATATCAAGGTCTCATGAAACTAGACCTGGTTTGCAATGGCAGAACTCATCTGAATACTAACATAATGACTAAATCTCAAACACCTGAACTAAAGTTCCAGTTCAATAGTTAAATCATTTTCCACAGAATTTATTCCGATGGCCTGAGCTGGTCAAAGGATTATGCACCCACAAAGAAAAATCCAGAAGGAACAATGCCACTCTGGATGCAAAGGCTGCAAACTTAGTGCCATGGTCTAGGATGTGGTGATGTTAGGTCATAGGCTGGACTTGATGATCTTAGAGGTCTTTTCCAGCCTCAGTAATTCTGTGATTCTGTGAATGATTTAGATGTTAAGTGGATTCATTGCAACAATTTTGCATTATAGCACCCAAAACTTTGCAGATAGCTTTTCAAATACTTACCATAACCAAATAAACTGCTGGTCTGAAGTCAGCTTTTAAACGTCTCCTAACATGCAGGGAGGGTGCGACAAAAGGCGTTTACAGTAGAACAGCCTTTTGAAACCTGTTAGCAAGCTGCAGGCACTAAGTCTTTCTTGGGCTTAATGTTATCTGAGAACACACTGAGTTTCCTAACCGGTTCATGTATTATCATTCATAAAACACTTGTTAATGTACATGGGAAACTATGTTCTACTCAGTCAGTTTTGGTATTAGAACAAAGGGCTTGTACTGCTGACACTCAGCAACATTACAGTTCGGGTTTTGTGTGTGTCCTTGCCTTTAAGGAGGCAAAAAGTGTTGGATTTGGTGGTGTCGAGGCTGTTGGACTTGTTGTTAACAAGTCACTAGTATCAATAAAACATCTCCAGTACTGTGCAAATTAAGGCAATTTGGGACAGCAACCTATGCTTCTCCGAGTGTCCTGAATGACTGCCAGGGATTCTCACGAGCCAGCCCTTCCTGAGCTGCAGAACTCAAAGTTCTTCCCCTGCTGAAGTCAACGGGTGTTTCACACAGCACTTAACAAATTCTGGGTCTGATCTCATCTGATGGGCTTTTTTACTGGTCTCTTCCCAGAAACTATTTGAGTTTCGTTTGCTTCTAAACACTCAAATCAAGTTTTGACACAAAGTTAGAGCTACAAAGTCCAAGGTAAGTAAGCCTGGTGTCGTTACCTGTAATATTTTCTGGCAACTGCAGCTCTTTCCTTGCAAGTAGTCTCTTCCTTTCAAACAATGCCGAGTCCAGACTCTGGCACCGCGGTTGCTCTTCTGGGGGTGGATGTAACGCTCCATGTTTCAGTAAGTCTGCTGCAGACAGCCTGTGGTTAGGATTCCTTTCTAGAGCCGCTTCTAGCAATTCTCTCATAGAAGTGCTGCAGTCTTCAGCAATATCCTCTAAGGGGGGAGCTTGCTTGTGTATCTGTTGGGAGAAAAAATAATAAATCATTGAAACAGTTATTCCAAAACCAGCTATAGAGGAAGTCACAGATAACCATGTGGTCTGGGAGTTCCCCGCTCACAACTCATCATCTCCTTAAGCTGGGCTCATCAGTTAGAACATAGCATGCAACTGCACAAAACCCATGTTTTTAAAATCTGTTTTTCTAATAAATATGAAGACTCAAAGCAACTCCAAGAAAGTCTAAAATCTGGTGCAATGCGAATTCACGCTGAAAGAATCGGAGAAATAAATTTGCCAGGCTCCAGTTTCTATCTGCAACTTCAAAGCAGAACAGACAAGCAAAACACAGTTGGGCTAGTTCCAAGCAAGTTTCAAGCAAGTTTCATGCTGTTCTCACAGCAAATCCAAGGCTTGTAAAGTGTAACACAGGCAGATATGACTCCAGTGCAGTTGATGTCTTCCCCTAAACTATCAAACTCCACTTCTTCCCTCCCTCCCCTGAAGCAAAAAGCATGATATAGTCTCTGTGACAAATGTTTTGATTAATGTTTTATATCACTGGAGCTTTCCCAACACAAACACAAACAGGGAACCTTCTGAAACAAGGATGCTTACAATGTAGAGGTAGGACGGATAGGCAGAACGAGGATATCGGTTCACCCAGGGCGGGATGCCAGTCTGCATATGAATAATAGTAGCTCCCATGCTGTAGATGTCTGCTTTTGTTGTGTGGCCTCTACAAAGGATAACTTCAGGGCTCATGTAAATCTGTGAAGAATGGTCAAATAAAGATTAATCAATAGGGAAAAGTGACAAGCAAAAAAAGCAAAGGAGAACTGCACATTTTGTGACAAAGTCATACTCCCCAGTCAGCACACAGCTCACTGGGAATGGGACTTCGTTGAGCTATGAGAGGCTGAGCTTCAAGCTCTGCTTCATTCAGCTGTGTGGCAAGAACCTCATCCCTCCAAAGCAAAGGAATTCGATTGAACCACCAGTTTGTTTTGTGAAGCTCAGCTGGGATTGCTCTACTCTGCTTAATCAACATTGGCAGATATCTGAAGAGAGAGTCTGAGCCCCACTGCTAGCCACCCAGTTAGAGTTAGAAGTCCACTCTTCAAATCCCTGTTACACTGGACACTAGAAAACTCTTCTGGGCAGAACTGACGAATACATGCCTTCCTGTCTTCCTTACTCTTCTCTCTCCCTCTTACCCAATTACCTGCATGTTGGGGCATTATCCTAAGAGACGGAATGGTGAGGAACAAGCCACGTTTCTTAAGTCCTGCTGACTATCCTTTCCACCAGTTATGCCCAGTGTAACTATCAAAGCAAGCATTCGTCTTCCATCTTTTTTTAATCCCAAAATTCCAATCTAGTCTAAAACGAAGTATAGTTTTCATTTACAAATATTTAGATTTGCTTCACATACTACATAGATATGTATAATGTTTCACATATAAATGTTTGGATTTGTCAAGACCCTGGAGAAGAATCTGGTGGAAAGCTCCTTCAGGCTTCAGGCCTCTCAAAGCGCAGCTGGAGGAGAACCAGCTGGGCAGGATGCCGGAGGCACACCCAGTACACAGCTCTGCCACCACCACCAGCCAAGGGAGCAGGTTTCAACACAGCGTGGGCACAGCCCACAACACCCTAGGTTAGCAAGCCACCCTATTCGCTTCTGGTTTCTACTTTTCCCTCATTCAATTTCCCTCTAAAGGAGCCAAACATAACTTTAATTAGTTCAAGTCATCTTGCCACAAAGAATAACATTAAAAGCCATTAACAGACACAAGAGCAGGAAGTTAAGTCATCACCACATGATTTGACTACTTATTATCACAGACTGAGAAGGCTGTAAGGCTCCACGGAATATTTCCCAGTAAATCACAAACTGTATCTGCAGACACAGCTTTGGATCGGAAGCGTATGCAAAGGTTCAGCAGGCGTCCACAGCTGCTATTTACTCCTATCCATTGCTTTCCTTGGGCTAAGATAGAATAAGAGCATCTGCACCTGCCACCTTCAAGCCTTGTGAGGAGCAAAACCCAGAATTCTACTTTTGTAAAAAAAAAAAAAAACTAGCAAATGCAGTGCCATAAATTTGGATAAACTACAAGCAGCTGCCTTGTTGAGGAAAAAATGGATGCTGGAACAAGAACCTGTCTGCAGTTACATTCAAAGTGTGAAAATGGTCAGGATACATCTTGACGGCACAGGAACACAAAGCAAAAATCAAATGTGCACCAAAGCTGTGATTTCAGACTGATTTGGGCTGGCCCAAGACTCTGCTGTCACCACAGCAGTCAGCCAAGCCCTGAATACCTTCTCATTCTCACTCCTTCCTACCAGGCTGGCGCTTGTCTGCCAGTAAAACCACAGACACAACACAGCTAAGAACCAGTCCTTTTCTTCACACTGTGCAGCTTTAGTTCACCATTCCTGTGAACCCATCACACCTTCTGCGTTCAAAATAAACCTTAGCAGACAACTTTTTCATCCCTTTAGATGACTGTAAATGAGGTTTACAGGGCTTAACAAAGTTGCAGAAGCATAACAAGCACAGCAAACGCCCCGCAGAGCAGGTTCATCACAACTACGGTACATCGTGCTGCACGACGTGTTCAGAAGCACACACTGCTCAGAAAAACCAGGTTTTCAGGCCACACCAACTAAACAAAACTCAGCTATCTTTCAATCACACTGCTTAAAATTGCAACTATCATAAACACAATGAATTTTCCCTACATTCAAACTCTCTTGTGCTGCAGAAGCAAAGAAAATTCCTAAACCTCCAGAGGAGAAAGGACTCCCACTGCCACTTCCTTCATGGACACGAGTGCCAGGCTTAAGAGAAACCAGCCGGTTCAGAGGCACGCTGCAAGGCAGTGACAGAGCCCTAACAAGGGTGGCACACTCCTGGACAACTGCATCACTTCTTAAAGCTGCACAATAAAAAGTGAAAAACTCAGAAACACTTTGGAGCATCAAGATCTTGCTTTGAAAACATAAGCAAGCCACTGCTATAAAAGAATACAGAAGGCATTTGTGGTTGACTGGATTAGGTATTCCACAGGGCTGACCACATGCACTGTGCAGAAAAAGTTGCCTAGGAGGAATACTATACACAGAAAAACCTACAGACTAGCATTTACGATGTTCCTGTAGTCTTTGACTGGTATTTGAAAACCTCCTTTCCCAGTGGTCTCTCTGCAACCTTACTTCTAGCAATGGCTGTGGTGGAATGGCTGGACTGGTTCTGAGAACTGCCCACCTCTCCCCTGAGACAGCAAACACCAAGCATCTCCATGTTTCAGGACTGTCTGTTTTCTGAAGATGTGACCACAGATGCTCAGTGTTGTGTAATAATTTTCTTTCTACCAAATGAAGAACTAGATGTTTTTCACAGTTGTTCTTACCAACATGAACTTGGCCTGTCCTCTAACAGCCAGGAGGGCATCATCACCGGCCCACTCAACCAACCTGGAAATTACCTGTTTACACACATCTCCATCCTTGGGAAATACTCTACCAGGGATTTCAAGTCATTCCCATATTTCCAAGGAGTGAGAGGGTCTTTCTCATTTGTACAAGTATCTCCACTAAACACAAGCCTATGCTGTGAAGGACTATCAAAGTGGCAAATGCCTACTTTTCAGCTGGAGTGTTTCCTGTAAACAATCTTCACCAGCAACGGAGAGCGTGCCAAACTGCATTTGCAGCAGCTACCCAAGCTACTTGTTGCTGCTTTATTGTTTGCTGAAGCTCCATCCCTGCAAACACCTTGTCATGAGTGTAGCCCAAGTGGCTTGCAGGACCTCAGTGCATGTTCATTCAAAGTCACAGAGAACATTTAAAAGGCCCACAGCTATAATACCTAAGCAAGTTTACCAGATAACCATCAACCACGCCACAGGAAACCTCCAAAAGACAAGGTCAGATGTAGATGGGGAGCAGTTTAAAAATGCTAAGGAGCAAAACCCAGCTGTAATTTCTCTAATTTCTGCAGTGTGTCAAACGAGGACTCAAACCACTGTGTTAAGCAGGTCACCCCAGTCCATAGCTGGTACCTCAGAAGAAATCTTTGCTAGACAAAGAATAAATTCCTGTCTGAAGCGGTTCTGACCAGCAGCTGATCCACTGCAAACAAACCTCCTCAGAATATTGTTCCTTTGTTTGACTTCACTGAACCTCCATTTCCTTCTGACTCCAGATCTAATTATTGCTAACATATTGGACTTTTGAGGAGGTAACATGGCTTTCAAAAGTGTAACATCTGATTCTCCATTCAGCAAGCTCAAAACAAACACATAACTGAGTTCATGTTAATGCTTGTTTGTAACTTTTTAATTACTAAACTCTTTTGCTCAAGCTTCTACCCACAAGCAGCACAGCTACAGGTGTTATACAATAAGGGCTTTTGTCCCTTCAGCTTCTTACCTCTGTTCCTCTGAGGTCTTTGGGATAGTAAATGTCTTCAGTCATTTGAACACTTAGGCCAAAATCCACCAAAACAGCCTTAGTTGACATAAAGACAATGTTGCTTGCTAGAATTAAAAAAAAAAGGAGAATATTTAGTTTCTAATGTATTTGGCATCTATTTTACAACATGGCTGTTTCATTAGGATGTTAACCCACAAAAGGAGTCCCAGTCAGTCTCTGTAGGCAACACAGACATTCTCCTAGCCAAAACTGGTCTGTTAGTGATTGGATTCCATTTTAAATCATATCCTAAAAATCAAACTGAACTGGTTTATGGAAAAGAAGCAGAAACATTTGGTCATTTTCCTGCCTAAATAAAAAAAAAAAAGGAAAAAATGGCTGAGGACAAAAGAGGAAGGTCAAAGGTTGGTAGGCACCTCAGTGCAGCAAGGCTTGCTCTGAAGATGTTTAATGGTCTCCAAGGTGGAGAGCATGCTATGCAGGTCTGACTATAAACAACATAACATTTAGTCACCAAGAGGCTTTTCTCCAGTAAAATGAAGACAGAAGCAGAGAGGAACCAAAGACCCTCAACAGCAGCCACAACAGCCTCCTGCACTGGCCAGTGACAGTGGTTCAGCGTAATGTCAGAGGACAGATTATGGATGCAAAAATAGTAAAACCCAAAGAGTTCCAAACTGAATCCAGTAGCCTCTAGGAGTTTAATTCACTTTCCTTCATAAAACTCTGCCTAAGGCTCAACTTTGTACTCAGAGGCTTTCCTTGCAGTTATACTTCTGATAACATGTTTATGAAGTGTAAGCCTAGAGGAATTCTTGTTTGCTGTTTCAAGAGCTGGGGACAAGTGAAGTCTCCAAGTCACACAACAGAAACACACTTTCTCCCAGAGGAAACTGGGTCATTTTTCATCCTGACGGTGCCCATGATGACCATCAAGTGGGAAAATGCAGGTTTGACTTCTGTGGTACTGGTTCCTAAGTCAATCTTTTACATATCTGCCTCCTTACCAGTGCTACAGAACTATGTAAATAAATGAGTAATTTTAGGAATATCTTTGAGGATATGAATTTTAAAGACCACATAAAGGATGGTGCAGAGAGCCACTCTGACACAGCACAGCCAGCTCTGCTGTGTGCTTGGGACTGTGCTACTCCAGCCCCACCTTCGGCTGGGTTTGGACTGAAGTTCCCCCCACCAAATAGCTTTTTGATTTAGCCATCTTCCAAACAAGGGTTAAAATGAGTATCAGCACTGAACTGCTTTTAAGAGCCAAGATAATGTCCCTTCCTTCCTGGTTCAGAGCAGTTTTTCTCTCAGCAAAATCCCCATCTCTTCCTGCGTCAGCAGAGATTCAACAGCAGCCACATGGGGAGGAAGAAATCAAGAGATGTTTGGGAAACAGCTTGTTCTATCGATAACCTGCCTGGCATGGGAAAACACACACCTCAGCTCCCAAGTGGAGGCCACCTTGCCAGGCTCTGGGTACAACTGCTACTAATTGCTCAGGCTGCCCAGGTCACCACCGGAACAAGAAAACCATAGCTGCCTGCACCCAGGAGCCTCAGGAGGCTCCACCGTGGTTCCTGCCTTGCGCCTAGTAATCTAGAAGAAAGCTGGAAAAAGCAAAATGCAATCACATTTGCCACATTCACAATGAGCTGGTTCTCCTTCCCACTGTCGAGGCATGGCAGGATGGGTTTTGGCTGGTTTGTTTTTGCAATCTTTTCATTAACATCACTGTTACTACCAATTACAATAAAGTCTTATAGTTGTCAGAATCTCAAGGGCTTACACCTAAAATACAGTCCTGCATTAACCAAAAAATGCAAAGCTGAGATATAAAATTTAGCAACTCCATTTAGCAACTCCTTATAATTATCCTCTGTCAGTTATTTACTGCAACACTTCGGTTGAATATTTCCATTTCAAACCCTCAAGTTTAGCAAAAATAATGGGCAGAAGAGATACATCTCTAGGGGTACTGTTACCAGAAAGGCAGAATTTATCTGTCTGCAGGAGGAGGTGGTGCTAGAAGAAAGAGTATTTAATATTAAATGAAATACAATGGATTAAGTTTAAATTTGAAAGCTATTTGCTATTCATGTATTTAATTTACTTATGCTTCAATTACTTATACAGCTCAATACTCAGAGCTTCTTAAGAGCAATTATATTCTAAAATTTTCAGGAACGGTTAAAAGAAAAAAACAACCAATACAAATTACATATTTAGTTCCAAAGGGTTTCAAACTCAGGAACAGCCATGCAGAAACATAAAAGCCAAGAGACAGCAGTCATGGAAGCATTCAGGAAGAATTTACATAGAAAGAGAAAATTCTGGCTTAAGACAGACTGATAATTTTGCTCATTTCTTTAAGTTTTTATTTCAAATTGAATTGCTTAAGAAAGGTTGAAGGCATTACTGTCATTTGTTGAGCATTATCCATCCCTCCTCCCAGAGATGCAAGGCTACATGCTCCAGCTCAGGGCAGGGACCAGAAAGCACCACAACAGATCACACACACATACGTTTGATATCATGGTGGATAATCCTCTTGGAGTGAAGAAAGTCAAGTCCTTTCAGAATATGCTTTGTTACCCAAATGATTTCAAACTCTCTCATGGGACCACAACTCTCCAGCTTTTCCATGACAGATCCTCCTTCTCCAGCTTCCATGAAGAGATGAATCGTTTCATCCCACAAAATAGCACCGTATAGTTCAGCAATGTTCTCATGACGGAAACAGGCCTGTATTTCAACATCCGATGGTTTGAACTGTTCCACTGGGACCTAAGACATTGAAACAAAGCCACAGAAAAGCAGCTCAAAAAACGAGCTACACATACTAGCACTAATTATCCCACAGATTAAAATGGCAGAAGGAAGCAATGCACTCCTATCCCCTTGTTAAAATACAGAGCTTTGTTTTGATCCAGTGACTTGCTGTCTTTCCAGTTGAGATGTATCTCACAACTGTACAAAGCTGTGAGAGTTTTTGGAGTCACGCCCAAATAAAAAGCGCAATCTTCCAGAAAAAGCAATGTAGTAAGAATTATTCCCGTCAAAATCCAGCAGTTATGCAAAAGCTCTGTGCAAACTTCCTGGTGAAGGAGATAAAAATCCCACAGCTCTTTCTTGTTTTTTTAGCTTTCTGCAGTCTCGTCTGCTCTACCAGAGTTACACGCACAGCTGACGCGTGGATCAGTGCTTGCAGCGCTCTGCACAGTCTACAGACCAGCGGTGCTCAGGACCATTCCTGACCTTGATTCAGTCCTTATCAGCACTGGTTTATGGTTCACAAAATGCTGCTTCAAAGTGAGCAGCCGGCAGCATTATGTTGTTTTAAAAAGTACTGATGGCAGATTGTTGAAACAATACAAGCAGTGTTTGCTGACACGTGGAAAGGCTAATACCACTCCTTTTATTCTCCTTTCCTCAGACTTGGGGCTGTGAACCAAGTAAGAGCATCATATTTTTATGGCACTGAGAAATACTGCTTGTATTTTCAGAAACAATAGGACACTTTCATTGTGCAGTGGGTTATCCAGAAGCAACAAATTACATTTGTCCTTACGTGGCTACAGTGCTGCAAGGGAGGGACACACAACAGGCTCCCCAGCCCTTTCACACACACAGAAGTAATACTGTCATACTTATTCACAAACTGGGGGAGTATAAAGCAATGTCCCAGCTGAAACTTTACTGTCCCTAAATACTTAATATTCAATTCAGAATAGAATGCTGAAAAATAAAGTTGAAAGAAAATGTTGGCTTGCAGAAAAACAGGGTGGTGCTCAGTAGTTTTCTAGTGACACCTCCCAACACTAAGATCGGTCAGTGCCCAAAGTACAAGGAGTTGCATGTAAACTGAGCTCTCAGGGGCATTAATGGCGCTTGAATAAAGCAAACCTAAGTCTCACGACCCCAGTTAAAGGACAAGATTCTAAAACTATCTGCAGCAACAGGGTTTTATATCACATTCAGCAGGGACATAATCTCACGCTGTTACACATATTTTACCACTCTGAGTACAGCAGGACAAGAATTCTACCCCACATTGCAGCAGGCCTGTCCATGCAGCAGTTAAACACACTTCCAGATACTTTCATAATGCAGAAACTTTTGCAGTCTCAGAGACAAAAAAAATTTAACCAAATTAATAGTTAAAAATGTGCATTCTTCCTACCTTGTGTAGGCCAACAAAACAAGACAGAATTCAATGTAGATGTATTTGAAAAGATACTGTTTGTACTATGTTATACAATATTTGCTCAGAGATTAAACCCCCGAACTAACATACCAGTTTGCATGCCATTCGTTTCTTGGTTTCTTTATCTTGGGCTAAGTACACTTTCCCAAAAGCTCCCCGAGGAATAAAATCAGAGCCAATGTTCCTGTAAGTCAGCTTCCAGGGAAACAGGAGCACATCAGAGTCAATTTGATAGCGTCCATTCTTGGGTGTGATCTGTGCGGTTACATTAAAGAAAAAAACCCACTATAAAACCACAATGAAGCTAAAAACCACTTTAAGCTTAATTAACTGTACGCATGCAGTGGAAAATCAAAATCACTTATATATGTGCATGATGCGTGCGATCTGCTCAGCAGTCTTTATTTAGAAACACCAAATGGGAACAGTATGTGAGGTGTGGCATTCATTCACGGCCCAGGCATTCACGTTTCTCTCCAGTGACTAACTTACAAAGTGTAAGTTGCAATTAATTGTCTTGAAACAACAACAACAGCGGCTGGGTTAATGGAATTACCCACCTCTTGTTATTAGATTTACCTGCACATGTTTGCCCTTCCTGTAATCTGCTAACTCGTCGTGCCACATACCTGTTACTCACAGGCTATCTTATGTGATGTGAGCAAGAGTTTCAGCATTTCCTAATATCACATGTACTGCTAGGGGAACACATCTTAATTTTCCATCATGTATCAGAGTTTCTGCTGCTCAGTAAAAGGTCAGAGAAGTCTGCTGCAATTTTCCCAGACACCTTCCAGTTTTATACTGTTGTGCAAAAAAAGAGAGTGGGAGTCACAATTTAAAACCACCTAAGTCTGCTTTAGGTGGTCAGTGTTGGGAGCTCTGGTTCTCTATATTGTCACCAGAGCGAGACAGCTCCTTCAGGAAGAGATTCAAAGTATCTAAGCCAGTATTTTGCTCTAAATCTTCCTCTGAAACAGTTCCCTCTCTCTGCACATGACAAACTCCTAACTACAGCCATGTCAGCACTGCTTGAGGTTTGACGTTATTTCTCCAGACTCTTAGTATTCTCTCATCTAAAGAATTAGTAATGTTTCCTGTGAACATGCTTTAATGAATTCATGGACAGGCACCATTGCCAGTATCTGGAACGACACAGAATCACAGAACATTAGGGATTGGAAGGGACCTTGAAAGATCATCCAGTCCAATCCCCCTGACACAGCAGGATCACCTAAACCAAGTTGCACAGGAACACGTCCAGGTGGGTCTTAAACATCTCCAGTGAAGGAGACTCCACAATCCCCTGGGCAGCCCTTTCCAGTGCTCTGTTGCTCTCACTGTGAAGAAGTTCCTTCTGATATGTATATGGGACTTCATATGTTCCAGTTTACAACCATTGGCCCTCATTCCCTATTAGGAAGACAATTTGGTTTCCATTTCTTTTTAAGAGGTAACCACATCACCTTTCTGTGCTCTGATTATCTTCATGTTTTTCAATCAGGAAATTCTTCACTGCTAAAATTGTCATTTATGACTGGTATATACATAAAATAAATCAATTCTTCAAGGTTCTTCATTTTGGAGATGAAAAGTTCTGTTGGGGGGTATCTCTTAATAAAAATAATTCTGGTTATGACATGCAGAATGGGCTTCTTGTATTTATCAGAGTAAGATCAATACTCTAGCAATTCAAACATCTTGCCTGCTCAATTCTGCATCTCAAGAGGTTAAGACCAGATGATCTCCATGGGTTATACCTATTCTGGGAAGTAGCACAGAGCATGGACGACTTGCAGAACAAGAGAGCAACAAACACCACAGTATGCACATTTTCAGGAGGCTTCCAGTACTAATCCCTAGCCTGGTCGTGTGAAGGGATTACTCATTTGTGTAGCACATCCTCCAGGTTCCCCTGGAAGAAATCAAGCCTGTGTGCTCCAAGGCCACTGATGACACAAGCCACAGTGCATTCAGTGGGGTTCACCAGGCAGTCAGAAACTCTCCTGATTGTAGCTAAAATGCTGTAGATGTTTACAAGGTAGATGCACCTTCCCCTACGTACAGTATGTACAGGTAATGCCCTGCCTCCAGTCCTCAGTTGCTCAATGGATCACATGCACCTAATAGTACTTGGTTCATACCAATTGTATGTATCTGCAGAAATAATGTGCAAGCAAAACAACCAGGAGTATGTAGAACAGAGTCAATCCTAAGTATGGGAAATGTTTAATACTAGTGTCATTTCAATGTTACAGAATTTTAAAGTGACTGTTGTGCAATACTCTAAATCAGAATAAAGCAAACCCCTGCACTATTTCGTACCTGAGCAGCCAGTAAGCCTCAAGCTTAACCAAAGTTCCTGTGTAAAACATACTACTTGCAAGACATTCATTTTGATAGAACATCTTAAGAAAATACAGCAGCATCATGAACTTGTATGCATAAACTTGCATTTCATAATTCACTATTTCAAGATAAACTGATTTTAAAGAGAAGTCCAGTGACACTACTATAGTTTAGGAAACAAACATACCTCGATGCATCTATACTTGAATTTAGCAGTATATGCAGAAATAGATACGATACAGTATGTAGTATGATATTGTAATTCTGAAAGCCACACTTGAGCCTTGATGCTTTTCCTTCTTACATTACCAGTTTTTTCACATTTGGCCCAGATAGAGTGAATTCAGTAACTACACCAAGATAGATCCTAGATAGCTTTATATTTGGTAGTTTTCCATTATGACATCTTTTTCCTAGATGAGCACAACCCCTAGTGTTTCTCAACCTCGTAAGTCACAGTCATTGTGGCTTTTCCTTTTTTACCTCATGTCTCAAGTTGGGAAATGTTTTCTAATATCCAGGGATACCAAGAAGCAACACAGAGTAGCTCTTTCTGAACCACATACCTTTCTCCATGGAAGCCTGAGACTGCAGGGCTAACACCAGCGATCCTCTCAGTCCCAGATTCACACAACAACCACAGCCTGCCTGTTACACCTGGGACTGAGTGTGATCTTTGTTTAGATTAATTAAAAACTTCTAAGGTCTACTAGTTTTCAAGCAAAAAGAAAAGAGACATACCATATTCAAGAGGATTCCAGATTCTTGCTGTCTGCATCCTTTAAACTGTTTTGCAGTGTTAGACACCTGATTTGCAAAAGCAAGCAGATCTTCCACAGTCCCATATTTGACGGAGGACATCAAAGAAACCTCTCTTTCACAAAACAGTAAAGATTCCGCACGTTCTTCATTTTGATTTGTCTCTTCACACATTGTAATTAAGCTGTCCTCATAGACTGCAAGGTCTCCACCTGGATAAAGGTTTTCCATGATGTCTATCACCTCAGACATATTTAAATTAGTTAGCAACAAGTCAATCTCCTCTTTGCTATCACTACCCGTGCTCATATACTCCATTACTGTCCACTTTGCAAAACCACACCTGAAAAAAAGGAAAGAAACAAACCTAAATATACTTTTCACCTAAATCGGTTTTAGCAACGTAAGAATGCAAAAAGTGATCAAAATGATAAACAGCACATCATTATACAGTTAGTTTTAAAATTATCGATTTGTATTATGAAGAAAATCGTCATTAGTAGACCAGGTGAAGAGGTAATGGAAAATCTTTGCTAGTGAAATTTTATTTAGAAGTTATTAGCAAACCTCCCCTGGCATTCATTCTTGGAATTTACTTCAATAAAACTCTGTATTAGAGGAACTGGCTCAGGAAGGAAGCGTGAATTAGTTATATTTTGCTGGATATACAACAATGAAGGAGCACCATTGATGCAAATGAAAGAATTCATTATTTGAAAATGAATGACAAAGACAGATATAAATGTATTAAATTAGTTTATCTCCAAGATTTTACAGACAATTTACATGATGCATCCAGAAAGAGGTAAAGGTCATGGAGCAAGACCATTCCACTAGCCTCTGTTATTATCATTGCACAAAGCACAAGTCACCACCTGAGACACACAACCTATTTTTTTGCGAATAGCCAGATCAGAACCAGACTTGAACTGAAATTTTCACCAGTTTTGGAAGTCAGAAACTGAATTATCATAAAAACAATGATCTTTTGTAGTGGTTTCCAGCAGCTGGTTCTGCTGTTGCCAGTCCTAGCAACAACATTTTAAGGTAAATCTTGACTTGAACTTTCACGACCAGAATACAGAATGGGTTCAGCATTCCCAAATGTCCCTTCCCATCCCAGGTTCCCACTTTAAGACACAGAGGATTACTCTATTCAAGTTAAAAACAATGCATGGTCAGTCATTAAATGTTACACAGTTTTCAACACATAAATGTCTAGAGCACCTACCTTATATTTATCCTGGTCACATCACACAAAACCATTAAAAACGTCCAAAAATAATCCCCAAAGTTGTCATGTTTCTTGAATCCGTCTTTTCCACCAGTGACAATGTCACAGCGTTCTGCAGCAGTCTATTAAAAAAAGCAAAACAAATGAAGCCATGGTACACCAGTTCGAGCAGAAGGACTCCTTTTGCAGTCATATGATCAGTTGCTTCTCAGGCTTCATGGAAAGAAAAAGTAGAAATCACAAGGCTGAGATAAGAGGGGATTTTTCTGCAGAAAAAGATGACAACTCGAAAAAGAATCCAGCTACTGTATGATGATCCTGATTTCCAAGTAGCAGTGATAAATCGTTTTTCCATGGTTAGGTCCTGAGTTTTATTCTCCCCACCTCATGCTTGCTCATAGGAAAGAAGAGAAGGATCTTCTTTTCCTCTAGCAGAACTGAGCAGAGCACCCTGTCTTTACAGAGATATCATTTTCTTTCTTCGTTTTCATAATCCACTGCAACCTTCTATTTTGGGCAAACGATAACAACCACAGAAAAAGATAAGTGAAAAACCCCCTAAGAATAAGAAAAAAAGAAAAGCTGCGAGCACAGCCTGTTTATCTCAAAGACAAGCAGCAGACTCGGTTCCCTGAGGCCACAAAGCAGCAATGCCATTTGCCCAGGTACAGTTTCTGGTTACGATCACTATCTTTCTTACCCTCCCCACAAGGACGTGGAAGGTTTGTGGCACATATTTCTCATGGGTTGGAGTATTTACGTCAGCTCTAACGCTGAGGAAAACCAAGTAAAATGATGCGGCTGACTTGGCAAAGAAACTCTGACCACGTGCTGCGAGTTCAAGAGGCAGGACAGCACAGCTCGGCAGAAGCACCACAGGAAAAGGCAAGGGGAGTGCCTGCAGTGTGATGTGCTCCTTTTCAAACCCACGGGGTGACAGTGGCAAAGCAGCACCCTGTGCCCTCCCATTCCCACAAGACAGACAAGAGCGACTTTTACCAGCATTCTACACCAGTTCACCCAGCCTGAAGGGAACCACACGCACAGCTATACCATTTAGGCAGCTGGACAGGAAACTTCACAATCACTAGTGATATTCTAGCAGGGATGCACAAGCTTTGCATCTGGGGTGCTGAGAGAGGTCAGGTTTTTCCAGTCTACAGAAGAACTAAAGGATGGCCATTTTCTAACCCCTTGCATTCCACTTTCCCGCTCTATGCCCAAGCTAAAGGCTGTTAGCAAAGCCTGAAAGCATTTGCTCTTCATCATAAAAGAGATTTCTAATTTTTTCCCACAATAGGGGTTTTGTTCATTGCTTTTTTCAGGGCTGAATTAGTGCAAATGTAGAGAAAAGAAACAGCCCAGTCATAAAAGGAAGTGAGAAACTGCATGAGTAAAGTCAAGTGAAAGAAGAAACTATTCCTGAGGGGCTTTCTGAAGAAAAACGTGAGCATCTAGATGCTCTAGTCTTTTGTGGACAGAGAAAAGTATGAACCACATACTTCCTAATTAACCAATTCAAAACTAATTCACTCTCTGATAATATTTTCATGCATAAGGCATCTGTACAAATGCAGCTTTCCATAAGTGTCAACGTTCCCACGCTCCAGTAAAATGCTAGTAATACCCTCCGCAGGCTCACTACTATCCAAAAAGCTCTGAATAACTTTGAAAACATTACTGTAACTTGTGTATTCTCAGTTCTATCCTTTTAGTCTTGAGAAGAGCTGCAGACCCTTCACTTTTCCCTATGTCTAGCAAATTCTGAACACTAAGTATTTGCATACTGAGAACAGCATCTAGGCTATGCAGAGCTGATTTTTTACATGATGCAGCAACTTATGTTTCCAACACTGGCAAAGAAAAAAAGGTGTCTCCCAGCAGGGAACTAATTCTTCCTTTTAATCCCTAAAAAAATTGTACTAGTATCTGTGCTGGGCTCTTGAGTAATGTTCTAAATTGTTCTGTACAATCCGCACGCATTAAGCAATTTACCACCCAGTACGCTTTACTCAAGTTCTTAGTGTAAAAACTGGTTTTACCTACAATGGAAAAATAAAACCAACTGTAAGCACTTAAGTCAGTTGCTAAAGCACAAGACTCTTTCTCCAGTTCTGCCACTATTTCAACACCATCACATGAGTAATTTGCATGCCAAGAGTTTCTTTCTCTATTTATGATGACTAGCTTTTCCTTAAACACCTTTTTTAGAGAGGAGTGCTGCTTGCAAGCATCCTTATATCCACCACATTAGGAGTAGTTCAGTACCTGACTTGTGAGTTCCTGTGGGATTTATTTGTGTGTGTGTGTGAAAGATCAACAAAGCAAAGGACCAAACAAACCTTGCAATAAAAACCAAAGAAATACACAACCCAAACACTAACCCCAAACTGTGCAGAAATGCTCAACACAATCACACACTCTAAGAAAGGTTTCTTGTCCTGATTTTAGGGAATAACGCTCTGGTCTATATCCACCGCTGATGAAAAGAACAAATCGTTATCTGCTTTTAAGAAAAGTTACCGACAAACCTTGAAGAAATCGCAATCCCTTTGCAAAACTGTCCTGCTGTTAAGGGTCAAGAGATACCAACGATTTCTATTTCGACACCACTTCAGACGGAGGCAGGAGCTGGCCTCCAGCAGGTGCCTGTGCCCGTGTCCCCTGCCCGGCAGCCCCGGGCCAGCGCAGGTGTCACGGAGCAGATGGCTCCAGCGACAAGCGCGGTGCTGTCCGGGGGCTGAGAGCACGCAGGAGCCCGCCTGGCCATAACCCTCTGCACCCCCATCCCCCGCTGCGAGCCGGATGGGTTTGGGGGGCTAGAGGGGCGCAGCCGAGACGCGTCCGCAGCCCCGTCCCGTCCCGTCGAGGCTCTCCCAGCCCCCTCCCAGCTCCAGGCCCGCCGCTCGGCCCCGCTTACCGGCGGCGCGGCGGGACAGCGCCCATCCGTCAGTCCGACTGCCCGTGTCAGCCCGCGGGCAGCGCTGCGGCGGCTCGGCCGAGTCCCGCGGGAAATTCCCGGGGGCGGGGAAGGCGCAGGTAGCACCGCCCGCCCCTCGCCGGGGCACCGGGGCGGCCCCGGCCAGTTTCTATTTCGGTTTCCTGGAAGGCGGTTGCCAGCAGGGAGGGGCGGGGGCGACCGGGGCGAAGCGCGTCCCCAGCGCTGCCCTGGTGCCGGCGAGCGCTCTGAGCCGGTCCCGACACGTCCCCGGCAATGGCTCGGACCAGTGGCACCGGCGAACCCCTGCCTACGGCCTCTCGTGTCCCCATGTGCAACTAGCCCAGCAACGTCTGCACACCCTTAGAGCGAGTGTCATCTGAGCGAAGCTTCGGTGGAAACTGGGAACCTTAGAACAACAGGAGCAGGATCGAATTGCTGCATGAGGCAGGAGCTTGGGGTTGGTAATGGCTAAACCCAGGCTGGACTACGACCTGTTTAACATCCAACACTCACAACTCTCACTCTGCGCTCAACATCTCCTTTGCCGTGAATGTGATTAAGGAAAGAAGTGGTGCCTTTGGTCACCAAAAGCAGTTGCTGCAGCACTAGGGCCTACATGAACCTGTCTCAAGGTCTCATGAGACACAGGCTGTATTTTCTGTTCGTTATCCCCACTATAATGACTGTTTGCGCACTTAAGTCAATGGCCTAACTTCAATTACAAAGTTTTGGGACAAACATTCACCTGAGGCTTCAGTGTTTACTATGAGCATATACAACTCCTTTAATGTTTATATTATCGAGGCACACAGTATCCCCCATTTAAAGCTTATATATTTGCAACCTCTCCCGTGTAGCTTAAAATTGTCCAAAGTACAGCACAAAGTGTCGTCAGGCAGTGGGACAGGCCGCCCAGGAAGGTGGCTGCATCGCCACCTCTGGATGTGTGTAGATACAGGGCTCAAGGACACGGCTTAGCAGTGAGCTTGGTAGAGTGAAGTTCATGGTTAGGCTCAATGACCTTGAAGGTCTTTTCCAACCTAAGTTATTCTCTGATTATATGAAATGACATTCTGAGAAGTCCAGGGATTCAGACTCACTGCTTGGTTTTGTTTTCATTAGCTCTTTAACCGTAGCAGAGTTATCCTCTGTTCCACATGGTTTCTTCTACAAAAGTAACTGATGATAAATGCACTGGCAAAGCTCCATAAAGAAATATCTTTGTCAAGTTTGACCTTGTTCAACTGTACTATTCAGTGCATTTGCTAAGAGACATATGTGAAATCATTGAGGATGACTAAAGGAAATAAAAGCAGGAAAAGAAAATGATTGTGATTGAGGAAGAGGGAGGCTACAGAAGAGGTAAAATGCAGAGAGGTTAGGCCTAGGAAAGGCTGGAATTGGGAGCATCTTGAAAGTGGAAAGTTAAGGCTGAGTTACACATCCTTAATATGTAGCAGCTCTCACACAAAGATCCCTTATGTATCCTCTTTCAGAATCTTGCTGAAACCCATAAATAATTTTAATGAAACAATTTACTTTTTTTAGACCAGCTTCAAAGTGGAAAAGAGGAGGAGTTTCTCTCCACATCAGTGAACTCAGGGAGGATTCCAGAGGAAACTCACCATGGATGGAGGAAACACAAGTTTCTGCCATATGCCATGCGCACATAGGATATAGATCGAAATGCAGGATTTTAAAAGCAAACCATTCCAGGCTACAGAACCAAGACAATGAGGTCATAGGATCACAGAAGAGACCTTAAAGATCATCTAATCCCAACCCCCCTGCCTTAGGCACCTCTCACTAGACTGGGTTGTCCAGAGCCCCATGCTGGTCTTGAAGACTTGCAGGGTGTAACCGTTAGTTTGGATATAAGTAAGGAATTACTCACAAACCCAGACTTACTAAGAGCCTACCAAGACCGTGTGTGTTTGTGTGTGTGTGAGAGTGTGTGTTTACGCGTGTATGCTGTGACAGCCTGCCGAGACACAAAGTAGCCACAAAGTACGTCCCCTAACTTACACTACGGATGCGCACACAAGTTTTACATACATGACTGCTTTTAAATACTAAAAAATCTGACGTCTTCTCCAGCCCGCACTCACGCTGGCTGTAGGCCGGCGACTTCTCTCCGCTGCTTTGCAGCTCACGGTCCAGCCGGCTCGCAGCGTGGGAACCCTGGGCCGAGCGGGTAAAGGTTGAGCCTTGGCGGCCGCCGTCCAACGCGACCCCTGACGCCTGCGCAGAAGCTGAGGGCGGCGCGGCGCTACTGAGCAATGGCGCACCGCGTGGGAAGGCGGGCACTGTTCCTGCTGCGGGGCCGCCTGCGACCTCTCGGCCCCGTGGACGACTGCTCGCGCTGCAGCCAGGCTCGTCTCGGCTCCTCGAGTCCCGCGGCGCAGCGGACCCCTCAGGCAGCCGGCGTCGACGAGGCAGGAGAAGGTAGCGGCCGCCGGGCCTGGCTGCGGGCGGCGCGGCGGGTTGTGCCGGGCGGTGCAGCGCGGTCAGGCCGGGCTGCGTCAGCCGAGAGACCTTCCGCGCGTGGGGACAACCCAGGGTCCAGGAGCTTTTGCCGAGGCAGGGGGCATCCCCGCGGGGGCGGTGTCAGCTTGTGTCTCCCGGCCGTAGCGCTTGATGCGGCCCAGGAGGCCGTAATCCACCAGCATTGCCTGGGAATTGTTTATTAAATGTAGATCTTAGCCAGAGGTGACTTAAATCTCGGTGGTGGAATCACAGAATGGTTTAGATTGGAAAGGATCCTAAGGATCACCTCATTCCAACCCACCTGTCATAGTCAGGAACACCTCTCACCAGACCACGGCCCCATCAAATCTGATTTTGAACACTTCCTGGGACGGGGCATCTATAGCTTCTGTGGGCTACGTCTCCAGTGCCTCAGCACCCTTGTAGTGAGGAACGTCTTCCGAAGATATAATCTAAATCTCCCCTCTTTTATCTTGAAACCATTCCCTGTTGTTCTGTCACTAGAGTCTCTCCTTAAAAGCCCCTCTTTAGCTTTCCTGTAGGCTCCCTTGAGGTACTGGAAGGTTGCTGTAAGGTCTCCCCAGAGTCTTCTCCAGGCTGAACAACTCCAACTCCCTCTGTTTTCATAGGAGAGATGCTCCAGCCCTCTAATCATCCTTGTGGCCCTCATCTGGACTCAGTCAGTTCCATGTCTTTCTTATATTAGGAACTCCAAAACCTGAGAAACCCCCTTAAGCAGTCACAGGAAACTTTTGGTTAATTTTGTGTCTTTAGCACATGCCAAGAACTGGTGAAGAATGTGTGTAGTAAATGTGTTCATCTGTACCATGGAACTTGGAACTCATTCACTTGTGAGCCTGAGGCTTCTGCTTATTCTTATTCTTACTTTTCAGAGTTTTAAATTACATTAGGTAGCAAACATTTCTTAAAGAGGCTGTTTTATCACAGTTTTACAAGACCAGCAGTCTGTTGCTTTTCTTGTCCTTGTACAAATAAAGATGCA
The DNA here is from genome assembly GCA_013400115.1 of Rhinopomastus cyanomelas. NCBI lineage: Eukaryota > Metazoa > Chordata > Aves > Bucerotiformes > Rhinopomastidae > Rhinopomastus > Rhinopomastus cyanomelas. The sequence continues at coordinate 370,258 of VXBP01007509.1, forward strand.
GCAAATTGGAGGAAAAAATGAAGATTTCAAGTAACCATTCTGGTTTGGGTGTGTACTTGTGATCATTGGTTTCACGTGGTTTGCTGGATGACTGCATGAGTGCTTGCATTTGTATCAAGATGCAGATGACAGCCTTACAATCTGTACAAGCACCGTGTGGAGAATTGGCACCATTTCTTCCAGTATCTGTGCTGGTGTGTACCTGTTTAAAATAATTTTGGAACTGGCATTAACTGGAAATGCTGTATGGGATGGGATAAGAAGGCAAAGTAGACAGATCTTATGTATTTAAAATGTTTACAGCCACAGGTTGGGTGTGAACATCTCCATATGTGCTGTGCTGAGACTGTGCAGATGACTGGGGAAATGGTGTTGGAGAACATCCTTTACAGTTACTAAGTATCTACAGGCAGTAGATCAGGCAAGAGTGGCCTCATGCAGAGAGGTGTGGGAGTGAGAACATCTGGATTAATCTTCTGATTATAGAATCACAGAATCACCAGGGTTGGAAGGGACCTCCAGATGTTGTCTAGTCCAACCCTGTGCAGTCAGCAGGGTCATTCTCAACTAGATCAGGTCTCCCAGAGTCTTGCAAAGCCTCAACTTGAATATCTCCAGGGATGGGGCCTCAACCCTCTCCCTGGGCAACCTGTCTCAGTGTTCAACCACCCTCCTGCTAAAGAACTTCCTAACATCCAGTTTAAATCTCCTGTTCTCTAGTTTGAAGGAGAAGCTTGTGTCTGATGACTACAGGCCTTTGTAAACAGGTCCTCTCCAGCCTTCTTGTAGGCCCACTTCATGTACTAGAAGGACACAGTTGGGTTCCCTTGTAGCCTTCGCTACTCCAGGCTGAACAACCCCAGCTCCCTGAGCCTGTCCTTATAGTAGAGGCATTCCATGTTCATTTTTGTGAACCCACTCCATCAGGTCCATGCCCTTTCTATATTGAAGGTTCCAGAACTGAACTGGTCTGTGAGTTTATTGTAGTAGAGTAGCTCAAAGTATAGCATTAAATTGAAATTTGGGGTAGGCATTTACTGTAAAAGAAGGCTATGAGTTGTAAAATTAAGTAAGTTCAGTTATTCTGAAGGTGAAGGATTTGTGGTAGCTGAGAGTGCAGCTTGCCAAAGGGCTAGCTCTGTCTCATGTCTCAGCTGGTGTTTCCTGATCTGTATGTAGAGACTGACTGTGTGCTGAGTTTTTTTTGATGGTGAACAGCAAATCAAGGGGGAGCAAAGGCTCTCTGTATCTTGAAGCTTCCTGTAGCAGCAAGGGAAGTCAGTATTATATTCTTCCTTTGTTTTCTATGCATTGTTCATGCAAAAGTATGCATTGGTGAGAGAAAGATGACCATGAAGCTCAGAAGGCAAACTGGATCCTGGGCTGCATCAGGAGAAGTGTGGCCAGCAGGTTGAGGGAGGTGATTACTCTGCTCTCGTGAGACCCCACCTGGAGCAGTGTGTCCAGTTCTGGAGCCCTTATTACAAGAAGGATGTGGACCTGCTGGAGCATTTGCAGAGGAGAACCACGAGGATGATCAGAGGGCTGGAGCACCTCTCCTATGAGGCCAGACTGAGAGAGTTGGAGCTGTTCAGTCTGGAGAAGAGGAGGCTCCCAGGTGACCTTATTGTGGCCTTTCAGTATCTGAAGGGGGCCTACAAAAGGCCTGGGAAGGGACTATTTAGGATGTCAAGTAGCAACAGGACTAGGGGGAATGGGGCAAAGCTAGAGAAGGGTAGATTTAGAGTGAATGTGAGGAGGAAGTTCTTCACTGTGAGAGTGGCGAGAGCCTGGAATGGGTTGCCCAGGGAGGTGGTGGAGGCCCCGTCCTTGGAGGTGTTTAAGGCTGGGCTGGATGGGGCTCTGGCCAGCCTGATCTAGGGTGGGGTGTCTTCTGTCCATGGAACTGGATGATCCTGTGGTCCCTTCTAACCCTGACTGACTGTATGACTTGGTCTGGGTGATCCTGCTGTGTCAGGGGGATTGGACTAGATGATCTTTTGAGATCCCTTCCAATCCCTAATGAGTCTATGATTCTATGTCTGTGTCTTTCATCGATTTTTGATTGTTTTCTCTTTTGCCCTAACCCTCTTAGAGAGTCAGGACAAACCTTTGTTCAATTCCAATGAAGACATTAAGCATGCTAAATTCAGATATAATGGGTTCTGTTTGTATAGGGAAGCTTTAATGCTAATTTCTTCCCACAGATACTGAAGTACATACCAGAAAGAAGACATTCACTGAGGTTCAGAGCGAGCGATTGGATCAAGCAGAACGGACTGTTTTAATTAAGTGCCCAGCAAGACTTAATGAAAAACAATTATTACAGTATTTATCCAGTCATGGAAACATTAAGAGTAATTTCTTCTTTGAAAATCGTGTAAGTAATTAACATTGTAAACTAAAATCTGGGTTTGGCAAAAAAGAAATAATCAGCATTTGGTCAATGACAGAGTCTAGTTGATGACCTGTATCTAGTGGAGTCCCCCAAGGGTCAGTACTGGGACCAGTACTGTTCAGTTCATTCATTAATGACTTGGATGAGGGATTAGAGAGGAGCACTGTCAGTAAGTCTGCTGATGACACAAAGCTGGGAGGAGTGGCCAACACCCCAGCGGACTGTGCTGCCATTCAGCGAGATGTGGACAGGCTGGAGAGCTTGGGCAGGGAGAAATGTAATGAAATATAATAAGGGCAAGTGTAGAGTCTTGCATCTGGGTAAGAACAACCCCAGGTACCAATATAGGTTGGGGACTGACTTGTTGGAGAGTAGTGTAGGAGAAAGGGACGTCGGGGTCCTGATGGACAGCAGGATGACCATGAGCCAGCAATGTGCCCTTGTGGCCAAGAAAGCCATCAGCATTCCTGGGGTGTATCTTAAGTGGGGTGGTTAGAAGATCAAGAGAGCTTCTCCTCCTCCTCTACTCTTCCTTGGTGAGACCGCATTTGGAGTATTGTGTCCAGTTCTGGGCCCCTCAGTTCAATAAGCACACGGAGCTGAAGTACGCTGCACGTTGGAGCCACGTACAGAGCCACGAAGATGATGAAGGGAGTGAAGAACCTCCCTTTTGAGGACAGGCTGGGGGAGCTGGGTCTCATTAGGTTGGAGAAATGGAGACTGAGGGGTGACCTCATTAATGTTTATAAATATGTGAAGGGTAGGTGTCAGGAGGATGGAGCCAGGCTCTGCTCAGTGTCATCTAGTCATAGGGTGAAGGGCAGTGGGTATAAGCTGGAACATAAGAGGTTCCACATCAATATGAGAAGGAACTTCTTCACAGTGAGGGTGACAGAGAACTGGAACAGGCTGCCCAGGGGGTTGCGGAGTCTCCTCTGGAGAAGTTCCTGGATATGTTCCTGCACAACTTGGTCTAGATGATCCTGCTGTGTCAGGGGGATTTGACTAGATGATCTTTTGAGGTCCCTTCCAATCCCTAATGTTCTTTGATTCTGTGGTTCTGTGAAGTCTTCATACATGCAAGTTAATTAAATAATATCTAATTAATACATTAAATTATTTTAACCTTAATGTTTACAAGTTGCTGAGCAACAGATTTTTGTTGCTAAGTCAGGTAAGCAACACCTCACAGGGATAGTTAGCTGCCTGTTTTGCTCTAAAACGTTCAAACTTCTTAGTACTTACTGCCAGGAATAGCGTATCTTAAATACTTCTTACCTGCTCTGAAAAAGTGTCTGAAGTGTGTTGAGGTACAGAACCTAGCACTGAGCTTCAGGGCTCTCTCAGTACTCCCAGGAATATCCAGATATCACAGAATCACAGAACTTCAGGGATTGGAAAGGACCTCAAAAAATCATCTAGTCCAGTCCACCTGCCAGAACAGGATCACCTAGATGAAGTCCTGTCAGTTCAATTAACTCAAGGCCTTTTTTGTGTTTATCTGACTCTGTTTTCCTTCTTAATGTTTTAGGGTATCTATGCTGTAATAGAATTTTCGGAAAAGAACAGTATAGCCTCACTGCAGGATGCTATTGGAATCCCAAATGCTGCAAAGCATCATGTTGTCCCATATAAATCTAGGCTTTTTACTTTCACGATGAAAACCCCCACGAGTAAAGCTGCTGAAGAGACACCAGTTCACCTTTCTCCTCAGTTTCACATTCCAGTGAAAGAGCTTATTCCAAAGCTTTGTGATGCAGATAGTGTAAGTAGAGGTTTTTAGATATCTCTCAATTAAAAAATGTTCATTTCAGTTTTGCAAGTGGTCATGTGCAACTTCTAGAGCAATTTATTTCTGTTTAAAAAAAAAAGTATGTCCTCGTGGAATTTTGTGCGAATGATTTCTCATCACTTAAACAAATAAATTAGTCTTTTAATCATTAAAATATTATTTCTATATGAAACCTAATTTCAGTGATATCAAGTAGGTAGATGCAGGTGTACGTTAGTGTATTGAAGATGGGTCATTGTGTTTTTACAGTGTTTAATTTCTCACCTAGATAAGCAGTCAGATGTACAGTCTTCTGAATGAGTATCAGCTTACAGAAGAAAATATCAAGCTCCGATTTCTGGTCTGTTCCCTGGTTCAGGATTTTGCACGTGCGTATTTTCCAGACAGCACAGTAAAGCCATTTGGTTCTTCAGTTAACTCCTTTGGCAAGTTGGGATGTGATGTGGACATGTTTCTGGACTTCCATGATGTACAGAAGCACACTACAAAAATGGTAAGATTACGCTGTGCATCTGCCACTGGCTGGATTTCTTGAGCAGAGTGGCTCTTTGGCTCTTCCACACACAGGAATCAGTTTATACTTAGATTTTACAGAGTTCATGCTGTAGACTGTGAACAAGTTTAAGATCTTAATCATGTCTTTAGCCATACCACAGATCAGAAATCCTCCCTATGTAGCCAAGTTTGTACGTTTGGCCTTGTTATTTGGGCAGTTCAGGTAACAGTGGTTATTTAGAGCAGTTGGTGTCTCAGTTCTTGTGCACGTAGGTGTAAAGAATGGGGAAGTACTAGACAAGGCATTTTTTGAAGGATCTTCTCGTTGCTGTTTTTTGACTGGACAGTGTAAATATTCTTGCGGATTGGAGAACAAAATATGAAAGAGATGAGAATCAGAGTAGGAAGAAGGGAGAGTTGGACCAGAAATGCCCTGTGAAGTTGTGATTCTTCATGGATTCTGAATGGGTAATTAAGTGATTGTGGTGTGTTGAAAACTTTTTATTTGTATGGTGACAGGTGGTTTGGGAAAAACTCTCATGTTTGCCTTGAAAAGAGCAACCAATAACCCAAAAAGCTGAAGCCTGGGTTTCTTGACTATCAGAAGTTCACCTGACTTTTCTGTACATGTTGTGTATTACCATGTACATTAGTTTTAAAGAAATGCCCATTCAAACATACATGTTTTTTTATTGTGGCAAAAGCCAGGGGGAAACTATCTGAGTGTGTCTCTTCAGGTTACATGACAGGCAAATAGGCTGTGTGGCATGCTTGACTCGGTGGTGCAGCGAGGCTTTTGTCTTATATACAAGCACTAAAGGTGGCCAACAACATCCTAGCTTGTATCAGAAGTAGTGTGGCCAGCAGGAGTATGGAAGTAATTGCCCCCCTGTATTGGTGAGGCTGCACCTCAAGACAAGAAGGATACTGAGGAGCTGGAGAGTGTCCAGAGAAGGGCAGTGAAGCTAGGGTTGGGTCTGGAGCACAAGTTCTGTGAGGAATGCCTGAGGGAACCTGATATGGTTTAGCCTCAGGAAAGGGAGGCTGAGGGGAGAACTTACCATTGTGTAAAACTGTCTGTAAGGAGTTTGGAGCAATGTAAGGGGGTCAGTCTCCTCTCTGTAAAGAAGTAAAAGAAGTATAAATCATTTACAAATTCTTAGATATGTTACTAGAGAGCTGCAACCAGAATCTCATGTAGTTGGCATCGTGATTTATAGCTATAGATACTATATCTTACAAATTGTGTGTTACTAGTATACGTAAGTTGAGTGTCTTAGAACAAATGAAGACAAAGGGAGGCAGCTTTGGTTATAAGTACAGGAGTAGCAGAAAGGGTTTACTTTGATTCCTACCTTTCAGGAGGTACCAGCAGTGAAGGAGAACTACACATTTCAGCACCTATTTAAATTAAATAACGTTTTTTGAGTCTTAAGACAAACTGTTTGCTGCTTTTTTAATTCACAGTTAGTAAAAGTGGGAGCATTCTTTACTGAGTGGATTATCAGTACAGTATTTGACCATAGCTACAGTGTTTTTAACATGCAGGCAATTTGAGAGATCCTTGAATGACTTAAATCAGTTATATGATGCTTCTGGAGTAACAGATTTTGTGTTGAAATGGTTATGCTTCTTGCTTATGGTACTGTCTCAGTTTACCCCAAAATAATAGTTTACATTTGGTGTTAGAAGTAATGTTACAGATACCTACATTTGCTGTTTTGAGCAACATGGCAAAAATAGAGGGAGAATCTCAGAGATGGAGCAAGTGCTTCAGTATTTCTTGCCCCCTAGCTGGCACTGAAGCTGTTAATGTCTTGTCAATTGTTGTGTCTGCTTTATTGTTATAAAAACGTTTTCATCCAGCTTTTGAGAGATACTAGGCTAGGCTGCTGCCTGGGAAGCAGCATAATTTTTGTGACAAACACAAAGGTCTGAACACCAACGCATCTACCTGTTGGCAGAGTTCTCGTATTTTTCTCTTGTTACCTACCTCAGCGTTGACAGTTCCAGGCTCCTTCCACTTTGAGCCAGCCCTGCAGCCCATGCAGCCACACAGCCAAACAGGATTAAGGAAACACATTCAAACACATGTGATATCTAGGGAACCATTGTCAGGAACAGAAGAGGAACTGTCACCTCAGTTACTGGCAGAGCAACTCAGAAGTTCAGCACCTAAAATGAGTTTGTGGGAAAGATTGTGGAATACGTAACTTGTGCATTGTTTCTCCTCCCTGTGAGGGAATGATGTCTTTACATTAACCTGGTGACAACAAAAGTAACCTCCTCGCTGTCCTGGAGGACTAGTTAGGTCACTATCTAGTGCTATTTGTATAGTGTGTGTTCACCTATTGCATGACAAGTCAGCGTCCAGTACTGGATTAACAAATAATATTAGCTGAGGCTTCAAAACAGAAAGAGGCTATACAGAAAACAGAGCTTGCATAGGTATGCAGTTATAAGCTACAGATGTGACAATTCAAGATACGAAGACCCTCAGGAACATTATTGTCTGATGTCAAAATACACCTCCACCTTTTTTAATTTGTCAGAGAAACTGTGTCTGCTGTGAAGTGATTAATATTTAAAGGTTTACAGAAACTTGCTTTCATTTTGAAAGACTAGGTGAAGTGCATGCTAAAAGTTTAATTTCTTTTTTAAATGAAAAAGACCTTTTCCTTTACACTGCTACTTGGTTCATTGATAGTGCATTGTTCTTTGAAATTTGAAATGGAATTCCTAGTGGTTTGAAGTTAATGGCAGCTTGGTTGTGTTTTGCCCCTATTTAATTGTATGCTTCTTTTTTCAGTCAGAGCATGTATGCTCTCTCAGGAATTCCAGAATGGCTTGACTTAGGTAGTAGTGATGTGTAGTATTATTGCACACTCATCTGAACAAGTAACTTTACAGTAAATTGATCACTATTAACCTGGAAAAATTGAATCACTGTAGAAGAATATGAAATGGAAAGCAACACAGTTTTATCTTTTCTTTTAAGTTCTGAATAATTATTTCAATCTCTAATTGTACAGATTCCTTTGCAAAGTGTTTGAGTCTTTCTTAAATGTCTGTTTGGTTCCAGACCTAACAGTTGATTTTTGAAATTCTGTGTTAGAAAAAAGGCCCCTTTGAGATGGAGTATCAGATGAAAAGATTACCATCTGAAAGATTAGTCACTCAGAAAATCCTTTCTGTGATCGGCGATTGCCTGGATAATTTTGGTCCCGGATGTATGACCGTACAGAAAGTGCTCAGTGCCCGTTGCCCGGTGGTGAAATTTTCCCATCAACCAACAGGATTCCAGTGTGATCTCTCAGTGAGCAACAGGTGAGATCCAGTTTGAAAAAGTTGAGGAAGAATGCTAACATAGTTATGTCTTGAAAACCTGTAGTGAAGACTCTTCAGTTGCCTCCTTTCTGTGTTCTTGACAAATGCGAGTATTTACTCTAAAAGTAAAAAGGGTGTTTTTGACTTCTAGAGCTTAGGTTTGAATGTGCTTAAAATATTTTTTCTCCAGCATAGGAAATGCTTGCTAGCTGAAACTCAAGGCTTGAAAACCACTTCACACAATCAGTTTGGTTTATTAAAGAATTAAAAGAAAACTGGATGTTTTAGCCTTACTTACCTTTGTGTACCTGGGCATGTGTGTAGCTTTCTTTTGATTGCAACCCCATTATGTTAGTGATTTGGCTTGTAGTTATTTTGATCTCTTGGGGTTTTTGCCTTCTTATTAAGGGCCTGCATAGACTTGTTTGCTGGCAAGGTCTCTTGGTTGCTGAATTAGCTCGCTGCATGAGAAAACAGTCTGAAGTGTTACTGTCATTTGGGACCTTTCACAGCAGTGCCCAATAGAGGGAGCAGGCTTATTAGAAATACTTTTCTCTGCATCTGTTTCTCTTCCAACTTCCTCACTTGCTGAGTCTCCCTTGGTTGACAAATTCATAGAACAGTTTCAGCTGTAAGAACCCTTCAAAATCATTGAGTCCAACTAGCCCTGTCCGCACCACTAAACCATGTTCCCTAGCACAACATCTACACATCTCTTGCACATCTCCAGGGATGGTGACTCAGGCCCCTGCTCTCCCTGGGCAGGCTGTTCCAGTGCCTGACAACCCTTTCAGGAAAGAAATTTCTCCTGACATCTAACCTGAACTTCTTTTCTTTGGTATTTGCTTCATTGTGTCCCTTCCTCTTCCCCCAACCCTGTTTGTTCTGGTAAATCAGTTGGTTCTTGAGCCCCGGGGACAGCGTTGGTAGGAGAAACTTTGATGGAATTATTTTTAAGAGGCTTTTCTCAGAGTGAATCCAAACTCATTTTCTCTTGTCCAGAAGGACTCTGCTCTGTGCTGTATAACCCTACTTTCCTAAAGTAGAGGGGAAGCTGTTTCTGTTAGATGATCTTTAGAAGTCCCTTCCAACCTGTAACATTCTGTAAGCATGTAATTTGTTTTGCTTTCACATATTTTATTAAGAATTATCCACCTTAATCCAGTAAACATCTAGAGCCTTGGCATAAGGGTACATAATCAAGAAAGGGTTACTATCCTTTGTCATTGTTAGGGAGTAGTAAAATGTGAGTGTTTTCTTCACCGTGAGAGTAATGAGAGCCTGGAATGGGTTGCCCAGGGAGGTGGTAGAGGCCTCATCCTTGGAGGTGTTTATGGCCGGGCTGGATGAGGCTCTGGCCAGCCTGATCTAGGGTGACGTGTCCCTGCCCATGGCAAGGAATTTGGAACTGAATGATCCTGTGGTCCCTTCTAACCCTGATTGACTATGACTTGGTTGGTCTAGGTGATCCTGTTGTGGCAAGAGGGTTGGACTAGATGATCTTTCTATGGTTTTTCAGAGTACTTTTGCTATGAGTTTCAGTGCAGGCTTTGTCATTTGTCTACATCAGATACAGTAAGATCATACACTGCATTTTTTTAATTACCCAAAGTTCTGTTTCAGAGTATGCAGGAGTTGTTTGGGCAGTACTGAGTGAATGTCTTATAATAAAATTACCTTTGTATACGGATCCACTGTGAAAGTCAGTATGCAGTTCTGTGCAGACTTCTGTGCTGATGGTGTGGCTGGTTGGGACTGCGTGTAGTGTTGTCATCTGGCTTAATAACAAACCTCTGTGGACTCAAGGAAGTGCTTCACAGTTGAAATTTTAGAATTCGAGATGTTACGGAAATTTAACGTGGTAAACTTCCCTAAAACACTGTGGTGACTTCTTAGAAGAATTCCCTGCAACGTTGGGAGTAAACACTTCTGCAGCTGTAGTTCAACAAGCACTTCATACTAATAGTGATCCCAAAAGTAGGTTGTATTCTCACACCATGCTGAATTACTTTTTCCTTCTGTTTCTTGCTCTTCCCATTTGTAGACTTTGTGGGTGCTTAGAGCACCCTAAGATGAAGCAAACCAAAAACCAGCCTATCAGAAAAATTTTTCTTCCACATCTGTTGTTTTTTCAGCAGCACCAAACAGTCATTTGAAGATAACAAAATTGATTTGTTTTGCTTATTTCACTGTGTTGTTGCACTTTGTGTGCTGCAGTGTGTTATTTTATTGCTTCTTGGATTAAATTTGTAAAACAAGCTCTAGTTGCATGTCATTATTTATTAGGGTATAGTTAGTACTTAATCTACCTCAAAGGCAAGTGTGGCTGAATTGTGTTTTTCACCTTTATTGTGCACAGTTTCACCCCTGAGTACTTGATGATGGGGTTTTTTCCTACCACTGTGATACTGAACAAGAAAAGAGGAAACAGTACAAATGCAGTATTATTTACCTTGTTTTATATCCTTCTTACTGTGATAAACTACCAAGTATTTAATACTGGGTAATTTCAAGCATTCTCTTTGGTTTTTCTAAATGTATAAAAGTTAAATGTTTATTTTTTATGGATACCCTCTTTGCTTATATTCTAGGGCTGAACAATGAATGCACATCTGATACTTAACAATTCTCTAATTATTAACGTGTCTTTTACTTGTCATTTCTTCTCTAGCATTGCTATTAGAAGTTCAGAACTCTTGTATATCTACGGCTGTCTTGATTCCCGCGTAAGAGCACTGGTGTTCAGTGTGCGGTGTTGGGCCCGTGTTCATGGACTTACAAGTGTTGTTCCTGGTAGCTGGATTACAAACTTCTCTCTGACCATGATGGTCATGTTTTTTCTGCAAAACAGATCGCCACCTATCATTCCAACAGTAGACCAACTTAAGGCACTGGCAGGTAAGGATAGCTTTTCATTATTAAAATGATTTTCACATTTGTTTTCTCTGAAGTGACAAATAAACCTGAGCAATTTTGTCATGCTGTCAAATAGTTTTTGTGTGCCTTAGATTTGAAGGAGTATACAAGTTTTACTTGTACTTGTTTGGTGAAGACAGTGCATTTTTAAAGGCAAATCCATTTTCAGTACAATACGAAAGTACTTAGCGAGATTAGGTTTGTTTTATGCCTAATATAATTAGAAGTCATTTGCTCAGTGCGTCCATGCTGACTTTTGTTTATTTTGTATTTTGCTTTTTAAAAGACTTAATAGGGTCTTAAACATCTCTGCATTTGTTAAGGATTTTGTGAAGCTGGATATAATATGTGTCATTTCATAGATACGAAATGTTTACATGAAAGGCTGTATTTTTTCCTCACGGTTTGTAATATCCTTGAGATTGTTTAGGCCATCTGCAAGTCATTCATGTATCTTTGTGAGCAAGCTGTTCTGGCTATTTCATATGTAGCATTCAAGGTTGTTGCAGTTTGAAAATTACCAGACCTTTCAGATGTATAGATTTGTGCTTTCATGAAGAAAAAGTTACATTGCTTCAAGAGGATCCCCCACCCAGTGACCTGTCCTGTGGGGAGGTGACACTGCCCCAAGTACCTGCCCTTAAGGGGTGTTGCTAGGTGAGAAGATAAAAGGGGTGAGTGATCTTAGCCCTGCCTCTTTGTCCTGAGGGCTACTAGCCCAGCATGGGGCTGCTGCCCTATGCTAACGCCCACTCCCAACACTTGCAGGGTGGTGGGGAGGGAAAGACGGGCCTGCTGCCTTCTGGCCCGGTCCAGGTTCGAGCGGCGCCGACTCTGGCCCCACTCTGCTGGAGGGAGGGATACGGTGGCTACGCGCAGACCGGAGAAGCAAGACCTTAGTGCCATCCCCCCCCACCACGGAGCAGCCGTTCAGTGACTCGCAGGGAGCTGAGACAGGAGGAGAGAGGAGAGGGGAGGGTGATGGAACCCTCTCGGCCACGTTTGCAGAGTGTTACAGGAGGCCCTGCTGACATGGCCATGCGGCCAGTCTCTATCTTGGGTCCTGCACGTGGCCGGGGCCATGCTGTCGCCATTTTAGAGAGACTGATGAGCAGGAAGAGAGACTGTTTGTCATTTCTGCCACTGAGGAAAACTGGGGATGCTGAGGTATTGGGGACAGTTCCGCTGTGCTTAGCTGAAGAAGGCAGAAGGACTTGAGAATCGTTAAACTTTGGACATGAAAGACAGAGTCTGGGTTCTTTGTTTGAAAGCAAGTCTCCTGCATTGAAGGATGCAGTTCAGGTGCTGAGGAATCAGGCCTGCCCAATGAGCATTGGGTGGAAGAAGCTGCACTGAAGAATTGAAGAATTCATCAGTCTGGACAGCCGAGGGTGCCGCTGTTCACAGGCAGGGGTGACACTTGCATAGTGGAGAGGGTGTTGGTACTTGTCTCTACTGGACTGACATGCTCTTTTCCCCAGTTCTCTAATGTAAAAAAACCCAAGGACCGATACGATAGTGATCTCCCATTGTATTTTTCTCAGAATACCTGATGACATTTGTGACACAGTGTCTAGTTTGTGTGCACTGACTGGCTTAACCTTTTCTTCTTTTCTGTGTACAGTTATAGAGTTAATAAACATTTTTTCATTTTCCCTAAGCTATCCATTGTCTGGCAGATTTTATCTGAGATCTTATCGAGACCTAACTGCTTTGTTTTTTTTTCCTTTATCTTTAATTGTGTTCTTGAACCCACCACAAGAGTTTATTATCTCCAGTAAATATTTTGAAAGCATAAAGAACGACACCCCTGCTTCTTGATTCCTAGACTCATGCCTTCTGCTTACTGACATGCTTCCTTGAAATCTTTTGAGTAAAGTACTGTGTTCTGTTGCTTAAATACAGTTTAAAAGAGTTTCCATCAGAATTTTATGGAATGTTTGTACATTAACTGCAATGCCTGTACTGAAATTTCACATTAATATTCCTAGGACTCTGGAGTATTTTGTTAAAAACAATGACATTTAGCTATGTGTCACCTCAAAATATGTTCATGTTTTTTGTTCCAGGTGAAAAAGACAAGTATGTAATTGGAGGGTATGATTGCTCATTTGTTAGTGATTTAAGCAAGATTAAACCTACAAAAAATACAGAAACACTTGGTAGGTAAATCTTTCTTGCGTTTACTTTTTATGAGCATATTGACAATGTGTCTTAATGTTACTTGTCTGGTTTGCTTTCCCTTAGATGTGTTGTTGGGTGACTTTTTTGAATATTTTGGAAACTTTGATTTCAGAAGAAATTCCATAAATCTTCGAAAGGTGAATTAATTTTAATCTCTTATCAGCTGAATTTCTCTGTTGTTTGACGGACTGCATTTGCTAAGCAACATTTTCTGTCATTCTACGTTGTATGTGAAGTATATTTAAATGGGTTGTATCCAGAAACTGAGTCCTTTCTGTGAATGAAGAGAGTTTTCCTCTCAGAGCCTGATCACTAACAGCACCATTAAGAACTTTTACAGTATCTTTACTTGCATGTGTTGGAAACCTTTGATGCTAAGCCTGTTCGATTTATTTCTTGACAGCCTTGTAATCAAAGTGGAAATTTTAAAAAGCAGATGCTATTTTGGTTTTATGAGAGGAAAACTTTTAAAATGTCACGATGTATGTCACAGCAGACAGAAGACTGTGACAAACCCTGTATGCCAGCAGGCTTTGCGTTTAAGGTTGGGAGTCCATACCCAAAGAGTGTCTGCATTAAAACTTGCAGCTGAGTTTGGAAACTTGATTTTGTCACTTAAGTTCCCCACTGCTGTTTGTGTCAGCCTACCTAGAGCTCAGTTAGCATGGCAGATAACATCGTTATTCCATGCTATCACTTTGGTTTGCTTTATGTGTTTCATTCACACAGTATCTTTGGTTGGAAGAGATGTTTAAGATCAACAAGTCCAACCTTTGACCCAGCGCTGCCAGGTCATCCCTAAAACAAGTCTATCAGCTTTTTAAATACCTCCAGGGATGGCTGCTACACCTTTGCCCTGGACAGACTATTCCAATGTTTGATAACCCTTTCAGTGAAGAAATCCTTCCTGACATCCAGCCTAAACGTCCCTTAAGTGCAGCTTGAAACCATTTCCTGTGGTCCTGCTGCTTGCACCCAGAGAGAAGAGGCTTGTTAACCTCCTTGCTCCAACCTCCTTTCAGGTAGCTGTAGAGAACGATAAGGTCTCCCCTCAGCCTCCTCTTCTCCAGACGAAGCAATCTCAGTTCCCTCAGCCACTCCGTACAGGACTTGTGCTCTAGACTGTTTGCGAGCCTCGTTGCCCTTCTTTGGATATGCTCTGGCACTCCCAACGTCCTCCTTGTAGTGAGGGGCCCCGGACTGAGCACAATGTTCAAGTCACTCAGTTTATTGATACGTATCCGCGTGTGTGTGCGCGCAGGCGTAGTAGGAATACATAGAAGTGTTACTGCCTTGACTCACACCTGTTCCTGCTGGGCTGCTTACGGGATGGGGATCTCCAGTGGCATGTCTCTGTGTGGACACTCTTGTTTGTGTTCTGTTTCCTTCTTGGGCACTATGGCATATGAGCTCTTCTTGCCACTGCAGGTTGATTCTAGAAATGGACTCATTAAGCAAGAGGACTTCTGTTTGCCATTAAGCCTTAAAATGTCAAGCGAAAACATACACATGCTTTTCTGTTGAACTAGTCAGTCCTCTTGGCTTTGGCACAAGAGTGTGTAGCATGTATGTATGACATTTCCTGGACTAGCAATAGCTGGTAGGTGCCTGCTAGTGCTTGTGGTGGAAGGCTTGCAGATGTTTTGTAATACAGAACAGGCCAGATAAGTAGCACTGATAAGCACTGGGATGGAAGTGCCTTTAGACAGCAAACTACGTGGTTGTCAACAACCTGTGTTGTACTATACAGAATGCTCAAAAGTGAACCATGACCTGAATAGCTCTGTAAAGAAATGAACTGGGAGGGATTTCAGCCAAAGTAGTAATCTTGTTTTGTTATTCTGGCTCTTAATGAGCTCTGTAAGAGGAATGGTTTGAACAATTTGAGTGCTTGTAGTAGTTTATCAAACTGGGCTGTGCAGGTTAATGTGACACACTCCTGCTGTCCATGCATAAATGGAGATTGGAGTAAGTGGTTGCAATGAGTGAGGTCTGAGGTTTGTGGAAAAGCAAATGGGAGAATGGCCAAAAAGACAGGCGAAGCTGTAGTTGTGTGTTATTTGTCTTGAAGGAAGTCTAAGCTGAACCTGGCAAGGAAAGCCACTCCTAAGAGAATTCTGAGAAAGGAGTCGTCCAGTCAGGTTGACAGGAAAATTAAATTGATTAATAATGTGCTTTTATTTTTCCCAAAAAAGTTCTCTACTAGGTCAAAATAGTGTTGATGCTAATGTAGTAACTCAGTTTGTTTATTATTTGCTCAGCCTGTAACGCATATATGCAACCTCGGCTTTTTCTTTACGCTGTCTGCAGGGAAAGGAAGTAAATAAACCTGAATCGTCTCCTCTTTATATCTGGAATCCCTTTGAACAAGACCTTAATATCAGCAAGAATGTTAATCAGCCACAGCTGGAGAAATTTGTAGCTGTGGCCAGAGAAAGTGCCTGGATTTTACAGAAGAATGATAAAACTCAGCAAATGATCAACAAAGAGCCTTGGGGACTGGCAGCCCTACTGATACCACTTGGAAAAAGTAATCCCAACGAGATGAAGAATAGGACGAAAGGAATACAAAGTGGAACAATCAGAAAGCTCTTGGACTCTTTAAACTTAAATAATTCAACCAGCGTACAAAAAGCAGTGGGAAAGTGACTTTCAGCACAGGAACTCCATAGCTGATATTCTGTTTCAGGAATTCAGTGTGACACACAGTCCGAACAACATTAGTTTTAATATTTCTAATACAGTGAAATGGAGAGCCAGACGACGTCTGTTTTCCGTTGTGATTCTTTCTGTACAGACCTACTTTCTTTCTGTACACTTTTCTCCTTCTTGTCTTTTTTCCATCCATTTTATGAATGAAGAGCATTCGAATGTCAGTTTTACAGATACATTTTGGAAGTAGCCTTCAGCTGGGCACTGTCATAAAGAGGAAAAAAAAAGACTGGTAGAAGCAGCATGGGAAAAAGCCTTTGGGAATTCTCTTGGCTGGCATACAAATTATATGCTAAGTTAAAGCTCAGTAAACAACCAGCTTTCACTGAAACCACAGTTTGAAGGAAGGTGGACGTTAGAATTATGGCTTCCATTCCAGTCATGTTCTGGAAGCCAGTAAATCCAAAGTGCATGTGTCTATTTTTGCAGTTGCTTTCCATTCATGTAGATAGTGCCAAGACAAAATAAAGAAAATGGAATTAGATAGTAAGGTTTGTGGTCTCCTAAAGCCTTGCTTTCGTAGGGTAGTGCAACTCTTTTGTGTTGGAAAAGTGGTTTTGCTCATGTATTTACCACCTGGTCTCTAGTTTGTAAAGTCAACTCTCTTTTGTTTTCTGTACCCACAGAACTGGTTCCCACCCACACTTCTGTATACACTCATGTTTCTCGTTTTCCCTTCAACTTCACTTCAAACCTGTGTTTCAGGTTCAGGCAGGGACTTTTGCATGCTCTTCTTGCCTCATCACTCTCCTCAAAGTTGCTGCCTGCTAGGCAGTACCAAAGCATTCCTCCACTGTCCCTTGCAGAGATCCATAGGGAATCATACCTCATGCTCGAGTCCTGTTCCCACACTTGTGCTGTTTTTCAGATGTTCAACAGAACGGTGAGTGTCCCTCTTCAGATGAGTTGGGCCATTTCCTGTTGATGTAAAGCAGTGAGTTCTCAGAAGAGGGTATTTTCAGAGTAAGGGGCGGAGGGGAGGTAAGGAAAGGAAGTTAGAAAGGGAAATGGAGAGCAGGTGAATGTCAGGCACATTTCCCAGGTACGTTTCAAAGTATTCTGTCTGTCCAGCGTGAGAGCCACGTATGCATTAACGCTAAATGGCAATGGTGATAGCACTTCTACAGACCTTAGCAGAAAGGCTGCACAAGAAATTACTGTAACTCAGAGATTCTCATACAGATGCAACATCAATGTTTACTACTCCAGTATTTTTATATTCTTTAGTGTTGCAATGGTTTTATGTAGACTTTGCCTCTAGTAGTATAGTCCAAACAGTTAAAGTATGTGTTTTCTCTGAGGTATTATTTGTTGGACATGCTGGGCGCAGTATGATCTACTTCCAAAGTAATTGTGAAAATTGGGCAAGGAAAAGTACTTCCCAGCAGCAGGTAGACTAAAGTGTGGCAGGAAGACCCTCTTAGAGATCAATTCCATATTAGTTTATTTAGAATTTAAAATAATACTCAGATGTGTTCATTTCTGATTCAGAAGTGTTTTCTTGAGTAATGGCTCAGTCATTACCTTGGTTGCAGGAATTATTTTGAGACTAAGCCTTGAATTTTTCACTTAGTTTGCTACTTGAATTCTGATGCTAGGGTATGAATTTCTTTTGGGGGGCTGGTATGAAGTTAATTGTAGCTTGTTGGTGCTAACTCAAAGCCTTTGATAGTGCAGTTGGCACTGATGCTGTAAGGAGTCTGTTGCTAACTTAATCTTTACAGGACACAGGGGTACCTGTTTGCCCAGCATTAGACTTCCAAGTATTTTGAGGATTAGGGCAGTGCTTAAGTACTTCTGAGCTTTCTTTTTCTCCAGCTAAACAAACTGAGTAATTCTGCAATAATAAGAAAATGGCTTAGTGGGGACAGAATCATCTGGCAGAACTGGCAACATACACCTACTTGCTTTGCAGTCACGGTGGTTCACAGTGACACAGAGAGGAGAGATTCTGACACATAGACACAAGACACTTTTAGTCAAGGATCAAAATTGCGTTTGGTTATGCAATTGAGCCTTGCTGAAGCACACACTTCATTTGTAAGCGTGTGTAGGCATTCAGGCTGCTTAGTATTCTTTAAAAGGCAGGGCACAATGTGGTTGCTGTAGATGCAGTGCCTTTCAGCATCACATTTAGGCTGCCTGCCCCTTTTGGGAACAGTTCTGAACCCTTGTCATGACAGCAGACCATTTTCTGAAAAGAAAAGCCAAAAGCAATGTAAAAGCAGTGGAAGTACACAGGTAGTGTGCCAGATGTTTGTAGGTCCAGAGAGCTGGATGCCAGCTGCTGAGCGAAGCCTACAGACTTGGAGAAGCAGCTATCACTTCACTGATGATAGAAGCCTAACTGGTGAATTTCACAGAGGAGGCTGCTGGCTGGGTGTGGAGAACAGACTGCGAGCTTCACTAGAGTGCCTGGAGAAGAGCTCCATGACACTGGAGTAATTTAAGCCACCTGTGGGAAAAGAACCAGACAGAAAAGAGGTAGATGAAGATATGAAGGGGTATATTAAGCAAGTGAGAGATGATGTGACTATAATTTCCTGAAGGCAGCAGCCTTAGCTAATCAAACATGGTTAGAAACTATCAGTATGGTTCTGTCACTAAAAACAAGGGTTGGATGTTTGTCAGGAAAGGACTGTGGTGACTGAGAGCTCGTTCACATGGCCCAAAAAGATGTAAACATCTTAGCAAGACTGTGGCAGTTAACTTTTAGTTACTTCTCAGACTTGGTGCTGATACACTGTACTGTAGGGCAGGACTGTTGGGGAGGCCACATGTAAGGAACATCTGTGAATTTAACACATTTTTGCCCCCCTGCCCCTTCCCCTCACTGGGAATACATTCTAGTGCAGTCTCACGTTCCCTGGCTATTAACTGGTTAGAGAAACTAAGCACATTTAAATGTTTCTTGCCCTGAGAGAGTGCTCTTCGGGAAAAGTTAGCATGTGTTGCCAGGGATTTTATTTCTTTTCTGTAAATGTTTTATACTCATGGGAGTTGCTGGAATGGGTTCTGCTGCTCTATCATTCTGCTGTAGCCTCCTGGGAATCTGCAGCCTTAGTCTACAGTTGGCTGCTGGGTGAGCATCTATGTGTGATGCTCGTGACTAAGACAGTCATGAAACAGGCTTCTTGGCAGGTACAGGATGCTCTGTACCTCTACTTTATTTTCAAAACTGCCATTCCTGTGTGGGATTCTGTCTGTAGACTTTGGTTCAGGGTATAATTGAGGTTGGGAGAGACCTCTGGACCTAGTCCAGCCTCCCTCAAACAGGATCAGTTGTCAGATTAGACCAGGTTGCTCAGGGCTTTACCTAGTCAGGCCTTCAAAATCTCCAAGGACAGAGACTGCCCAGCCTCTCTGGAGGCTGTCCTCATCACTCTAATGAGCTGGTCTCTAATACACTGTCTCATCCTTGTTACTCTTAACTGGCTTCATTCCTGATCTGGACCCACAGTCTCAGACTGCCATCCATCACAAATGATCAGGCTGTTCTTACAGGTGAAAAATCTCCCCAGTCTTTCCCTCTTTTCTTCCCTGTCTTTCCTGAGGTGTTTGTATCCATTCCTCAGTGTTTCTACCGCATCTGAGATCTCCCAACAGATCTGTTATTCCAGCACTGCTGTAGTAATACCACAAAGAGCTCTTGTTCCTCCTGCTTGTTCTCCAGGCTGCATGCTCTCGTGTCTGTACATGTGAGGTGGGTACCCATTTGTCCTTTCTTACTGTTCTTGAGGTCCCTCTTGTTTCCATCAGCCCGCATCCTTCACTCAATCCACATCCATCGCTGACTTGCTTAATTTGGTTATAACTGTCCTCTCTCATTGTTCCTAGCTGAAAGCCTTGTTATGGACACTGCTCTTATTCATCTTACAAAGTCCTCTTGACATTCAAATCCTGCTTAAAAATTGATTCCTAAAAGAATGTGCAGGAAAATAAGAGGCTCCAAGTACAAGACTGAGAGAAAAGGAACAGTAAATACATTTATGCTCCTGTGGGGGAGCATGGTTGAAACATCTGAGCTGCCCTCAGCTGTGCTTCTGCATCTGCAGAGACACTTACACAGATGGGAAGCAACTTGAGGGTGCAGTGCTGCATCTCCAGGACTTTGTGCTTCTGTACCTGCAGCAGTGTGGAACACAGCTCTGCTGCCCATCAGAGCTTGTACTTGGCACGTTGCTCCTGCTGTGTTACTTCTGGCACCAGAGCAGTCAGGCTCTCAGCAGTAACGTTCTGTAGTACTGAATTCTCACACTGGGTCTGTGGTCATTAAGGAGGCAGGTTTCCTGCAAATTTATTTCGGAGTTCGATTTCATTTATACTCTTTGAAGGGCACATGCTGTATTTTTGCTTAACACAGTTTTGTACGGTCAGAAAAAGGAAAGACAGACAAACCACCTCTATTTAAATAGTTTTGCCAACACAGTAGTTAAAGGCCCGCACCAGGTTCAACTGAAGCAAGTTTAGGATTTCAAAGCAGCCTGGGTTGCTCTGGAGATTCGATTAATCAATCACAGGAAAGCTCTCTCCCAAATGCTTTGCCTTGCTTATCACAAAATTACCACCAAGGTTCTCTTCTAGTACAGAATTCTTCCAAATATCATTGGTAATTTGGGGTCAGTTTATTTAAGACAAGGGTTAGGATTTATAGAAGGCGCTAACCTGTGCCTGGAGATAAAATCTCTTCCTCCACAATCCTCTTAGTTGAAAGAACTGATCTACTGCTTTTTCAGATGTGTTTCTCATACTTTAGTGAGAGGGTGGTTTTGCTTTCTTTTGCAGCGCCTTCCTGCTTCTTTCCTCATTGTCCTTTCATCGTATTTCATCCCGTCTGTAAAAAATGACATTTCATTTGGCCCATAGTATTTTTTGGAGCGGAAGTAAATACAACTACGTTCAAGAAATGGGTGATTTCGAAAACGTGGCCATCACGTTGCAGTGTAACTGCTTCTGAGTCAAGAAATTCTTCTGCAGATTGAGTCTCCCCACTGCCTTTCTCGTGCCTCAGAGAGGGATTAGTTAGCTGCACCTGACAGAGCTCACCTCCTACACTGAGCATTATTTCTACAAAGTTTGTTCATTTAAGAGACTTGTTTGGCAGAGTCTAGTATTAGAAAGAAGAAATTCCCTGCAAAATGTTTGATAAATGCTTTACCCTTCAGAAACATTTCTGTTTTCCTCTGTTGTAGGGAAAACTGCATTGAATTTGTTTCACAGAACAATTTCAGAGATGGGACTTTTTTATTCCTGTGCTGGGCTCTCGTGTGCACACCGATCTGTAGTCAGTGTAAACAGCGCAGCCCTGAGCAGGAATCTTCATGGAACAACTCCCAGAATATGTCTTGTAGGTATTATCCTCACAGCCCTGTGAGGGAGGTAAAAGCCTCTCGTTTGTGTCACTGACTCCGTGGGATGGAACGATTCCCATGACTCTGTATTGCTTTTTCTCGTGGTGGACACAGGCAACACTCTGCTTTGCTGCTGAGAGAAGGAGGTACCTGTGTTAGAAGCTGGATTGTTAGGTTGAAAAGCAACTTCATTTAAATTCTTCCTGAGTATTGACATGTTAAGTCTGGTTTTCTGAAGTCCTTCTCTGGGAGCTATTACTAGAGATTTGCAAGACGAGAGAAAGAACTGGGAGAATATGTAAAGGCTTCTTATTTAATGTAATTAGATAAATAGCAATTACTGTAAAATAATTCATGTAACAATCCAGCAATAAGAAGGAACACTGCCTTGTCTTTTTTGAACCCATTTTCTTCTCTTAAGTTTCTATAGTACTCCCCATGGTCCACTACTTTTATAAAAGAAGGGATATTGAATAGAAATGACAATATCCAGTATATGGGAGGACAAGTAATTAGCCACTGCAGTAAATCAAGAAGCAGTACGGACTCCGTAAAGAAAACAGATTCAGAGATACCATGACTCCAAAGCCACAATATAAGTAACTGTTCTGCAGATCTTCAGGTGATGAAATATCTTCCTTTTGAAAATTGGGCACCTATCAGAAAGAGGGTTTGCTATCATAGCTTGCCATCTGAGCTTGCAAAGTAGGTTCATTGGAATGACCATGATGTGTTTTGCTGAGACACTGAAGACAGGTCAGGACTAAAATCCATGTTTAAGATGGTTTGCATTGCAGTTGGATCAGGAATGTGGACTATTGCACTGTTCAATTAGCCTAAAAGTATCCTAAAAGCAAATGCTTACAGGTAGGAACAGACTGTCACCATTGTCCTACTTCTGCTGTATGATTTCAGTTCCTCTTTTGCTGTAGACAGCATTTGGGGTCTTTCAAATGCATTGCAGCAAAGAGTTTTCTATTACTCCTAGAAGATAAATAGTAAAGTACAGGATCTTTGTCTGGCACGTTGCTGGTCCATTCTGATGTTGAAGTTTTCAATGAGGTAGAGAGTGAAGAGTTTGGTGCTTTCCTTCCGTAGATGTTTATTGCGTTCTGAGACAAGGATGTGTTTCATAGACCACGGCTTCTCTGGCAGCTTCAATTCATCCGACAGAAGTTTTTAACTTTGGGGATTTTCCAGACAAAACAAAGGTCAAACCAACTGCTGTAGAGTCATGGCCGGAGATGTAGCGTTTCTTGCATTCCAACGTCACTTTATGATTAATAATTTGTTTAAGTAAGTGGTGGTCTGTGAAGAGTACGTCTCTGTCACTTACAAATCATGGCTGCTAACAAAGAGAGCAGAAGTAATATTTTGGATGGCTGACAAACTCTGTAAGATATCTCTTAATGGGGAGAGAAGAAATTTTTGTCTAGCAGGATATGTAAAATTGCTGAATCCTGCCCTGGGAAAAAAAAAATCCTTCCCGCCTTTTATCCTTCTAAATTATAAAGGGGCAAGATGGGTGTTTCCGTTTGTCTCGGTTTAATTTTCTCCCACATGTATAGGGTTACAAGGATGCTGCAGTTAGGCATAAGTGATGAGATTTTATGCTCCAAATGCTGGTAAGAGAGAAGCTTCAGATCACATAGGTTGATGCAGGCTTGATTCAAAGACACCTAGTCCAAGCCTCCTGCACTTTTCTGGACACCACCCACCAGTGCAGCAGAAGACTATAAATATTTACTACTGCCAGCTGTGTGGTCCCAGTAGGGATGACTTCCCTGCAGTTAGTCTTTCTGAGTCAGTGGGGACCTCTCATTGCCAAGTCAACCCAGGGACGTGTGAAGCCTGAGAAGGCAACAAACAGTCATCCCCATGCCCCATTCCCAGCAAGTTTTTTTCCTTCTGACTGTACTGGACACAACATTCTTCTCAGGAACAGCAAGAGTGGACAGTGATGTTACAGCACAGCCATTCACGTTCCTCAGGTTTGTGCCATTTGTGTTGGGACACACCCATGTGTTTTTGGCTAGCAACTTTATTCTGTTTTTCAAAAAACATTGATGACCCTTTCTTTTTTCTTCCCTGAAGCTGAACGAACTGGAGCTCTCAGAGCTGTGCTTCACTCACTCCCATGTTTGTCCTGGCAAAGAGCAAAACTCAAAACCTTTTTCTGCTGGGTGTTTCTCGTTTCTGCGATAAACACAAAATATGCAGTCGATGTTATAGGAGCAGTAGGTGTGGGATGCAGCTGACACTTCCCAGCAGAAAACTCTCTGCCTTGCCAGGCCATCGAGGAGACACAACAATTCGTTTTGGTGATAATGCAGCAGGAACACAAGTCCAATTGTTTGCTATGTGGGTCAGAATGGGGTATGTTGGCATCTCCGTTTGCAGACTTTACAAAGAAGTCTGGGAATGAGAGGCATGACAGGAAAACCCCTGTTCTGGTCCTGCTCAAACTGTTCCCCTGGCAGAGGTAAGCTATGAACAGTTTGCTGTCAAATACATGCTGTCTAGCTGGCATAGCTGGATACCGGGGAAAAAAGTCCTTCTTGCCTTTTATCCTTCTAAATTATAAAGGGGCAAGACGGGTGTTGCCGTTTCTGCTGCAGTATGAGGAGGTTATGTTTTTCAACTGATTAAACAGTTCATTTACCCTTTACCCAAGGCTCTGCAATTGAAGTCTAGGTCTGTGTCAAGGAGAAACCCGTTAGAAATACTCAGGCACACTCTTAGAGTTCCGACAGCAGTTTATGTTCATGTAGATATTTAATGTATTTAACAGTCAGGGGAAATGGGCAGGTAGCTTGGTTACCTCAGGACTGCTCTTGCAGCCCTGTGCCTTTTCCAGTGGTGTTGAAACACTTGTTCTCCTGTCAGTTTGGCTTTTGCCTTTTCAGTCAGCACTGGCTTTGCAAATTGACAGAAGATGAGGTTGTTTGGGACGTAACGTTGTGCAACGCGTTGCAGCGTTTTGTTGGACATCCCATTGCACATCGTGACACTTCTTCTTGTGGGAGTCTACCAGCTCCTTCCTGCTGTCTCTTCCCTCTAGGAAAGTGCTGGTTATTGAAGAACCAAGATTTTATCACTTTCCCAACGCGAGAACTCCAAGGGACAGACCTGGGACTTCTTTTCTCCAATAGGTTTGGAGGGTATCATGCACTCTTCAGAGCACTGCAGGTCTCCAGATATGCTCATGTGAGCGCCTCAGGCTGTAGATGCCAGGTCTGTCCCTCTGGTCCACTGTTGCCATAGTCTACATTACAGCTCATACTGCTCTACAGCCAGGAGAAGCTGAGGCACCTTCCAATTTTGGGGCGAATAACTCTTTTCCAAGTTACGTATCTCCTGGAGACTGTCAGTTTCTTCCTGTAGCAATGGGCGAAATATGCAGGGCCTTACAGCACTGGTGGAACATGTTACAGTAAACATCACAGCCAAAGCCATACTGGTTTTAGGTCCCACACCACACACATTCAAGAAGAAAATCACTCTTGAGAGCTGCATAGATTTTAGAAGCATTTGGAGGCAGCGTTCCAAGATCAGATCATGTACTTGTTTTTGTTCTCTGGAAAGAAGGAAATAAATCCTGATGGCTGGACATGATGTTGTCTAATGATCATTCTTTTTCTTGGCATGACTGTTAGCACAAGGTGGATTTCTGTGAGCCTGTTCTCCTCCCTTTATCAGTTCTAACAATTCATAGCGATTCTGTGGGGGTTCAGTTGATTAACTTATGAAAGTTTGACTCCAGCAGGAAAGATACCAAGTCAGGTGACAGTGTATCTAATAACTATGTGTGCAATTAAAGACTTTAAGTTGCCACACAATTCAGGAGGGAAGTGGGTGGTAACTGATACTTTTATTTCTGCTTGATCATGAGAATTTTATTTAATCCATTTTTTGTTGTTGGAGATACTTAATTTAAAACAAGCCGAGGGAATTTTATCTACCTTTCTAAAGCTCAGAATTCTCTTCTAGGGGAGCTGAAGCTCCAGCCAGTGTTTGTTTTAAGTACTTGTAACTTAGCAGCTTTCAAAAGTCATCACTAGCTGAAGATCTTCATTATTCTTGATTATGAGCAAAGGCATAAAGAATAATAATGGAAGGGGATTTGATTTCCACTACTTCACTTTTACGTGGAATGCATGAAAACACCAGGCAGAACACCATGTTCTGACACCAAAAAGCATCTCTATGTAAACGCAGCTTGAATTTTCAAAGGGCTTCCGTGCCGAATCCAAAATCTTTGAAAGATCGCAGAAAAATCAGTTACAAAGCAGCTTATGCTGGGAAGAAGAAACAGAGCGTGTCTTCTGTTCGTACATCACGCTGTGATGAAGAGCCGGTAGGTCTGGTGAGCCAATCTGTCCCATTCCGGGCTTTGTTTCTGTAAATGAGCCAGTGTATATCTGGAAGAATGGGAAGTCGTCTGGAAACTTCATCCAGCTAACCCAAGAAATAGCTCTGCTGATGCTGTGATAAAGGCAGAGCTGACTATTTCAAATCTTGAAATAAGAATGATGTTTTTAATTACTCCAGATAATATAACTTTGTTGAACACTGTCACTGCTGTTTCTTGCTGAGACAAGTGGAAGAACGAGGTACAGATCGTGAGCTACTCTCTAGTAATTATTTTGAAATCATTTAAACCTCTGTGACTCCAGAATGAAAAGTAGCACGAAGGGATGTAAAAAACATCTTTTGATAAGACTGTACAGCACAACCGTTGGCTGACAGGCTTAAAGATTGTGTTTAGATTTGGATGGTGTACTGTTGTTTACTTAGTTTTATTAAGATTTTTTTATATACATGCATTTAATGCACTAATTTATATAAAGCTGTGTTTAAAAAGTGTTCAGTTTGGTCTGAGTCCTATAAATTTGAGAGAAATGAGGGCTCTCTTGATTTCCTCCATTGACTCCATTAAGCATGCTGTTGAGAAGATGACCAAAGCTCCCTGCAAGTTCCTGGCTGGATGTCTCAGTTGTTTGTGCAAGTTTTCCTGTTCCTCCCTCACAGCTCCAAGGCATTTTAGACACATCTCTGTGAAAGCTACTCGCACAGCTTTGAGTAAAAAGCTCTTATTTGTAATGAGTAAAATGTATTGAGGTTTGCAAAACCACTCTGTTGCAGCTCGGGGGGGGGGAGAGTCGTGCTTTTCTCCTCAGGGAGGTCAGATGGTGAATCAAGAGTAAGCTCAGGGCTGTTAAACTATTCATGGGGATCGGCTGGGACAATAGTCTCATGGAAGTCAACTGCAAGTCTTTTTTTAGCATCTTTGCCTCACTGAAAGAAGGCAACTCAAACTCACTTTTTAGCACAGTTAACAGGGCAAATCTACCCATAAGCAGTAAGAGTACAAATATTTGGATTAAATTCTGCTGTAGCATAACCCCAGGCAATTCTGGCAACACCAGGGAGTGACTTGTGGTTGCACCACTTCATCCCATAGCGAGAACCGTTTACAGCCAAATCCCCATATGCGCTGCTGGCTCAGCACAGGCTAAGACAAGAAAACGCTGGAGACTGTCAGATCTCCCCATGCCTCTGGAAAGAAACTTGGGCAGCACCTTCCTAAGTGAGTTCTGGCTGTAGCTGGATAAAGGCAGCATCTTCGCACCCCTGTTCTGCCGCTGGGACTTGCACACCCTTTAGCTGAGTGTTGTCCACCCTCTAGCTGCAGCTGCCCCAGGAGCTGCCCCCTGCTTGCCCCACTCCCTGTTGCCCCCCTGTGAAGGCACACACATCGCACACGTCCGAACAGCCAGCACCTCTGCAAGAGGGGCCATAAAAGCAACCCGGACAACGCCTGCTGTTCCCCTGCTCCTCTGTTTAATGAGCACAGGAAGCTACAAACTTGGTTTTCTTTTGTTTTTATGAGCTTTTTGCAGCCTGTCAGCAGGAAAGATCAGACAAGTTTCTAATAACTTATGTTCTTTTTACGCTTTAATCAGAAAAAGACTGATGTGGGCTTTATTCCCAAGGCAGCCACCCCCACCATCGCAGTACCTTGTTGGGCGCCCACACCGCATCCTGTGACGCAGGGCGCTGCTTACAGGGCTGGGCTCAGCAAACTGCACTCCTTGTTGGGAAATCCCACTGTGGGAGCAAGTCCTTGTGCCTTACTGTGGACCTTGCTGCTTCTGCTTTTCTAGCTGTGTCAGAAGGAATGGGACTTCAGAGCTGGGAGCAGCTACATTTCCAGCCTCAAACAAGCTGCAGCTCCAGTTCGGGCATTAGAAAATGTCTTGTGCTCTGTCAGGAAGTTCTTGGGTTCATGCTGCATCTCACAGAGACCTTCTCAGCATCTTTCACCTCTGTTCCTCTGTGGGGAACCCCTGGGCATCAGCATTACCCACATCATCCCAGGTCCCTGGGGATGTGGGGGTTGCTGGCTGCTCTGCTTTCTGTTGGCAGAGAAAATCAATCCCAACTTTCCAATAAGGGAGCGAGGAAACTGCTGTGACACCTCTGGGTTTTGCTCCAGTTCCAAAACCCTCAACAAAGCACTCAGTTTTCCCTGGGAGTGAGCAAATCTTTCCACATGGAAAAGGCTGGATTCCCTCCTTTGCCAGTCTCCTCTGCAAAGTCCGTGAGGGTGTTTCTGGGCTGCTCACCCCTGTTTGGGACACAGTGCAAAGCACGTTTTCTCATGTAAGACACTGGAGGGAGAAGTCTCTTCCATCCTGGTTTCAGCTGGGAAAGAGCTCATTTTCCTTCTTAGTAGCTAGAAAAGTGCCATGTTCTTGATCCAGAACGGGCATCTGTATGAGAGGCCTGCTGACAATACTCTGATGCTTTCAGCTGTTGCTAGGAAATCAAGGGCTTCTCCATCTCTCCTGTCTTGTGCTCAGGTGTGCACAAGAACCTGGGAGGCAGCATGGCCAAACTGGCCAGTGGAGTACCTCATGTCCTGCAACATCATGCTCAGAATGTAGATGAGAGGGGCTGGGAAGGTGGGTGCTTGTGGGACTGTGATTTCAGGATTGTCCCTGCTTCAGGATTGCTAGCCAGGAACAGGCTGGGCATTAGTCAGTGGGTGGTGAGTAACTGCACTGTGTGTCATTGGTTTGTAATTCTATTATTATTGCTATCAAATTTATTATTCTCATTATTATTTTAATTTTATTTCTATTATCTCAGCCTACAAGTCTTTGTACCTTCACCCCTCCGGTTCTCTCTCCTCACTCAGCAGAACAGGTGGAGGGTGAGCTGGTTGGCTGCTGGTTGGGGTCAAGCCATGACACATTCCTATATGGACAGTGTGAAAGTCTGGTAATAATTCTGTTTTCTTCCTTTCAAGGCATTTATACAGCTCAAAGAAATGCATTATGTTTCAAAACCAACAACCAAAGGCAGAGTTTTGCTGTCAGCAGGAGTGACACTGCACTGTACCAAGCCTGGAAGCAGGCGTGGCTGATGGGTTGAGGACCACATTGCCATGAGCACTTGGATTCTGAGGCAGGCTGCAGTAATTTGTCTCTCTCATTATCCACTCTAGTTCAAAAAAGGAGGCGTCTTTCCTTCATGGAAAAAGGTTGCTTTGTGAATGTGGTGTGGGACAGCCCACAAGAGAAACAACTCCTGCCTTTCAGAAAGGCTCTTTTCTTGATCTGGTGAGACTTGAAGGGGCAGTTTGTGAGACTGTGGCGTGTAAATGTGAAGCTTAACCTTTGTGAGTAATCAATTTCACACTGGATAAACACAGACCATTTACCCATCACTCATCTGAAGCACCAGTGCTTTACAAGCTGGAACCCCACTCCCTCGGGGCTAAGGTCCTCAGCACTTCATTCTTTCATGCTCTTGCTGCTCTGCCCTGTGTGCCTGTACTAGCACTGGGCTGCTTCAAGCAGTTGCTCTCTCTTTACCCTGCCGTGGTGTGGGCACAAGCCAGAGCTCACACTTGCATGTCAGCTCTCCCCACCGCCTCTTATCATCCAGCCTCTGCTGGCAACAG
Organism: Rhinopomastus cyanomelas; assembly: GCA_013400115.1. Taxonomy (NCBI): domain Eukaryota; kingdom Metazoa; phylum Chordata; class Aves; order Bucerotiformes; family Rhinopomastidae; genus Rhinopomastus; species Rhinopomastus cyanomelas. Next base: position 399,405 of record VXBP01007509.1, read on the forward strand.
CACCACAAACCCCCCTGCCCCATATGCACCTGCCTCTCATCTTACAGAAGCCTGGCAGAGAGGTAGATGTGTGGAACAGTCAGGTGCAGCCATAGTCTTCTCTGTGCTCTGACCCCTCTGCGGAAGGTGCCTCCCCGGGCAGGCACTGCCCTACACCCCCTGTGTTTCTCAGCCCTTTGCTTCACTCTTTTCATGATGGTAAAATACACAAATCATGGCCTGGGCTGTGGGACTTGCCCCCCCTCCTCTGGGGTCTAAACACCTGTCTCTGAACCTTACTCTTCTTGCCTCGTGCTGGGAAATCTCTGCCTAGGTTCTTGTGGCAATTCATTATTGCTCTACTTTCTCTCTCACCTGCCAGCTTATTCGGTGCTGGACTGCTGCATCACTCATACATTTCTGGTACGAAGTTCATGTCCTGGACAATGTTGTCCCTATTCTGCATGTTCAACATCTGGGAGAAGGGCAGATCCTGACAGCAAAACACCACCCCTTGTCTTGATTTTGAGTTTATCCCCAGCATTAATTTAAAAAAACCCAAACCCTCAAAAACCTTGATTTTCACCAAGTTTAACCACAGTGAGTCCTTGATGATAGTAATGGGCTGGAAAGCTCTCCACCCTGTAGTGCAGAGATGACACAATGACTTGGCCTTGCAGTAACCTGCGCTGTACTGAGAAAAGCAAACTGGGTGGTCTGCTCCCAGGATTAGCAACTCGGTGGGTGGGGAGACTCTAGATCACAATGTTGGTTCACGTCAGTGCAGCACAGAAGACTGAGCTTCACACTGCTGTTCCTTGTCAGAAAACATTTGCTGCTCTGCCGAACCACAGTGGAACCTCCTCCTCGCTGCTGGGTGAGGTTACACATGGCACTGCAGGGTGCCGGTCGTGCTGCTGTTGGGGTGCCCAGCAGTGCCACCAGCTGAGGTGCAGGCAGCTGCTGGAGCCAGGCGCATCTCCCAGCCAGCAGCGATGGCGCTGATGGGCTTCACTGGAGGGCTTTTAGAAATACTCCAGCACAGTGCTAACTTTGAAAAGCAAAGGTGTCTGGCTCTGCCAGCAAAAACATCTCCGAAAAGGAGAAGATAAATAACTTCTTCTGTGTGGTAGGTTTGCTTTCCAGAAAGACAAATGCCACCAGTAGTGGTGGGAGAGATAACAGAGGCAGTTCATATAAGGAGGTGATTTTCTTTCAGCATGAAATCATGCATCTGTTCTGCCTGCTACAGATCTCATGGCATTGACCCTTTCTCCCTCAGCTCAGCTTCTTTCTCGTAGTGTGAGGCGCTGAGCCTCTGTGCAAAAAGCACCTATTTTTAGCATGGGGTAGCTGCTTCTTCAGGACCTCATGTCAAAGGCTCCGAGGCTCTCCTTGCAAGCTCCGAACCAACCTGTGTGGCCTTCTCTCCTGAGGCTGGAGCATGAGCAATGATCATAAAGGGCTTTGCTGCAGTCCCAGGTGAGCTGAGAAGCCTTTCCCATCCCTCCACAGATCTGTCTAAAACTGCATTTGAAGAAGAGTCTTCCCAGAAGGTTTGTTCATCCTTTTGTAAGCATGAACCAAAATAATGATCTTACTTGTTCTGCAGCATTTTCCTACATAATTCTCCTTCAAGCCCTGTAGGTATATGTAGTAGCTGCACTGCTTAATCCCTGTGAAGATATTACAGACTTGAGGCTCAGTAAGGCTGGCAGGGTCCTTTGGAGATCAGTCCAACCTCCTGCTTAAAGTTAACCAGGACCATGTCCAGGACAACAAGTTAACCAGGACCATGTCCAGTGGATGTTGAATCTCTCCAAGGATGGAGCCTTCACTACCTCTGTGGGCAACCTGCTCCAGTGTTTGACCAAACTCATGGGAAAGCAGCTTTTTTCCTTGTGTTTAAATAGAATTTCTTGCATTTCAGCTTGTGGCCACTACCTCTTGTCCTGTCACCAGACACCGTTGAACAGGTTGGCTCCGTCTCCCTTAAACCCTCCCGTCAGGTATTTGTATATAGTGGTGAGATCTTTTCCTTCCCCTTCTGTGGGCTGAACAGTCCCAGCTCTCTCAGCTTTCCCCTCTTTAAGAGGTGGCCTAGTCCCTTAATCATCTTCATCACCCCTCATTGGATTTTCTCCATTATATCTGAGTCTCTTTTGCACTGGGGAGCCCACAACTGGACACAGTGCTCCAAGTGTGGCTTCACTGGTGCTGCGTAGGGGGAAAGGATCACCTCCTTCAAGCTGCTGACAGCACTTTGTCTAATGCAGCCCAGGATACCACTGGTCTTCTTTGCCATGGCTTCTTTCCCCACTTTTTTTATTGCCCTTCCAGAAGAGCAGGAACGTTCGCTTTCTTGCAGTCATCAGGGATCTCTCCTGATTGCCGTGACCTTTCCAAGATTACGGAGAGTGGCCTTCCAGTGACATTGGCCAGCGCCTCAAGATGTGTGGGCTCATCCCATGCGTTTGTCCAATTTATTTAAATGCTCCCCATCTTGACCAGTTCCACCGAGGATAACCCTTTCTTCCTCCACATTGCCCCCCTGGTCTGAGAGAAGCCTCCAGTGTCCCACAGCAAGGACACGCTGTTCTGTCCGCTCTCTGCAGTGCTCACAGCATTTTGGGGTTTTAGTTCCCCATTTGGTTCTACATTTTTCTCCAGAAAAATAATTACCTCAACAGCAATGTTTCCATGTAATTATAACCTCACTACATCTAACTTCCTTCCCTCCCTTGTCCTCCCACTCACCTCCAGCAACTTATTTCTAAATCCTCCTCCTTCCTCAGTGCCTGTGGGAGGAGATGGACTTTGCAGCATGTCTGAAGCCTCACATTTCCCACTCTGAGGGGCAGAAGGGTTGCCGTGCTTAAACCCCTGTGGTGTGTTCTCCAAACCTTCAGCTTCATTTTGCAGAGGAGGAGAATTGTGGTGAAGGTTTTCCATTAACCTCACCCCAGCCCCAGTGTTGACATCATCAGCTCCCCAGCAAGGGGTACCGTTGCGACATCTTCCGAGTGAAAAGGTGAAGCGGTTCTGTTAAGGCATACAGATTTAGCTTCCTACCTAGGGTGCACTTCAGAATAACTGCAAAATGTTCCTGAAAGATTAATGCTGTTAAGAAGTGCTAATAGCAGGCAAGAGCAGCTTTCAGCTGTGTGGCCATCAGAGGTGCCATGGGCTGCTGACTTGCTCCCCTGTGACCCTCCCCACTGCGACTGCAGACCCTTGCCATGGCTGTCTCATGCTTAGCGCGGCACAGAATGGCATGGCAGACCACCTGCCCCACCACAGCAAGCCCCACATGGCTTGATTGTGCTCCAAACAAGCCTCGGTCAGGCTCAGGTGTTGCTGGCAGTTGCCGTTAGGCGTGCTGGTCCTCACACTTCCACGGAGCAGGCGTACTCTGACATGACAGTCTTGGTGTAAAGTGCTCATCTACCTTTTATGTCTGCCTCCTCAAGCAGAAGAATGCTCTCTGCGTTAATACTCCACTGCAGCTCTTTCAGAAATGTTGGCCTGGCCTTTGCCTGCCTGTCTGCAGGGCCCCTCAGCCAGACAGCAGAAAGGATGAGCCCCTGTCCAGTTACTCCCTTCATGTGCCCACATCACCCCAGCAACCTGCTCAGTGCAGTCTGCTCCCCATCCTCCTGTCTGGCCGGGTGTCAAAAGCTTCCTCTGCCCCATGCTGATATTTTTTTCCTTCTCAGTACTTCCAGACAGACAGAGCTTCCATAGCTTCAGCCATGGTGACAGTTGGATTTTGGACACTGCTAGCTGGAAAGATTTTCTATCCAAGAAAACATTACCCACTGCTCCAGGACAAAAAAAAAGGGAAAGGAAAAAGGCAGCATCTTCTACCCTCACTCTGGGAGATCTCTGAACACTCAGTGTGGAGAGCCAAGCTTCACCTCCAGCTTGTTCCTCTACCACCAGACTATGTTTGCAAGCCCAGAGCAGGTTGCAGGTGTAAACCAGACGTTAAAAGCCAAGTGCATGGTCAACCCAGTGGATGCACTGAATCCCCTAAAGAGACAACATGCAGGGCTCTGACCTCAAGTCCATGTTCCTGCCAGTTTACGACTCTTCTTAAAACATTTCAATTAAATTCCATGTTTTGGAGAGCATAGTTTTAACTGGCAGAGAAACTCTTACCTATGGGCTTGGCTAGTGAATGCGACATGACCATCTAAGGTTGTTTTGTTTTATGCAAGTGATAGGAAGATAATTGCACACTGCCGTTTTCTGTTCATCTCTGTATGACCAAGAAGTGATTTCTGCAGAAGCCAAGAGGGTCAATCTCTTTAGCTTGGAGGAGACTGAGGGGTGACCTCATTAATATTTGAAGGGTGGGTGTCAGGAGGATGGAGCCAGGCTCTTCTCAATGCCATCTGGTGACAGGACGAGGGGCAAAGGGTGTCAGCTGGAACATAGGAGGTTCCACATCAATATCAGAAGGACTTCTTCTCAGTGAGGGTGACAGAGCACTAGAACAGACTGCCCATGGTGGTTGTGGAGTCTCCTTCTCTGGAGATGTTTAAAACCCACCTGGATGTGTTCCTATGTGACTTGGTCTAGGTGATCCTGCTGTGTCAGGGGGATTGGACTGGATGATCTTTCGAGGTCCCTTCCAACCCCTAATGATTCTATGATTCTATGAATCCTGTGGCCAAAGCCTGCCCCACCATGTGAACTGCCCAGCATGATGTGGAGGCCATTGGTGGGTCAGAAACCAATGCAACCGTGCAGGTGTCTGCTCCTGGAAAAGTTGTAGGAATTAAAGCTTCACCACACAACCATGCTGCTCTGCAGCACTGCTTCCAGAGGATCCACACAGCCTCTGCTTTGTCTCTGACATGACAAATGGGAAGCACTGCAGCAATCACTTGTGTTCTGAAGTTGATCATATCTGACTTTCTGCAACCACACTCAATGGATTGAGACAATTAGAGTAAATTCCTGTGCTCTTTGGATCTCCCCAGTGCTGGGATGCTGATGAGCAGCGACAGCTGCACCACTGCTGTCCTTTTCCACGGTGGATATTGGAGATGTCAGGGCAGAGACGTGGTGGTACATGCTGCTTCTTGCAGCCCTGTTCTGGAAGGCTTTTGGCCTCAAACATCTTCACTGAAAAATAAGAGGGGAAAAATAGGTGCTTGGAAGGTGTCTGGAAAAGCAGAAGGTTTGTGTGGATCCACAGGCACCTCTGTAAGTATTTGTATCTGTGCTTTTCCAGGGAATTGTGGCAGATTGGTTGTTTGCTTTGGGAGGTGGAGGAAAGGCCAGAGTGGACATCTTACCTGGCTGCACCAGGAGCCAGGTAATGCTGTGCCTTCTCTGTGGTGCACTCCCTCTTCAGACATATACCACCCTCCGAATGCCACCACGGCCAAACCACCTGTTGGTAGCTCACATTTTCCCAGCTCTGCCCTCGTAGATTTTCTATCCATGCAATCTCTTCACTTACTTAATGGTGCAGCACCAGTTATGATCACACCCACAGTCATTCACCATTCGGCTAAACCTCAGTGGGAAGTGATCACAAGCCACTTAGAGAAGCAATGGAAACAGAGAAGCCTGCAGTCTGTTGTGAAACCAAGGCCTGCACGAGCTGGAGTAATTTGTGAAGGCTGCTGTAAGCATGCCCACGTGCCTGCTGCCACAGGGCTGCCTGGGCGCCAGGCGGGTGCTGCTGCGAAGCAGGTGGACGTGCCCAACAGTGCCAACAGGAGATGTCAGTGCTGGCAGCAAAAGGCAGCTTCCCCATGTCTTTGGGTTTGGTTGACAAAGCCTTATTCTCAGCCAGCAGCAGCCACGCTGGAATGGCCAGTGGAAGGTGGGTGGGTTTCAGCCTTCAAAAAAAAGCTGTGCTTGCAGGACACGCTCGCTCTCATCACAGGGACAGAACTTCTGCTGAAGCAGCTTCTCATTTAGCATCAGTGCCATACGGGACACAAGGGAGCAAAGCCAGAGTGGGAGCCAAAGAGCACAGTGAGCTGTGGAACTTCAGTAGCTGGCTGCAAAGACAAAACAGTTTAATACGAAGTCCAGCCCGTCCAGATCTGGCAGCGGAAGCTGCCCAGTGGAGTTTTAGCTGGTTTACGTATCTAAGAACAGACGGGAAGATGAAGGTCTGTTACTGCTGGGGGTTTTTTTGCCATTCTTTGCCTAAGATTTATGCCCCACTGCTACAGCCCTGAAACATTTAACTTCAGACTTCATTTGGTAGAAGTGAAAAAGGAAAATGTGTTGTTTGTCATCACCCCCGACTCCCTCTCCTACCCGCCTCTCACACACAGCTATTATCCCAGAGGCTGTTCTGGGCTCTCTCTTGGTCTTTGTTATGCACAAAGTGGAAGTGTGGTGGTGCTTGTCTGCCAGCAGAGATTGTGGCCCTTCCTGCTTTCCACTTCAGTTGTGCCAACGAAACTGCTTTTGTGGGCTGCAGCACAATCTGTGTTGGTGAAATTATTTGGGTTAAGAAGCAGCAAGTCCAAGGGGGAGGCTGCCTCTGTTTAAAATGCACTCAAGAACAGCAAACAATTTACTTGTCTTACCGATTTTGCAGTAGTGAAGCAATAGTCTGCTGGCAAGTGAGGTGAGATGGCAGGCTAGTTGTGGCCAGCAGCTGTGCGTTGGAGACTGCTGGGACCCCCAGGCAGGTCTTAGGACAGGAACTGCTTGTGCTGATGTGGGAGGCTATGGTAGGCTATAATGTTTCTCATTATAACAAAAAAGTGGCCACTGCCTGATTTGTAAGATGACTTCCCCAGTCAGGCCAGAAAATGTGACTGTTCCAAAGCTGATTTATATTCCTAACTAAAGTCCAGCATCTTAATCTCTCCCACCGTTTCCCCTGTCTGAGCTATGCTTGGCTGTGTGCAGAGCAAGGAATTAGGGTCAGAGGTGGAAGTCAGAAGGAAGAAGGATCAATTGTTCCTATTGTAAAAGTAAACAGCAGTAAGTGCTTAATTGTTTCTGTATTTTCTAACCGAGTGCATTTTCCAGGCTGCTCCTAAGAGCCTTCAGTGTCTTCGAGCAGCACAGACTGAAACCAGAGCAATCCACATCCTCCTGGTCTCTTCAGGTACTTGTCTTTCTTGTCATCAGTCCAGGGTGAGGATAAGTTCCTCCAGTGCTCCCGGCCTCTGTATTGGAGCAGGCTGCAAGAAACCTGCCTCTGAGTGGATCAAATTGGTGATGTCCAGCCCCAAACTGGGACAGGTCTGGGGAAATGTCAGGAAATCCTGCTGGGTCACTGTCTGAGGGCAGCAGGGCAATACAACCAGTGCTCAATCAGCCCAGAAAGCCTGGTCCTGCCTTTGCAGCTGTCAGCAACACTGAGGGACCATGGCACAGGGCTCTGGCCCCTGACAGTCCATGAAGGTGACAGGAGGAGAGTAAATCCATGCTACTGATGCCTGGTTTCCAATGGGTTTGTGATTTGTGTTTGCCCTGGGGAAGTGCTCTCCAGTGCTGTACTCCCAAAGCAGGTAAGCTTCCCCCAAAGCAAAGAAAAAGAGAGCTTCCCAAGAGCCTCAATCCGTTTCAGAGTCAGCCATGCCTCACACTGCCTGGTCCTAACGCCAGCCAGGCTCCACGGGGGTGTCTGGAAGCACAGAGCTTTGCACCACACACCAGTGCCTGGTGCTCTCGCCAGCTTCAGCAGCTGAGCAGCACAGAAAGCATCACCCGTTTTGGAGCAAGCTCTCAACAGAAATCAAGCTGCGAGCTGGGCTCCTGGCTGTCTAAACATTTATGTGTCAGCCCCAGGCTGCCCAGGAACTACCTGTGCAGTGGGATTTTTATCTGCTTCCTCATTGTCCTCCTGGAAATGTGCTGTTTGTTCTAGCCTTCGCACATGTCTTTCAGCAACACGTCTCCATGTAACCGAGGCCAGACCAGGCTCCACTTCAGGCTGGTTTCTATCAGATTGGCTGAGTGCAGCAGGAGCAAACCCCTGCTGCCCAGAGCAGCCCTCTCCTTCAGTCCCTCACAAAGACGCTGAAAGGTACAAAGACAAGGATGTTTGATGTTCTGGGGTTGAACCGACTTGTCTTGGTGATGAATGGTTTTCCTGTGCTTGAAAGAGCCTTGTAATGGTGAGACTGGGAAGGACTAGATGAGCTTCCAGAGTTTGTCTGTCCTTTATATCTTACAGATGATTTTTTCCCCCTATGTGTATGTCTTCTCAAGGTTTCATGTGTTTTGACAAACAAAGGTAACCAGGTTGCTGAGGGATTAACCAGGATCAGAAGGACTTTTAGAATGTTTATAAATATGGAAAGGGTGGGTGCCAGGAGGATGGAGCCAGGTTCTGCTCAGTGGCACCCAATGATAGGACCAGGGGCAATGGGTGTGAGCTGGAACAGAGGAGGTTCCACATCAGTATGAGAAGGAACTTCTTCCCAGAGCACTGGAAGGGGCTGCCCAAGGAGATTGTGGGCAGCCTTCTCTAGAGACCTTTAAAACTCGCCTGGACATGCTCCTGTGTGACTTGATCTAGGGGATCCTGCTGTGTCAGGGGGATTGGACTAGAAGATCTTTCGAGGTCCTTTCCAGTCCCTAATGCTCTGTGACTCTGTGACTGGTGGTGGTTTTGGCTGTTGTATTTCTTCTGTGTTTCCCAGTCACTGGAAGGCTGCGTTGTCCCCGTATGGGATGTAACGGGCACTGTATAAACCCAGACCGCTCCACTGCAGGATAACTCTGAGCAGAGCAGAGTAGGATAAAAGAATTCAGCTTAGGCAAGAGGCACACCCTCGATTTTGGCAAGAAGCAGCTCAAATTCTTACTCTGATTTATGCTAGTTTATAGGAAAGGCTGTACTGAGATCTTGGAGCATGTGGTTGTATTTAACTGTATGAAACTTGGATCCAGCTTCAAGTGCTGCATGTGGGGAGATCAAAGCTAATAAACCATATATTTTATATAGGGAATATCTGTGATGAAGAAAAAATTCGCTTCAGCAATAGCCATCAGGGAGAACCTCGTTTGGAAAGAAAGGCTGGCACAGCGTCGCTCCTCGGTTTGCTTGTGCTGCAGTCAGAGTGTTTACTGGAACCAGCGCTCTCATATAAACTCCGCAAAGGCTCGTGCTCTCTGCACGAAGGCGCTCACGCTCTCGGGGCCAAGGCTGAGGCGCAAGGCAGCAGCGGAGCCAGGCTCTCGGGATGTGCAGCACCCACCGGGGCTGCAGCTCTGCCCCCCTGCCAGTGAAGGGACAGGGCTGCACCTTTCTTCTTGGGCAGCAACATGGGACATGTCTCCCTCTGGGTGTAGTCAGGCTGATATATCTTCCTTGGCCATGTTTTACCAAAAGGAGAAGGGGGAGAAGGAAACCTTTGCTTGGCTGTTTTTTGGTTGCCCAGTCCCAGCTCAATAGGAACTGAAGCTGGCCTGTGGCACCTGGTCTAGGGAGCCTGAGGAAGGCCAAACTCATTCTCCTCCACTGCTGCTGACCTACCAACACAGCCGAGGAGGATCCTTTGCCATGGAGCATGGCAACTGTCATCATCTTCTGAGCTCTCTCCTGTCCCCCTCCCCACTCTCTTTCCCTCACCTTGTGCAGTCCAGCTGTTCTGTCCTGGTTATTTATTGAAGCCCGTTCTCCAGGGCCGCCCTGCGTGGCTATTTTAGTCATTTCCTCCAGCAAGTTCCTGTGATTGTTGGGCTGGCATTGTGTGAGTCACCCACCACGCTTCCTCCCACGCTCCCTCCCTGCTGGGAAAAGCCTCCTGCTGCTCATTTTCCTTTGTTAACTGAAGCATCCTGAAGCAATACCACCTTTAAAACCACAAAGATGGTTTTGATGATGTGCTTTGCAGGTGTCCGCACCACCAACTGAGGCAGAAGATGCCACAGAGCCACCAGGTAAAGCTACAATGGACAGGAGAAATCAGCTAGGCTGAAGTGCCCCTTCACTGTCTGCTGACAGATCTGTGGTGTTGCCCTGTGCCTGAGGTTCTGGTCTGGCACCAAAGCCAAATTTCAACCAGAGACCAAGAGCCTTGATCCTGCTCTTTGTGTGCAGTCCTGGCCCTGCTGAGGAGGACTTGTCCCCCTGCGGTGACCTTCCTCATGCCTTGTCTTGCCCAGAGGACACCTGCACGTTGCACCCAGCATCTGCTAGCCCTGGCATGGGCAGCAGTGCTTTATAAAACCAGCCAAGACCATCTGCTTTAGTAGACATGAGGCAGAACCAGCTGAGCAGTCCAAAGCCTCAAGTCTCTGGGAGCAGAGCCCTTTCGGTGGACTCGGCTGCTCAGTGCAGACTGTCACCACTTCATTGCTCCATGCTTTGGGTTTTTTGATGTTGGAATCCAAAATACAAATACATCTTCTCCCCTCTAAGTGCCAGACTGGTGTGAGATTAGCATTTCTGCCCCCAGAAGAGTGGAAAACCTCATCAAGCTCGAGTCTAGCAGTTCCTTCTTTTCATTTGATAGAGACATAACCTTTTCTCCCTTTGTGTGGTGCTGGACAGGCTGATCCTCAGGCGTGCTCCTTGCACACCTGCTTTGTCTCCATCCGAACAAGTTAGCAATGTACTTCTGGGGACATCAGGTCTGGCCACTAGTGCCTGCTGGAAGTGGCCAAGGGAACCCTCTACCCCAGTGCTGCTGCCTTGCACTGAGCATGGGTGAAATGAAGCCACACAGAGTCCTTTGAGTATGACAACGGCTGTGTGCTGAGCATACAAAGTCACAGGCCACGAGCATGCTTATCTGATGGCCACCCATGTGTGGTCCCTAGTCTTTCAAGGACAGTTTCACAAAAGCATCCCCCTGGGTGGCCTTTATACAGGAGCAAATCCAGCATTGCTGCCCCATTGCCAGCTGAGGACATTGGTTTGTCTGGTGGTGTTTCTGCTACTTGTTAGGTTTGCTCTTCAGCAGCGACACATTTCCCACTGGGAAGGTACTAAAATCATCACCCAATTGCAGGAGACTATTATAATTTCTGCTGGAGCGACCCTGACCTTTCTTACTAGCATCAGCAGTGTGGGGGGGGAGAGTTGTGCTTCAGAAGGAGCAGATGGTGCAAGGGCCACCCAAGAGCAATGGGAGACGCGGAAGACTCCAGCAGAAGCATCTGCCAGCTCTGTGCTTGGGCAACATCACCCTGAGCATCACCACTCTGAGGCTCTTCCAGCCTTGGTGTCAGCTGTGCTGATCCTGTAGTGATACAGGAACAAGGACCAAGCTGATGTTGTCTGCAGTGATGCCATGAGCAACAGGTTGGTCTTGGCCTGTCCTTCAGCATGTCACAGGATGGGACCATAAAGAGCAACTGGTTTCTGTCTAATCTTACCGGGTTCTTTTCAAAGCCCTTGAAAGGAGCTAAGTTTCCTCTCCTAAATACAGTGTTCTTACCCCATAAGAGCACAGGGTCAACCTGTGCATACAAAAAGACAGGTGATACATCTAAATGACATCAATTCTCCTTCCACCAGAGCTGCAAGGAAGCTCTTGGCTGAGCCTGGTGTGACAGTGCATGGGGATAATACCCAGACCTTTCCTTCCCTTGACATTGCTCAGAGCATCTTTGATCGTATTTCCTAAAAATACCCAAACCCAAACAAAAAAAGTCTCCTGAAGGTCACAAAAATCAGGAGATCTGGAGTGCTGAAATTGCCTCCTCGGGCCTGTTTGGGGTTGTGCCATACCTGAATTTGCTTCTCTAAAGCCTGTTGGGATGGTCATTGTTGAAATAGGCTGCTGTGGGGCTCCAGAGATAGTCTTGAATTGTGGTGCCACACAGGTGCAGCTGACCCTTGCTGAGCTTCTCTGTGCTGCACTTCAGTAGGGTTACTGGGCTTTACAACAGCAAGAGTATTAAGGAATCAAAGTCCTTCTGAACTTAACTCTGGGATTTGTGGAGAAGTAGCTTATGAACTGGCAAGTGTTGTACTTCCAGTTCCTCTTCCTCTGACACTTAGAACAGCAGGAGAGACAGTGAAGGATTCATTGCCTTTGTATCTCCACACAGCCTGGTGTCCTTGTATTCCCCAGGACCAGAGAACAGGATCCCTGAAGGCTTTCTTTTCCCAAGGTAAACTTCTTCAGTGCAGACAACAGTTACCATGAGTTGAAGACCAAAAAATGCAGGAATTTGAGAACTCAGTCCCAGGCCTGACTCACACACAGCTGTAGCTTTGTGATGATCTGCATCTACTACCCAGTCCAGTAGAGCAGGGTTCTCAGCTACTCAGGTAGTTACATTAAACGTAGTGCTGGAGCATCTTGCAATACTGAAAGTGCTTCTCATATGAGAGAGAGCTCTTCTGCAGACAAGAGTGGAAAAGTCATAAGAGTAAGTGACTTGCCGAGGGCAAACAAGTTTTTACAGCAAAATGGGGTTTCCTGAGCTCCTGATTGCCACCAAAGACACTGCAAGACCTCAGCAGGACCACCCATGTTAGGGCCAGGATGCTCAGGGGTGACTTAGACCCCTTAGAACCTCTGTGCAGTTTTGAAGGGGCGTGTGTGCTCTGTTTTAAAGGCAGCCCTTTGTGCCTGAGGTGTTTCTGGCACCGGCACAAGGATGCTACAAGTGATGTAGTTTTACTGATCTTTCTTGTCTGTAACCTCTGTGGTTCACTGGTATTGCTGGGTTTCTTACTAGGGGCTAGCAAGTTTTATGTTCACTCATCACAGAACACAGAGCAAAATCTTCCAGCAGGTTATCCTTCTGTGCAGGTTAGGACTGCAGTCTATGGAGAGGCAGGCTCCTCCTGCAAACTTGCAGCAAAGAGAACTGGAATCAGAGCCGTGGCACTCACACAGAAAATTCTCCCTGTGTTGGCATGGCATTTTTGATGTAATCTGCTCAAATTCAGGACTTCTTTAGTCAGGCTGGGTCTCTAAGCACATAACCCCCAATATCTCTTCTGTTTCACTGCAGTTTGGGTAGTGGGGCTTAGGCTGGCAGTGGAGCTCTCACCAACGCACATGACAGCACAGGGGCCTCAGGGTGTGTTTTTGACACCCTACCCTCACTGTCCATCACGGTGATGCTTTCCAGGCTGCTCACACCGGCTCAGGTGAGGCTGTGTGGCTGCCGAGGGAGTGGGCAGCATGTGCTCCAGCCACCGCGTGGTCCTTCTCTCCAGTGCCCCAAACGAATCCTCACAGCCCTTCAAGGCTTGCACAGGGAGAAGAAGGAGCAGCACGGGGATCTTTCTGTCTCTCTTCAAGGGAGTTAATGCTCTAGCATCAGCAGGATATGAATTAGAAACAGGACTGAAGTCACCCTGAAACCTCCTCTCCCAGCAGCTAACAGGGAGCGGGTGCTGCATCCCACGTCTGGGGCAGCGCTATTCCCAGCACAGCTTCGTCTGTGCTCTTCTTTCCAGACTGGGGCTAATTCAGGTTACTTCTTGCTGGCTGATTTTTCAGTTTCCTTGCTGACCCTTTTGATGTCCCATGATGATGCACAGACAGGCTCTGCTGGGGACCCTCACCCACTGGGTGCCAGTCTCATACAGAGGTTCATGTTGCAGAGCCCACGAGGGGGTGGTGAACAGCAACACCCCACGTATGCTGAAGACACCCTGCAGGATATTTCCCATTCTTCATACACCACAGTGCTTCCTTTTGCTTGTTTCCTCTCACACACTGACTTGCCCTGTCATAAGGTGGGGGAAGGGGGAAGGATAAAAGAAAAGGGAATTATTAATTATGTCTAGGATTTCACAAATACTCTCTCAGAGGCTTTTGGTGACAAATAAGTGTGGTTAGTACAACATTAAGTATTTAGTGTGTCCTATCAAAAGAGATTTGATCTTCACATATGAGAAATGGATGAGACCCAAAGATTAAGCAGATCTTTTTAATATTCAGCCTCAGTGACTCAAAATAACAATGCAAGCAGCAGCGACTGGAGAATTTGCATGTGGGGGATTATGTGCACTAATTAGACATCAGGGACAGAGATCTAGGGAAGCTCTGCCATGCTGAGGGGACACGAAGATACAATTCATGAAATGTGCTTCTCAGGCAGACCAAAAAATATTTCAGAAGGCAGAAGAAAGGGGAAAATTGCCAAACAAGTTTCATGCCCAGCTTGTTAAGGGTTATGCAATCACAGAATGTTAGGGGTTGGAAGGGACCTCGAAAGATCATCTAAGTCCAACCCTGCTGGAGCAGGGTAAGCCTACAGTACTGTCTCAAGATATGCTGCCCTACATGGGGTTCAAACCCATGACTCCAGGAATTCAGAGTCCCATGCTCTACCAACTGAGCCAGCCAGGTGCCCAAACAAAACAGAGGGATACCCCTGTGCCCCTTTCACTTTGAGTTGAAAGCAGTTGGTGTTGAAGTCAGTTGTTTGTTTCTCTAAGCCTCTCCAGGAGGGCTTAGCTATCACCATGAGGCAGTGGCAGGAGGTACCCTGCAGAGCTCTGCCTTGGTAGAGACCAGCTAAACACAGCCAGAACTGTGGGGAGGCTGCTCTTCACTGCTGCCCTGGCTCAAGCACAGTTTCATTTCAGTCTTCCCCAAACAATACACCTGTCATGTTCAGTCTGGGAGAAAATGCTTGTCTGACCTTCCCAGCAGTTGATTTCAGCCTTTTCCCCAGTCCAGCTCTGTGCTGTCCTGGTGTCTGAATGAGCAGTAACTACCCACATGGGAAAAAGTTGTTGGTGGCTCGGTCAAGAAAACAAGCATTCTCCAGCCTTTCCTCCACGTCCCAGTCTCAATTGTGCCCATTTTGTTCTGTGGAGCAAAACACTGAATGATTTCAGCCACTTCCCTTTCAGAAGAATTGCTTTTCTGGTGCAGCCTTGGACCGTCTAAGCCACAAAATGTTGTTTCCAGCGGCCCCGGTGATGGAGTGGCAGATAGTGCAAGTGGAGCTGTGGTGAGCTCAGCGTTACTAATGCCTATCAGATCTAGTTCTCATCACTGTAGTGAGGCAACTTGCAAACCTTCAGGAAAAAATGCACTAAAGCTGGCAAAACCTGTCCTCAGTTTGCCATTTAGATCTGCTGAACGCAGAATGAGCAGGGACTGTTCCAAACCCAAGCTCAGACCCAAGTTTGCCTTTGAACTCGAGTATTTCTGCTTAAAAATGCATCATAGGAATATTCCTGGGTTGTGAAAATCCATCCCAGCCTGTGCTAAACCACCCCTGTTGTCGGTTAACGTCACTCCTAAAGCACCTTACTTTTGATCTAACCCCCTGTGCTTTCACACCCAGCTCCAGATCTTGCTGCGCTTTGCGTTCCGGATTGACGAACTCCCTGATCATGTTTTCGTCCTCTTCAGCATCACAGTAGGGTTTGCCCTGCCTTCCTTTGGGTAGCTGCAGCAGAGATGTCTCCAGCAGAGCAAGTCAGTACAGGCTCTTTATACCCAGTTGAGGGAAACGGGTACTTTGAGGACACAATCTTTACCACCTGTTTAAACCTCTCCTTCAGTGGGAGAATTGCACCCCTAAAGTGCTTATTTCTCTGCATTGACTTCAAAGGGAGTCCAAAGAATGGGCTTAAATATATCTGTGCTCAGGCAGATGAGACCCACCCAGCCCGTGGTGATGCTGGCCTTCTGAACTCATCTCTGACAACACCAAAACCATGCTGAGAACCTAAACTTTGTTCTACAAGGTGGAGTTATCACTCCTTCCAGTTACACCCATCATCCTTCCTCAAGACTTTACCGTTTCCCAAACCCTTCTGCTATGATTCACCACATCCCACTGGCACAACAGCCTGAGCTCTGGAGTAAGATCTCTACCCATGACAAGGGTGAGGCATCATCATCATTCTTTTAGTTCTATTTTCACTGCCCTGCCCATGTCCCTGGAGAACTCCAGGGTCCATTTAGCAGCTCCATGTGTGCAACAAGGCTGCCACCTAAACTAGTGTAAGCTGCTCCTGGGGCATGGCTCATGTCCTCTTCCCTTGTGAGACAGCCCTGCTACACTACTCCAACCACCTTCTCTGAAGTGCTGTGACCTACCAAAGGCATGAAATAGAAAGAAAGACATTGTTGAGTCAAGGCCAGAACAGAGTTTCCTCAGCTCTCAGAGAGAAGATTCACTAAAGGAAAAGCTTGGTTTGGCAGGGCAAGTCCTGAGCAGAGATTAACTGCTTTCTGCAGGAAAATGCTCTCTTCCTGCCAGCAGAGTGGGTGCACATCTGGCTTCCCCCAGCTGCAGCCACACCAGCACTGACCCCAGCCATGCTGCGTCTGCCCCAGGGACAGGGGATTGAACCACTGGGCAGGGGTGGTGCATCCCTCACACTTTGCTTCCCCCAGACAGCCATTTCCCCTCTCTGCTCTATTCCAGGTCTTCCTTTTGGAGAGGCCTTTTCCTGGACCCTTCGTCTGTACCATTTACACGTACTTTCAGCTCCTGTTCTCTCCCAGGGCTTTCTCCAGGGCCCTGCAGACAAGAAGAAGTCAAGGAGAATGACTAAGGCCAGAGCACGAGGGTAACACTTTCCTTCCTCTCATCAGCTCTTGGGATGCTTTGCTGCTTCTTCAAATTCAAAACAGCCCTTGCTTGCTGGGGGCTGGGTCTCTGCTTGTTCCCCAGGATGCCTGGAGTTCTCCTGAGAGCTAAGGGGAGGAAGGTCAGTTTTCCTTTCTTTCCCAAGCAGAAGTACCTGCCTACGCCTTAGCCCAGCCTGTGTGCAGTCACTGAACGAGACACTAGAGCTGACACCAGTGCAAAGCAGCCAGGCAACCTCCAAAGCAGGAGGGAGCACAGAAAAGCTCCAAAAGCGGGTGTTTTACATCTTTGCAAAGAGCACCTGGAAGGAGATGTGGTGATGTTAGGTCATAGGCTGGACTTGATGATCTCAGAGTTCTTTTCCAGCTTCAATAATTCTGTGTGTGTCTGTGTGTGTGTGATTTCTGACAGCCCAGCACTCTGGTCAGGGCAGCTTCAGAGACATCAGAGTGAACAGCACAGATCCAGTGGAGGGACAGCTGCTTTCTAGACCTGGAAAGCTGGCCCTGTCCTTTCCAGACCTGTACCCACAGCCCTGTCCCTTCCAGACCTAACCTCCACCACAGCCATTACCCTTGATATTCAGCAACTTAACAGGTTTGGTAAAATGTGATGTGCAGTCACAGGCTGTCAGCTGGGCTCATTTTAGTTACCTGAGCTGGAGGTAAAGCGTGAGGTAAAGCATGAGAGATGGGGGATGAACATTTTGGAATCAAATGGTCCCTTTCATCTGCATGATGGATTGGCTTTTTCACCTTCTGCCCTATTAACTGCTGGGCCTTAGCATCCACCCCTGGGGAGAGGGGGTTTGGCTAAGCCTGACCCACATCCAGCTCATGCTTTTCAGCCCAGCAGAAGACACGCTGAGGGCACTTAATCTACCAGGACTGTCCTTCCCAGCCTCCAGACACCCTTCTCCTCACCCCGTGGAGGTGTTGAATGCACAGTCTTGCTCTGGAGCACACATGGGTGGGAGGGAGAAACTTCATAATGAGAGAAACTTATTGTTTCAAAAGTAGTAGTAGATTATATGAGTATTAATATATGAAAATATTACTGTCACCAAACTGCTGATTAATTTTCTTTTCCTCCTGGCCTGGCATTCTGGTTTGAGCTAGAACAGGACTAATTCTGTTCAGTGATTTTACTTTTCAGCTCAGTCTCTTCCAACTAACTGCACTTTCTGCAGTTAACAGCAAATGTCTTCAGACAATGTCTGCTTCTACAACTTGGTGTTTACAGTGACTACCAAGGGCTGGTGTGCAGAAAGGCTCTTGCTTAGTCTTGTTCCTGTGGAGACCAAGGTCACTGCTAAATTTCATATACCCTGTTGGGGTGCAGTAAGTGACATCCCTCACCTGCAGGGAGTAGTGGACAGGACAGGTGACCCTAAATGGACCAAAGGGTTTTCTGTTCCATATAGGTCATACTCAATATAAAGCTGAGAGATCACAAGGATTCAGCTCTCTTCTTCAGTGGCTGGAATCCAAGTGAGACTCTACCCATCCTTCTGTCTTCAGTCCCAGTCTGTGCTTTCCTGAATGCAGTTCCAAAGTGCAGCTCCTGAATCTGGTTCCCATTTGCTGCTAAGTCCAGTCTGAGACTTCCCCAGTGCCCGCACCAGTTGTTGCCACTAGGGTGTTGGCCACAGTATTGGTTTTGTGTATATATTTACCCACTTCAATTCAAGGTCACACTGACAATCATCTCCTGGGTGAGGATTTTCCCCAGGGGAGCTGATGGACTGCATCTCATGGCAATACAGAGCAAGGGCTACAGGGGGCTTCTGAGGGATGTTTCCTATTTTGAAACGAACTTCACTTCATTCTCTCCTCCGTTCCTTGTGCGTGCCCTGTACCACACAAGCACAAAGCACCACACATGTTTTATCTTTCGGGGTCCCTTGTGTTGTGATAGCACGGGTTCCTCCTACAAGATTCACTTTCTGCAGCCTCTTCGCTTCTCCCCAGTCACACTGGTATGAATTCATTGTGTCATCCTCAGGTTTATGGGGTCAGCCCTGCTCTGTCCACTCGTGCTGAGTAAGAAGAGGCACTTGGTGAACATGGCTGATGCCTCACGCACCATTTCTGCAGCAGCCAGCATCGCCCTCCCTGAGGGTTTTGTTGAGTTGGTGCATTAAAGGCAAGACCTCTAGGGAGCCTGTTACCCTGGATTAATTAGAGGATGATTAACTGTAAAGGTGAATTTGTTGGGGTGTTTTTTTCAACTGACATTTCCTGCATTTCTCATATTTGATTACTTGACCTATTATATCAGGCAGAAAAAACAAGATATAAAATGCCAGTGAAACAACCTCGCATCCTCTCTACAATGAGTGAGCTCCTACCTGTCTGTTTGCTAGAACTGAAATGTTTGCAAACTCTTCTTCGGGTGAGGCTGTAGTGTCCTGAAATGTAGCAGGGTTAAGTAATCATCCTGTGTCTCCATACTCCTCAATTCCCCTTGCATATCTAACTGAAAAGGAGAGATGAGGAACAGCTTAAAGAAGCTGACAGAAAGTGAAGCATTTCTGTGTTAGCTACTAGCAGGTCAAAGACTTTTCCTAAGGAAAGCTGCCCATTCAAACAGAAAACTGAGAGCACACAGAGGGTTTTTTCCCCTGTCTTCCCTGCAGAGAGTAAAATGAAAGCCAGGCATTAGTGCTAAATTGTTTTCAATTTCTGTAATGGCTCTGTGTAAGTAGCTTTTTCTCCTCCATGTCCACACACTTGACAGCTGCTAAACGCCAGCCTTGTCAAAACCAGCCTTCAGTCCTTATTCCAGTAAAACTCCCAGTTCCAAACTGAAGTCATGCATCCAACGCTGCAAGAGAGCTGCAGCACTGGCTCCTGTGGTCCCTGCTCACAGCCAAGCCCCCAGACTGCCGGGGAGAGCACACCACGGCTAATCTGCCCAGCCCAGCCAAGGGCACCCCAAGCTCTTTCAACACAAGCTCCATCTTGCTCTTGTGCTCCAGAGATTTCATTAAAGAAAGGGAAACCAACAAGTTACTTCAGACTGTTCACATGGCTGAAGACAGCTACCAAAGCACCTCTGAGCTCTGTTACAGCACCCAGTGCCTCCAGCAGAGCAGTGCTGCGTGAGAACCAGAGCTTTGACGAGAGCAGCTCCTGAGTGACGGCTTCTGAACGACGTATTGAAAGTGTCAGTGGTGAATAAAGTTGCACAACTGATACCTTCACAAATGAGCCTTCAGCCTCTGCTGGAAATACTTGAGGACTCTTCCAGGGTCTGAGGGATCCCCAACACATGTCTCCTCACTTGAATGCAGCATCTGTGAGGAAAGGAGTGGGGACAGGTGGATGCTTACATGCAGTGGGGTTGGCAGAACATTTTGGCTGTCTGAACATCTGGATAATGGGCTTCCCTCCATCAAACTCATTTTCAAACCCACCAGGATTTGTCATGCTCTGGTGACCACCCAAACAAAGACACACACTAGGAGGAGATGGTTTTTTGTCCTACTGGACTGGCCTTTGGACTCTGATCAAGTGCCTCGTACCTGTCATTGGTGGGGGTTAACCATGTACCAGCCTTCTCATGCTCAATTGAGGAGCATGAATGAATAACAAGCAGTCAGGTTACCACCTGCAGCTGCTGCTGCTCCTTCCCTTTGCTGCCAGCAGGACTTGGACCCCAGCAGAGATGTGTCATTTTTGGACAGAGGAACACTAAGGGCACCCATAGTCTAGTGCTGTCCTTCAGCAAACCAGTAACCACAGATTAAAGAAAATTATGTTCAGCAGAACATCTGCCAACATGCAGTCTCCTCATGGTGGAAAGGGGTCCTGCAAAGCACGTGAAAGAGCCCGCAGGTGGTGTCTCTTGCATTTCTGGGGTTGTTGCAGTCCCTTCCACTTTCTGCAGAACATGTAATCCTGCTCCTGTGGGTACACCCCCCTCACCATCGTGGCACCAGCCTTCCTTCCAAAACCACCTCTCCAGGGAGTGACATTAGCAGCCCAACTGGACAAAGCCTTTCAATCTCCAGAAGCCCTATCAACAGCACACACTGGTAATTTAGCTGTTACACCAAGAGCACAAAGAAAATGCTGCTGGCTTTCTGCACCACTTTCCTTCCTCTGCTATTTTGTCCTTTCTCCGCACCGCGGTCATTTAGGCAATTTCCAGCCTCACACTGGATTGAAGTCATTTTAAGATGGCTTCCTCCTGTTTAAATTAGAAGGAGAAAGAAAGGGGAAAGAAAATATATCTCTCTTTTCTGTCAGTTCTCCAGGACAAGCAAGTACAGGCTATGCTTGGTGGTGGCAGGTTCCTTCACTGTGCCGGTGTGAGCATCTTGCCTGTGAGGGTGCTGTCACCCTACAGATCTGCGGTATGGACTTGGAAGGCAATCCCGTGGCTCTGACTCCCAGGTCAAAAATATTTACCTGCTCTTCTTTCAACAAAGTTATGGTGCTGGTAGCTATAAGCTTTCAAGCACGGTGTTTTCATTACGCTGATACTTTCCAACAATATTATTGGTAGTTAAAAAGTTGATCTTGGTAAGAGGACATGTTTTTTCCAAGATAAATAAACAAAATATTCAGGGAAACACGTTAGTTTGTCAGTGAGGGCCAATAGTCATCAGAACAGAAACAGCTCTTCTGCAACAGCAGAAACAAATCAGGATCCCCCTCCCAAAGCAATGGGGTCCCATAGAGGGGGTCTCCCTGGGGGTGCCCAATATCCTCTTGTTCATCAGCTACAGATGGGACCACCAGGACAAGTTGTTGTTTTGGACCCTCTCCTCTGGCTGATCAGCCTTCCCGTGTTTGTTTCTAAACTGGTAAAAATTATTGGGTTAAATTTTGGTGGCTTTGTTTTGTTTTTCCAATATCACTGCTAACCGACTGCTCTAGGAGATGGGGGAGTCAAAGGATTTAAAAGGGTCACTCTACCTGGTGTGAGGAGACAGGACAATAAGGACAGCTTGCAGCTGATGCACTGGGTGAAGGCTTTGGGAGTCCTGCTCAGATAGGGGTACAGGCACAGACCCTTGGCATGACCTGGAACCAGTCATTTGTCCTCCTTTCCTCAGCTCCTCACCTGCAGGTTGGTGAGGACATGACCATCAGTGTTTGGAAAGTGCTCAGAGGTTGGGGTGGTAAACACTGCTCATGAATGGAGGCTGAAAGGGTTCATGAGGATGTGGCACTTCACAGGTCTGGGTCTTGGGACACTCTCTCCGCACTTTCCTCCTCCAGGAGGGCTCTAGGGAGCTCTGTGAGCAGCAGGAGATGCTTGGGGACCATGATTCTGTGTGTAGATTTAAGCTGCTTGGACAGAGAGAGGTGGTGAAGGCAGCACCCCAGTATATAGAATAGAATCAGGGAATCATGGAATCATGGAATCATGGAATCATAGCATGCATTGGGTTGGAAGGGACTTCCAAAGGTCATCTAGTCCAGCCCCCCTACAAGAAGTAGGGACATCTCTAATTAGAACAGATTGTTCAGAGCCCCATCAAGCCTGACCTGAATGTCTCCAGGGATGGGGCCTCCACCACCTCTCTAGGTAACCTGTTCCAGCGATCCTTCACCTTCAGATGAAAGAACTTTTTCCTTGTGTCCATCTTAAATCTATCCTTTCCTGGCTTTAAACTATGACCCCCCATCTTGTCATTACACACTCTGTCGAATGTTTTTTCCCCAGCCTTATTACAGGCCCATTTCAGGCACTGGAAAGTCACTGTAAGGTCCCACTGGAGTCTTCTTCTTTTCAGGCTGAACAATCCCAACTCCTTCAACGTGTCCTCGTAAGAGAGGTGCTCCAGCCCTCTGGTCATTTTCGTTGCCTCCTCTGCCCTTCTTGTGTTGGGAGCTCCAGAGCTGGATGCAGTACTCCAGGTGAGATCTCTCCAGGGCAGAGTAGAGGAGCTGTCACTATCTAGTTAGCGAGCACATCCACAACTAACTAGCACTGTCTGTTGGTGCTGTGTTTCTCTGGCTGGGCACGCCACAGATTTCCTCCATTATGTCCCTCTCTACCACCCAAGGAAAAGCCCTGGAAGAAAATGTGCCTTCAGCATGCGCTGAAGGTCGTCTAACCCTGTCTTTGCAGAACTGGAGCAAAGGATTGAGCTTCAGGCAAGGGAATCTGATGCAAAAAAAGCATCTGTGCAAGGAAATGGTTAAGAGTTTGCATCTCTGCAGTGGAGCACTTGCTGGAGGATGAGACCAGCCTCACCAGGGATCAGAAACCTGTAGAAGCTGAGAATGACATAGTGAAGTCCCCCTGCCAGCACAGCCTGTCTGGGAGCTGGTGGTGTGAACCCTCTGTGCATTCTGGCTGAGTCCCTCCCTGCCCACTGCACAATGTCCCTGTGTGGCCGTCATCTCACAAGGCGGACTTGCGTTCACATCATGTGGTTAGGAGCCCAGCAGGCACTGCCCAACAGAGATGCCCAACAGGGAGTCACCATCCCTGGAGGTGTTCAAGGTTAGGCTGGATGAGGTTCTGAGTGGCATGATCTAGATGTTAGATGTTAGGATTACTGGGTTTTTTTGGATTTAGGTTGGACTGGATGATCTTTAATGTCTTTTCCAACCTTATCATTACTGTGATACTGTGTGATGAGAAACACAACATGCCACCAGTGCAACATAAGCATCACGTTGCTCCAGAGATGAACAGCACATCAATGGCAACACCTCCCCACACCACATCTGCTGCTGGCTCTTCCCTGCAGTGACCACTGGCTGCTTCCAGAAGCAAGTGTTCCAGGGGAAATTTGAAGAGCAGTTTGGTTTTGTCTGGCTGAAATGGGGAAAGCAAAGATCCACCATTCATGTTCCTGTATCAGAGACTTCTCTGACGGAGGATGAAACTTTGCTCCTGTCTGAGGCAGGACTGGTATTCTGGGAGACCTCCCCATGGGGTCCTCAGGTGAGTGCAGCTTTGCTGCCTGTGCTGGCCACACTGTGCTTCAGCACACTGACCTGCCCTGCCCACCACTCTCACTGAGTGGGTCCTGCTGAGTTCGGAGCAGCACTCCTGCTGCCTGCCTCACACCTCATGCTGTACTGCTGGTGCAGACACCTCCCCCTGGCACAGCTGGCAGAGCAGTGGGGTGCCAGTCTAGCCTAATGCTTACCTATGGTCCATATATTGTGCTAATTGTAGTTTGCAGAAGGGCACAAGGCCTGTTGCTCAAAGCACTTTCCAACAGGCAGCGGAAGGTCTCACAAGCGAGGCAGCACCTCCTGAGCAAGTGCTAGCTGAAGGCTGAGCTGCAAGAAAACCCCCCCCAGCTTTTGATTGGGCCACCTGGATTTTGATTCCCCTTATTTTAATATTTTCATCTTTTCTCATCAAACAAGAGAACTACTAACATTCTCCTTAAATAAATGTAGGCACTTTCAAATAATTAGATTATTCCAGGAACTGGAGCCTTACAGGAAAGTCAAAACCTGTTATATGAGGTGTGAATATAGAACCCCCTGAGCACCACAGCGCTGTCACTTGCATAATGGGAGACACATTTTTGCAGGAGGGGAGTTATCTCTAATTTTTAAGCTTTGCTTTTTGATTCATTTAACTTCTTGGAAATTTAGCAGCTCCTCCCAAGTTTTCTCAGAGCCTCAAGGGACTGCTGGTGAGAGAGCAATGCAGGAGAAGAACACACCACGACAGCATGAGACTGCAGCAGATGGAGAGGAGAAGCTGTGAAAAGAGCAGGGTCACTGGAAGGACAGTGCTCAGATCCTGGCTGTGCAGAGACTCTCTTTAGTTTGACGTTAAACTCTGTGAACTTGTTTTTTGCTGGTGGTTTTGAGCAGGCATGGATAAGACCACCAACACCAGACCTATCACCTGAATGCTTCTGCCATGGACCTCTGGGGTAGTGGAGTCAGATGAAACAGGCACAGGTCAAGAGTTGCTTTCTGAGTCTGACAATGACCCACAGTGTGTCTTAAAGCCAGCAACATAACTGCTCCAGTCTCTTTCTCTGCAGAATGGAACAAATCAAACAAAAACATTTTGATCCAACAGCCTGAAACACGAGTTTGAGTGACATGTTGAAAGGCAGCCTTATGATTGAACTGATGGTTGCAGATCCAAAGGAAATGAAGATCAACAAAATGCTCTGGTCTTTAGTTTCCTAAACTTTGAAATAATTTCTGTCTGTAGACTGAAGCAGGCAACCTTATGGCGCCTTTCACTGGGAGGCAGGAAGGGGTAGGAAAAAGTAGGTTAGGACTTTGAGGGTCTAGTTCTCTGCTGTTTTGCTCAGCAGTTGAGTCTAAATGGGAGAAGGCAAAGGTTTGTTTTCAGGCAGCCTGGTTTCCATGGGACTTGGAGTTACTGATCAGTTAACATCATTACCATAAGAGCTGATGTGGACTTGCCACAGCCATATTCACGACACCTCCTCTGTTTGCTAATGCACAGATTTTTTGCTATATTAATACACCAAGGCTGACTGCGGTTCTTTGTTAAGTTTCCTCTTGGATTCCTTTCCCTGTGAAAGCTACGCCAACCTCCAGTGCATAAATAGCAAGTCAGTGCAGAGCATCATGAGCACAAGATCCAGCTGGATGTTTTCCAGCTGAAGGGTTTTTTTTTCCCGTTTGGAAAAAACCAGCCAATTGATCAAAATGGGAGTGTTCTGCAAGCATGTGTTGGTTTTGACAGGATGAATCAGCAAGGGGAGTGGAAAACCATCAGTTTTGCCATGGGGCTTTTGCTACAAAACCTCTCCCCACCCCAGGGTCCCAGATCTCCACAGCCACTGGCACAGTTGCAGAGCTGAGAACAGGAGCTGATTTTGCCTCAGGGTCCCTTCCCTGCTTCCCTCCTAAGGGAGCTCATGCAGGCACCTCATGGCAGAGCTTTCCTAAGCTTTTTAAAATCTCATGAGTTTTCCCAGAATGGAAGATCAGGTTTTGCTCTGCTGCAAATAAGAGCCCTGCAAACCTGCTCTGTCTGTAGAACTTCTGTCATTGTGGAATGCCAGCCCACAGACAGGCTAATAGTCTTGCTTTTGAGTATTGACAACAAATGCAATGGTCTCTCCTTCAACAGAAGATGCAAACAAAAAGGAAAAGAAAAATTCGAATGAGATCAAGGACAGAAACCTGACCAGTAATGGAAAATGCTGTGTGGGACTGAATTTCAGCAGCAGACAACATTTTCTTCCTCTCCCCTGCCACTCCTGGGCCAGGGCCTCTCAAATCTGAGTAGGGGATCACCAAGCAGTGGTGTGGCACAGCAGCCCTGCTGTGCACAGCATGCTCTGAGAAGAAAAACCCTTTGATACCTCGTGTATCTCCTCGCATGGCTGTGGACAGCTCGTGATGAATCTTCTGTCCCCATCCCCAAATGGGCAGAGCAATGCTGCTGACACCCCTGTGATGTCGCATCTTCTAGACCCTGGCCTGATGAATTAAATCTGAGCTGCCAAGTAGTTATCACAGGCTAAGAGCTTCAGAACTGCTCCTGCCTTAAACAGATTTTGTGAGATTAACTCAATGCAAGACCCCATATCCAGGCCACTCCCCGCGCAGAGCCCAGCACAGTCTAACACTGATTGTCTGTGCAGATCTGAGCTGCACTGCAAAGGAGGTGGTAATGGAAGATACCCCCCTGTTTCGTTGCTTAAAGTATAAAAAACCAGCTTCAGACTCTGGAGCATTCATATGAAGGGGTAACACATGCAACTAAGATGTTTGCCCCTTGTTTTTCTCAGGTAAATGCTCCTACTCCTGTCTCCTTAAGTCCTTTTATTTGGTGGGAAACTCAGTGCATTGCTGTCACCATCCAGGAATCTGCTCAAACCGCATCTTAGGCAGCAATTAAGAACCACAAACTTGCCAAAAGAGCAGAGAGGCAAGCATGGCAGCTCGTCTGACAGCCCCTCTGCTAGTCTCCTTACTGTACTGTGTTTTCTTGCCTTGTAGGTTTTGGTGGGAGAGCTTGCCGGGAGCTTTCTGGTCTCGGTGCAGATCTGCGTCCGAATCTTGCCTAAAGCCTGCGTGTTTTTCTCCATCATCTCTAAATATGAGCGCACAGACGATCCGCGGACTGTTCACATCAGTGGTGTAGGGCTTGATGTTCTGGAATGTGAATAGGTAGGCATGAATTTTGATCTGCTAGGGGCAGTGTGTAATTTGAGTGCGACTACTTTCGTATCTTTGCCCGCGAATAAGTGTCTCTAGCTCAAAGGAATGGTTCCAGCACCTGAGAACCCTGTGCTAAACAGCAGTTCCAGAAGAAAATCAAGCAGAATGTGGCCATACAATGAAAGACAGCTCTGTTCTGACCTTAAGCTCAGTTTCTTTACACTGCCCAGGGGGGTTGTGGAGTCTCCTTCTCTGGAGATGTTTAAAACCTGCCTGGATATGTTCCTGTGTGAGTTGGTCTAGGTGCTCGTGCTCTGGCAGGGGGATTGGACTGGATGATCTTTCAAGGTCCCTTCCAATCCCTAATGTCCTGTGATTCTGTGAAACCGTAGTGCTTTGCTCCTTCTGATGCCCACTCTGGACAGAGCACACTCATTCATCTTCATCACTAAAAACCTGACCTATACTGTCTTTCCCAGAAAATGTGCCTTCTAATCCTCTAAGTGCACAAAGCAGAAGTAGGTCCCAAACACACAGAGTCTTGCAAGAGATACCCTTTTTATTGTCCTTCCACTCAGCAGTTTGCTTCAAGTTCAGTTGCTGCTGCCAATGGTGTAGGTTTGTCTGATGGGGTAGTCAGCTGTGCATCAGACACTGGTGCCCCACCACTCCAGAAAAGTTGAGGCACCTCATGTGAGAGGTATCTCAACCAGATGAAGAGTTCCAAGGAAAGATGGTTTATTTCAACATGCAGTGGAGTGGGAATGGGGGAAGAGAGGTGTGGGGATAGCATTTCTCAGAAGCTCAAGGCTGCCAAGCACAAGTAGGTTTTCAGAAGAGCTGAGATCCCATTTAGTAAGTAAAATAATTGGCTAATTCTTCCAAAGAACTCCAGACCAGGGAGAACAAGCTCTTCTGGGGATCTTGCCTTATATAGTTATTGTAACGACTTGGCTTTAGCACCAAGTGCATGAAAATCCATCACAAAGTGACTTGCCAGCGTGATACAGGGAGTCTGCTCTGCATCTGGGGATCAAATCCTGATCTCTGAGACAAATACATTACTCAAGCCTCTTGTCTGGAAAGCACAAGAATTGGCCTTGGCTTAGCTCTCTTTCTCTAGACAAAAAAAAAGGAGCTCAAAGCAGGTCTTGCAATTCTTTAGGAGAATTTTGCACATTTCCCCAGGGATCTCTAGAAAAGGGCCTGACCTCTCTGTGAGGAAGTGTCTTCAGGGCTGGTAAGTCTATGATGAGGCAGAGACAGCCCCACCTCTTCCTGACTACCATCAGCAGTGCAAAGGGCTGCAGGCTTGGTAGGATTTCAGATCTTCCCTGCATAGTTCACAATTTTTGAAGAGATTCCTGCAGGACAGCAGGCAGGAATCCTGGAGGCCTCGAGAATGCCTGGGAGCAGACTGGGGAAGAAGCATCTCTCCCCAGGTCCTACCATGCTATATGCAGGATGACTTTTCTTGCAAAAATCCAAAGTCAGGAACTAAATGCTGCTCTGCAAGCAGTGTGAGGGGTAGGCACTGGGGTGCTGCCACAGCTCTTGAGAGTCATCCATGACCCACCTTTTTATTCAGTGGGATCCTTCAGAAAGGCTTCCACACTGCTGCCTGGACAGCCTCTTAGCTGATTGCCACCAAAGCCATTGCAGGGAAGTGGTTGAAGGTGGTGCATGGGTGCAGAGGCTTTCTCCCAGATACAGGCTGCAGGTCTGGATGTGTTAAGAAGAGACTTATTAATCTCTTTGCTGCCTGGATGCCACCCACCTTGCTGAAATCATCAAGGACTGTCACATGAAAATAGCCAAGAATCCACTGAGGCCACAGGCCAGGAGTCCAATTTGTGGTAGACATGGGGCTGGACTTTCTCCTTTCCAGGTGGCTGGCTCTGTGTTTTGCTTGCATGGCACAGTGACAAGTCATGAGCACCACAGAGATCGGTGACGTGATGATACTTCCACCCATGTTGCTCGTTTCATGCCAGAGGTCCCTAGTGTCCTGCAGTCAGAGGTGTGAGCAAAACGAGAAACTTGTTGTGACTAACAAGAACCATCACGTGCTTTTCCTGAAGGTCAACATCTTCTTAAGATCAGCAAGAGCTCTGCTAACTCTGTTTTCCTCATTAGCCTCCATTTCCAGGACCTCTGAGGCTCCCTTTCTCCAAGGTCATTATTTCCTTTCCTCTCCGACAGCTTTTTCTCCATTTTCTCCACCATGTGCCCTGACACCTCCAGCTGAACAAGGATCTCTGTTACTTCACAGAATCACAGAATATTACAGGTTGGAAGGGACCTCAAGAGATCATCTAAGTCCAACCCCACCCTACTGGAGCAGGGTAAGCCTACAAGCTCCCACCTCATTGAATGCAAGCTCTAAACCAGGGACTTTGTCCTGCCACCTGGCATGGCTGGGCAGGTTTGTGAAAAAGAAGTCTGTGAGCTGTGGGAATTCTGCTTGTGCCTACACTTGGATTCTGAGTCACCAGAAGTGCTGCAGCATCATCCTGAGGAACAATAAGCTGCTGTGCTACTTCTGTTCGCAATTTTATGACTTAAAGAACAGCTTGGCCACAGGGTGCTCTAAGTGTGGACTAATGACAGTGGGCACGATCACACAATCACAGACATTCTTAGGCTGGAAAAGACCGGTACGAGTCCAGTCATTACCCTAACTATAGCAAGCCCACTGCTAAACCATGTCCGTATCTACGTCACTCCCTATCTACACAAGTTTGAAACATGCTCAGGGATGATGATTCAACCACCCCCCTGAGCAGCCTGTTCCAATGCCTGATGACTCTTTTAATAAAGAAGTTTCTCCTAATGTCTAAGCAAAACTTTCCCTGGCACAACTTTAGGTCATTTCCTCTCATCCTGTCACCCCTTCATTGTGAGAAGAGACCAACCCCCACCTCTCTACAACCTCCTTTCAGGTAGCTGCAGACAGCAATAAAGTCTCCCACCAGCCTCCTTTTTTTCAGATCAAATAGCCCCAACTCTCTCAGAGTCTCCCCATAAGTCATGTTCTCCAGACCAGTCACCAACCTTGTCCTTCTTGGTGTCTGTGGAGAAGATTTACTTATCCTTATTTTCTCTAAAATTGTTAACTTAGCAAAAGCACTTGTCAAGCCACAGAAATTCTCATCCTCCTCTGGGTGGCTGCAGACAGGGGCCATCCTGGTCTTGAGGTGGCCCTAGGCATTGCCAATGAACCCTTCCTGGGACAACTGTAAGGTACCCCAGTCTTGAAGGTGACCACAGCTTTCAGCTGCTGAGCACAGCAAGTCACCTCTGCTGCAATTCCAGTACGTTCTTGGTTCGTAAGTGGTCCCTCATGATTCAGTCATGTAAGCCTTTGGTCCACTACAGAGTCCTGCAGCTCCCCAAGACCCACCACTGCAGGGTGAGAAGAGTCTGCACCATGACTGTCAGTTTACATCACGGTTTAGGCTTTGCCCTCGTGCACTAACAGCTGACACCAGTTCAGAGGTTTCCACCATGTGAAATGGGGTTGATCGGCAGGGCAGCCATGACAATGTCTCCAAGGCCTGGCTGCAGAGCTCAGCTTACCCCAGCATGGCCCTGCTTTTGCTCAGCAGATTTTTATCTCCTGGGAACAGGCTGAGGAGTAGCCCCACTCCACATGTCCTGACCTGCCACCTCTTCACAAGTGTCTGGGGGTGCCTGCATCAAGCAATGTCCCACATTGCTCTGAACACGGACCAGACTCCTGATGCCAGAACCTGAGTTAAGAGCTTCTCACTGGGTTAAGGGCAACTTTGCCGTGATAGGTGCAAGACTTACTCAGTTTGGAGAGTGGAAGCAAAGCCCACTTGGGGCCAATGGCTGCCAGCACCCCTCCTGTGCCAGCCAACAGGGCCAGAATCCCTCAAATCATTCGTCCATCTGTTTTATCTCAGGCTTATAAGTGAGAGCTGCACACACTTCATTTATGGGGAGACTCTTGGGTGGAATTTCATGCAAGTAGCCATAAGCTTGCTTGCCTTTGCTCATTCTTTGATGTCACCCATGGTTGCAACTAACATCATCCCAGAAATTAGAAGAGAAGCCAGCACTACACTCAAGAAAGAAAATGATTGCAGCAGCATCAGCTTAAATTCACTATTTTCCTTCCATTTTTTCACTTTTGACAACTATCACAATTTTATGTCTCACGGCACTTGATAGTCGGAGGGGCTGGCTCAGGGCTCCTGAGCTTCCTGGAGTATTTGGATTAGAGAAAACATTTACTTTCTTTCACAACAGGAGTAAGTGCCAGGTGTGATAATTGCAGAGCAGAAGTGCGAAAATGTATTCTGCTCCCATCCCAAATGGGCTTCTTTCCCCCCGCAGCTTGTGTTTCCCACATCAGTCCTGTGGTTTTGCACAGGTTCGAATGGAAGGTCTTTAACTGCTGTGGAACAGCAATCCTAAAAGTGATTCCCTAATTCAAAATAACAGACATTTTTCTCTCTCTCAGTTCACTTTATAAACATCTGGGCTACGGTGTCCAGTTCTGGGCCCCTCAGTTTAAGAAAGACACAGAGCTGCTGGAGGGAGTCCAGCGTAGAGCAACGAGGATGATGAAGGAAGTGGAGCACCTCCCTTATGAGAGAAGGCTGTGAGGGAGCTGGGTCTCTTGAGCTTGGAGAAGAGGAGAGTGAGGGGTGACCTCATTCATGTCTATAAATATGTGGGTGTCAGGACAATGGAGCCAGGCTCTTCTCAATGTCATCTAGTAATAGGACAAGGGGTGTAAGCAGGAACATAGGAGGTTCCACATAAATATGAGAAGGAACTTCTTCCCAGTGAGAGTGACAGAGCATTGGGCTGCCCAGAGGGCTTTTGAAGTCTCCTTCTCTGGAGACGTTTAAAGCCTGGATATGTTCCTGTGCGACTTGTTCTAGGTGATCCTGCTGTGGCAGGGGGATTGTACCAGATGATCTTTCAAGGTCCCTTCCAATCCCTAATGTTCTGTGATTCTGTGAAAACATGCAAAATAGATGGGCAGCTATTAATGTTCCTTTAAAATGTAAGTTCCCATCAATAATGTCTATTATGAAGTCTTCATCCCATTATCTCGGGAGGGGAGGGCACTGTGAGAGCTCTTGCTGCTACAAATTGTACTTCATTGTACAGTTCTTTGTGCCTCACATTTTCTTTCTATTGTAGCTTGATTCACTTAACCACTGGCTGAAAAGCAAAACTGAAACCCTAAATAGTTCCAGTATGAGCCGTGTTTCATTCTGCAGGCTTTCATGGCAGGTGGGCGAGCACCACAGCAGAGACCCCAGCCTGGCGTGATGGTGGTGTGGAAATAGCCAGCACTATGCAGAGGGTGCTGAGACAGAATGTTCCTCTCCCAGCCCAGGAACAACTTGTTTTGTACACCTGAGAAGCATCCATTGCAATTAAGACCTAGTACGTTAGGGCTGGATGAAGAAGGAAGCAGAATTTTTGGAGGCAGTGGGCACATTTGGGGTCTGTATTGCAGGAGGACACATGAGACAGACAGCAGGTCTGAGCTGCCTCAAGGCATGAAATAAAAATAATAAACTCCATCAGTGGGCTTCCAAATGCTGGCTGCTGTGTCAGAGCTGAAATTTGACAGAGGTTTCAGACAGAATGAATTTATTTTTTTTAATAAAATGTATGAAGTTCAAGGAACTCATGGAGGTGGAAGCATCTGGAGGGGCTGAGGCAGCTGGGTCTATTTAGCCTGCAGAGGAGGAGGCTGAG
This sequence comes from Rhinopomastus cyanomelas, assembly GCA_013400115.1. Classification (NCBI taxonomy): domain Eukaryota; kingdom Metazoa; phylum Chordata; class Aves; order Bucerotiformes; family Rhinopomastidae; genus Rhinopomastus; species Rhinopomastus cyanomelas. The sequence goes on from VXBP01007509.1 coordinate 431,687, forward strand.
AGGAGATGTCCTAAATACTTATAAGCATCTATAGGGCAAATACCATGACGATGGGACCAGGCTCTTCCCAGTGGTGCCCAGCAATAGGACAAGAGGCAATGGGCAGAAACTGGAACATGGGAGATTCAGTTTGAGCATCAGGAAAAATGCTTTTGTGGTGAAGCTAACAGAGCACTGGCAGAGGCTGCCTAGAGAGGTTGTGGGGTTTCTGGCTCTAGAGATATTCAAAATCTGCCTGGATGTGTTCCTAGGACAGCCTGCTCTGACAGGGGGTTAAGTAGATGATCTCCAGAGGTCTCTTCCAACTGCTACCATTCTGTGATTCTATGATTCTGTGAGCTGGTTTGTTCATAGAATCGTTTGAGCTCACTTTGTCTAGGAGGAGAAAGTAAACAAACACCAAACCTACCCCTCTGTTACTACTTGTCTCTGCATCCTGAGAAACGGGAGCAGTGTGGAATCATGAAATCATAGAATCATTAGGGACTGGAAGGGACCTCAGTGCTGAATTGTCTTCCCCTGATTCTCAGAAATCAAACTCAGAATTTCCTTTGTTTGTTTTTAAAGTGCTGTTTCTTTGTAAACTGAGTACAGCCTGACTCAAGAAATAAAAGAGACAAAACAAAATATACCTTGGGATGACACTCTTTTACTTAATTCAAAATATTTTTGCTTTCTTTCCTCCTGCTTTTTAATCTTAGTTTCTCTGGAAAATCGGACTCTTTTCAGGTCAATCTGCAGAGCAGCTTCTGCTGGCCTCTCTTCCTCTGACTGTTTCCTATCCAGCCAGCAGGGCAAGAATGCAAAATGTACACCCCTGCAGCACAGGAACTTCCTTCACACATGCAAACAACCTCCATCCAGGTGGAGAGAGGAGCAGGAGAAAAGGAGGTGGATTGTTTTCTGCCTTTCTCTGTCACCTTGCAATGTTGGTGCACAGGTCTGGTGCCTCTCCTACCAGTATCTCCATGAATTTGGAGCTCTGGGCTCTTCCAGCTGGACTTTCCATTACAAGGCAACACTTGTCTTTGTCCTGGGACAACTTCTCATTCCTGCTTTCTTTGTGGGAGCCCATGCCTGGATAAAGTAGAACCTGTTTTGTTCCTAGCTGAAATGCACATCTCTGCCCAGGGCACAGATGCATGGGATCTCAGTGGCACAGGTGCTGGGGATCCCACTTGCCTACCCTGCAAAAACCCAAGCTCAGGCCAGCCAGGCTGAACCAAGCATTAGCAGTTGCTCAGAGCTTAGCCTGAGCCCTGAGAAGAAGACTGACATATCTGGAGATGCTCCAGTCCATTCTGGGAACCTGTGGGCTGAACTGACAAGACTCTTAAACAGTGCTGGTCAGACATGTACATTAGAGAGAATTCTCCTGCAGTCCTGGGTGACCTAAAAACCAGACACCCTGAGCTCCTGCTGACACACAGGAGGTGTCCAGGCCGGGCTGGTTTCTCCACTGCCTCCTTGCTGCCCAGCACAGGCAATGCTGCTGGACACACCATCCTCCACTCTGAGGAGGGAGGTCTGCCTGTGGTTTTCAGATGGGATGATTACATCTGCAAAGCACCCGGGAATGCTTTGGGATGAAGAGTGTTATGTAAGTGTGATGTTATTTATAGAGCCAGGTTTTATTCAAAACGGAATTAAACTTGTGTTCCTGAAGCCTCTGCTGTCAAAGACAAATTGGAATTTGTCCCCTTTCCTCTGATGTTTTGCATTCCATTTCCTCAGTGGAGCCTAAATCTGAAGAAAACATTTTATTTACAAAGCCAGGCGTCTCAGGAAGTTAATAGATCTCTTTTCCATCAGCTGTGAGGTGGCCCTGGAAGTCTGGACTGTAGCCATACTTTGCAGCCACAGCAGCTGCGGCACCAAAGTGTCACAAGGCAGGAAATGAAGGCAGAGTTTGAGCTGGATTAAACAGCAAAACCCCCCCAAACCAGGGTCCTGAGTGCAGCGCTTTGCCTGCATTTAACAACCTCCATGGCAATCTATGCTACAGGGGTCCAGTGTGGGTATCAAGCTTATACACCTGTTGGGGATGGAGCAGGTTCGGTGGGTTAATGTTTGAGCTCCCACAGAGCTGTAGATCTCGTGGTCTTCTAAAATCCTGCCGTGTTACCTTAAAGAGCTTTCTTTGCTCTTTTGAAACATTAGATTCAAACACCCCATATCTGTACTTTCCACAAGCCATGAAAGCCCAGGTGGCTGGGACGCCTGCTGAAGCTCATGCCAACAGGTGTTAGTATTGTTTGACAGGGTGCAGCACCTTACATAGGTTGGTTTGCATGGTTCATCTGCTGCCCCTCACTTGTCGTAGTATCTAGCATGAAATTCCACACATGCCTTTTATTTAGGAAAGAGCACAGAAGTATGTTATCTTATTCCTCTGGAATTTTCCACAGCTATTTAGCATGTTAGTTTAAGCATAATTGGTTAGTGGGCTCTTGAAAGTTTTATCTTAGCAGTACTCATTGACATCAGGCTTAAAGTAATTCGTTTCAGTTGAGGTAAATGTGAGGCATTAGATTGCAAACGTACCTAATCCATCTCTCCTCCCCCATGACTAGAAATCCTGTGGTTGAAATAACACAGCCTCTATTCAGAGCGCAAACTTCGAGCTGCTGGTGGGAGCAGGCTTGGGATGTGGACAACTCTCAGCAGATGAGTCTGTTCAAGGGTTTCTCTCAGGCTTGTTTTTCATCCTGCTTCTGATCCATGAGAGGGAACAAGTCTGTCTGCTCTGGGCACTCAAGGTAATGATTTTCTGCACTCTGTATGTGGCTGCTGTGCTTGTAAGGGGTGTATAAATGTGATTGCAAAAATGCTGTGCTGTTGCAAATGCAAGTGTTAGTGGTTATAGAGCTAGAAGTGTTTGGCAAATGGCTTCACATTCTTTAACTCTTTAGCTGGTTTTGTGGCTATTTCCATATGACAGTGAAATGATGAAATGATGATCTTGAGCAGGGAAGCAAGCAGCAACAGTTCTCCTCTCACATAAGAGAGAGGATGATGAGCATGTAGGAGATAATGGGCGCAGGTACCACTGCGGTCAGTCCAGCCCAAAGCAAACCTGGCACTTTGTTGACTGTCAGGTATAGTCAGTCCCCCTGGGTTTATCCAGCTGCAGCAATCCCAGTGCAGGAGGCTGCGACTGTGCTGGAGGATGGCACTGAGTTTGCTTACAGAACACATGCTGATGCTGGTCCAGCGTGACTCTTACAGTAACGGCAGAGCGGTGCTTTCAGAAATGCTGGGATGTGGCGTGCCAGATAATTAACTGCCTTTATTTGCTCGTATTGCTTTCCAAGTCACAGGGGATGTAGGAAAGCATCATCTTTTCCTTGAATCTGTATTTTATTTGAAATCCAGGAAACAAGCGTGATGTCTGTGCTAATGCCCGTGGTACTGTACTCCCAGTGCTGGACTCTGTTAACTCTCACAGCCCCAGTGCTCTCGCTTCTCCCTGTGCTGTGATTCACAAGTACAAAATCAGTCCTCCAGAACCATGCTGCTCGAGCACAGCAGGTCACACTGCTGCTGCTAATGCAGAAACACCGTTACTCAGGTTTTTGCTTAAGCTTAAAAAATGTTGCCTCTCCCAACCCTGAAACACAGGGCACTTACACTCTCCTCGGTCAAGGCAGCACTGAACAAATACTGCTCCAAGTGCTACTTTGCCAGTGCTAAGGAAAGCTTTCCCTCCACTAAAAGTTGCTCCCTTTCTTTTTCCCCTTCTTCTCTCTCCTCTTTCTCTTCCCTGAGAGAGATGAGGCTGTTTCACAGTACCCTGCCAGCAATAACTGGCCTCCCCTGGTCCCCGCTGTCACGCAGATGTGCCACCCCAGCAGCACTCTCTGCTCCTTGGAGAACCCCTCGCAGCACAGAGCTGGGGTGCTGCTAAAGGTGCCCCAGTCCCTTGAGGGAACAGTGCTGCTTTGTCCTGGAGGAAAGAAATGCAGCTTTATCGCTTGTGTGCCGGGCACAGGGAGGGGCCATCAGGGCTCTCTATAAGGAATGGGAGTAGCCAGCTTCTCATGACTCTCGGGGACAGCACGCGGCGGCGTTCGCAGCTCGGAGGAGAGAGAGCATGCCCAGAACAAAGACACGCGGTCAGTCAGCGACTGTAAAGTTTCAGTATAGAAACTGGAGCTGATGTCATTTTAACGTCCCAACCAGTGCCAAGAATTCTTAGCTCCGTATCAAGATTCAGTGCAAATCCCCCACATACTCACAATTTGTTCTTATGGAAAAATGAACTTTTATGGAAAATATGCATGGGAACCTGCCAGAGGAGTGTGTTGCTGTACTTCTTTTATTAATTTTGAATACATTAGTTTCGAGAGCAATCTCATTTTAGCATCAGCTGCCTCTGTGCAAGAAACTGCATCTCAAATGCAAATACTGGAGTGGAGGGAACTGTGGATTTTGTACGACCGGTTGTGAGATGGGAAGAGCTGCTTCAGTAGAAAGTGGTGTGGGAAGGCTCAGTGGGATGACTGAGTGAGAACTTCTTTTTCCAGTGACTTATGTGACTTGTGGTGAGATGAACCTGAACAGCTATTAAAACGTGAGTGCGTCAAGGGTAGCGTCACACACAGCTCCTACAGCTTAGGTGACTCACGTGTCCTGCTCTAAGACAACGTTTTCAGTTGTTAATAACCTTGCCAGACTTGAACAGTTTAGACCGAGTCCTTCCAACTTGATTGTCTGCCCTGGGCCGAGTTCTTTTCTGGAAAATTTCTGCCAAAACTGTCCAGCCATTTCCAAGAATGAGCAGAGGGAAAAAGGCGTTATTGTCCAGCTGGAAGAAAGAGAAAGGAAGAAGCAGGAGAGGGGGATCTGATGATCCTTTCCTTGGATAGCTCTCAGCCCTCTGTGCTTTGGAGTGGAGATCTGAAATCTGGCAGCTTTGTGTTAGGACTGCATTTTTTTTTTTTACTTTGTAAATCTCCTCCAGTTTAGCCCAGTAACAGCCTTTGAAGGGAAAAAATAGCAACTTATTAGGGATGTGCTGGGGCTGAGTAGTCAAAATCGCCTGAGATTCCTTCCCATATGAGTGAGCTCAGCCCAGCATCGTGGCAGCTCCCAGTGCTGAACCCAATGCTCCTCTGCACCCAGTCGTTCTTACTGCTCTCACTGCTTCCAGCAGCTCTGCAGGGAATGGGCTACCCATGCCTGCTTTTTGCAGCCCAAGACCCATCCCTAGCTCTAGGAGAAAGATGAAGCTGAGCTCTCCCTGTAACACTGCTCAGGGCAGAGGGCTTGGGCAATGGAAAGACAGGCAGGGAAACACTCTTGTTTTGACACCTTCCTCACATAGCCAGGATCGGCCAGGGACCCTGGAAGGTCTGGTACTGGGAATCTAAAGCTGAAGGATGGCGTGGGACTGAGATGGGCAGTATGTGGTATAAGTAAGGAGTTGGGGACTCAGGGGGTCTGGAGCAGGGAGGTGTGTGTCAAGGTGTGAGTCATGGACATGCCGGAGCCTGGCAAGAAACCTGAGCTGCCCCATCCCTGGTCTGTCTTTGAGTGCTGCCTGCAGAACTGCCTTCAGTCCTGCCCTCTCTGCAGTGTCTTTTGTGCTAGGTCACACCGAGTCCTTCCCAGTCTGCATCCAGTAGCTTTGGGGTGTACCCCCTGCCTGCACATGCCATGACACCCTGGTGCTGAGTGCCTGTACCTGGCATAGGAGCTCTCTCTCGAGCATGTTCAGTGCCACCTGATGTTGAACCCTCTTGTACAGCTCCGGCCATGTCTGTTGGCCCATGGTCTCAAGTCATGACTTTGAAGCACCGGGCTGTGGGACCTGTGAAGCTTGCACGAGTGGATGTGGGCATGGGGCTTGCTGCAAGCAAGGCCCATTGCTTTAGTGAAGGACAGCTGGGATGGGTTACCAAGCCAGACCCTTGATAAACTGGTGCCAGATGTGATCACACTGGTTGCCTGTTTCTTCTTTCTGTTTCCATTCTGTTCAAGTGGCCAAAGTACCACCAAACCCCTGACAGAGGTCACCCAGATACGACAGGGAGGTGTACCACTAAAATTTTCCCTGTTTGGGGAGAAAAAAACCCAATAACATTTATTCAGAGAAGGATTTAGGTAGCAAATGAAACCTAAGACCAAGCCAAACATTAAAGGAGAAGCAAAGCTGTGTACAGCACCTTCTCCCGTGAAGGCTTTCTGTCCTGTACCCTAGGCTAAAGCTGAGACCTCTCGCAAAATACAATCAACAAGTGGATCATAAGACATAGCACAAGGGAAGCCTAATTCTGGCATCTCTTGCCTCACAGGTTTTTCAGTCCTAGCAGTGTAGCTGGAGCCTATTTCTGTAGGCAATGCATATGCAGCACTGGCAGACAGATGGTGATTCCTCAGCGTTTCCATTTTGCCGCTTGACGCAATTTCCGCACGGGAAGGTAAGGAGCTGCAGGCTGCTTGTTTCTGCTCCTGCTGGAGCAGCAGCGAGAGGTGGTTTCCTTCACTCCTTTTAGTGCTGTAGGTTACAGGGCCTCTCCTTCCACAAAGCCAGTCAGTGAAGCTTTGTCATCTCCATCAGCTCCCGGAAGTCCCATGCACACACCAAGGCTCAGCTGTGCAAGATGGTGCAGAAACACAGACCAGAAGAACGGGAGCTGACTGTGAGAAGGGCAAAGCAGGCTGCGGACGGCTCTTAGAAGCCATTGACCAGTGTGGCAGGCTGTGCTTGCTGCGAGCCAACAGCCTCGCCTCTGTCAAGGAGGACACAAGGTGGAGTTTTACAAAGGGATTTGTGGGGGAGCTGAAAGAGAGAAGGAAAAGAAGTGGTGGGCACTTGTGGATGTCTGCTCTTTGTCATGGCAGAAAACTTGCTTGTGGAGTGCACTTGAACCCCTGACAGCTGCTCCAATGGACTGGACGGGTTCTTTGGGGACGTCCTAGTGAAAGTTGTCACAAAAGAAGTAAATCCAGGAAGCTGCTGCTGTTACAACTTTGTTGTGACGATTACAAGTGGGGAGCAACATCACGAATGAAGTAGTCAGGTCTGTGCACAAGGTTTCTGCTGCCATCTCCTAATCTGCAACCCCAGCAGGTCCAGCCAGGTCCTTTCACTGCACATAGTCCACAGTGAGAGTGAGGTCACCTCATGAGTACTAAGACAAAGCCTTCATTGCCTGATGACTTGCTTGACCTGCTCAAGACTCAGACTGCTGCCACTCCACCTCTATTCCCAGATAGCTACTGGCTGTATCCCATTGTGCTCTTCCTGCAGTTTAGGTCTGAATGAAATCACTAGGTGCAACATGATCAGTTCAACAAGCAGAACACTGCTTTGGGACTTGGCCACTGCTGAAACTAAAGTACATGCCATTACTTCCGTGGTTCCCCAATGACACTCAATGAAAATGGGTCCTTGTGTAATCCCTGTTTCTCATTTGCTTCCAAATAGTCATGAATTGTAGACTGTTGTGTCTTAGAAATTAATGCTTTTTCCCAAACATGGCAGGGGTTTGGATTTTGAAAGTGATCATAGAGTAACATTGAGGTCCCAAGATCCTGTGTCTTGAGACAGCAAGATTGATCCCAGTTCTGAAAGAAGCTTGTTACCTTCCTGCAGTTGCACCCCAGGTCCAATTTGTCTTCACACTATTTCATTGTCCGGTGATGTGGGATAGGGTGAAACATCAAAGAAACCTGTTCCTGGAAGGGTACACAGACTTCTTCTCCTACTGAGATACAGCCCTGGGCAAGTACTATTGCAGCAATCTTCCTGGTAACCCAAACAGTGTTTTCCTCTGTAAATCATGTCTTACTTCATACTGGGGACCTGCTGTGTCTTCAGATGCAGCCATGTAATACGTGTCACCTGCGCTGTGTGGCCTTTACAGGGTTCTCCCATCTCAGGGACCACTTGGAAAAGTGATTTATTTGGTCCTCTTGTGGGTCATAACAGAGTTTGAAAGGGGAGATGATCACCTAGGAGGAGAGCACATCTCCAGCAAACTTTCCAACTTACTGTAAGCATGTGAACGCTTCTACTGACCAGCTTGGGTCAGCTGCCCTGGCTCTCACTCCTCCTAGTTTTGGCATCTGGCTAACTTGAAGCTGCTAAAGACCTTGATCACTATGGAGACCGGCATACCGTGGCTGGTCATGAATGAAGGCACAGTTCCTTATCAGCCTTTTTCTCACCAAACTGGGGGCTGCAGTCTTCTCAGAACTGCACCTTTCCTGAGCAGAAAACACTGGAAGCGGGACACGGGGTTTGTAGCCCAGCACTCTTTGGCACTAGGCAGCAATGGTGCTGTCAGCAGCCTGTCCTGGAGAGGAGGAATGAAATGGAAGTGCTTTCTCTGCCACTGCTGCCACCTTTGTTCCCAAGAGTTTGCTTTTGCCTCCTGCATGTGTGTAACCGAACGCTGCTGTCTTCCACATGTGGCAGCTCGCTGTGTTTAAATTCAGAGGAATCTCCCTTAAATATTTATTTAAACAATAACGTCCCTCGAGCTCTTTATAAATGGCTGGACAAGATTGTCTTTCATAAAAATCTTCTTAAAAATGTATTTATTTGAGCTCGTTTCTGCCTCACTGACTTGCTGTGGGCCAGCTCTTCCTTCTGCCAGAGCCAAAAATCCTGTGGCTCAGAAAGATGGTGCCTGTTCCTCTGGACAAAGACTGCTGACACCTTTCAATAGCATTCAAAACACAACTTCAGAACCTGCAGCTCTGGACATTTTCTGAGGAAAAGACCTTCCAAACACATAGTCGTGCTCTGTGCTATTCGCTTGGAGGCTGCAAATCTAAGAAGGATTCACCATACAGAAGTGTTTTTAACATCATGCATGGGAGAAAGGCTCCAAACTCTTCACTTGGCAGAGCATTTGTTTGCATTCAGTTTGAGAGAAACGTGGACTTTGATCAAAGTATTGCTTGTTCATGCTGCATCTTTAAATGTTTGCCCCAAACGAGAAGTTTTCAGCAATAAGTGGTGGAGAGCTATATGCCATCTGAATTTCTAAATCCATGTCCTTCCAGAATATTGATGAATCAGATGTTGGCAAAATCTCCATAGTCAACATGGGTTTGGACTGGATTACTCACCACGTGAAGTGAGTACAAAGGAGATCATTCATTATGCTGTTACTTAGCTATAATTGAGGCTCATCTCCCCATTCTAGGCTCTGTGTGGGTTTAGTCATGGGAGAAACAGGGGAGAAGTTATCAGAGCTTCTCTGAATCATTTTTATTCTAGTCCCAGCTCTTTACCATTGATTACATCAAGGCACATTTCCATGGAGACGGAGAGTGGTGCCATCAGCCTCCTGTCCCTCAGGTCCCCTTGAAACCTTTACTTGCATTACTAAGTGTGATGTCTCTCTGGAGAGTCTCTTGGGAGGAAGAGGAAGGCTAAGTTTTGCTCAAGACCCTTCTTGTTCTGCATGTAAATTTGAACAGGCTAAATGGAAGGATAAACTGTGTTTGGTAAAGCTGGGGGATCAATTAGTCCTTTCTAGTGGCTGAAGATGATTGCAGAAACAGTTTCAACCATCAGGAGGGCATTGAGTACTACTTTCATGGTGAATGCAGCACGTGGAAAATCTGCCTCAGACATCCTTTTCCTTTCTCCAGTCTGAACTGGAAAGGCTTCCTTGTACTTGTCTCTACATCAGACAAGACCATTGTCAGCAACCTGGATGTAGAATCACAGTTCAATAATTTCAAATCAATTCTTTATTACTTTGCTCTGTTCAGAGGAAGTACATTTTCTCTGCATGGGTCTTTACCCAGCTCACCTTCTCACAGCCATTTCATGTCAGTGTTAGGGTCAATTCTCTCCTTTTAATTTCCTCCCATTATTTATTCACAGCATCTGGTGTAGAGCTTTGATGATGAATGTGTCTGAAAGAGTATTTGCAGAATATAGTTCTTAAGGCTTTTTTTTTTTCTGTTTAATTTCTTCACTGTACTAGCCAATCTGAACAGCTGCTTGATAGCACAAAAAAGCTCTCTGTTCCACTTCTTCCAAGCTTTTGCCTTTCAGCAGCAGCCATTGCATAGATCCTGCACCGCACATGGCTGCACTGGCCACAGGGTTTTCATGTCATGGCAACTTATGGGAGTCATACCCTCGTCTTTGTACACAACCAGGTAAGAAAATCAAACTGCAAAAAATATGAGGGAGCTGCATGGCTTTGAGAATGTGTTTCAGACATATCTAGCTCACTTAATTTCAGAAACAAGAGATTTTGAGGGTTGAGATTGGAAACAACTTGTTTCCAGCTTGAACTAAACCAAAACCTCTGACCTGCAGTTTGACATCTGTCCGTGCCTTCTCTTTTCTGCTCTGGGGTCTCATGGGGGCTCGTGGTTACCTACAGTAGCTCTGGCTCATCAGCTGGGCTGCAAACACTCATGAACTTCAGTAATCACACTCCCACGACACCCCACTTCAGGTAGGAATAACTCTTCCACCAAGAAATAGGCTTTTCTCATCACTCTGAACATTTGTAATGGAAAGTATTCACCCAGAAAAGAGACTTTGGTGATGTGACCCAAAAGACTGCAGCTGAAATCCCAGCTCCCACTCTTGGAGACTTGAGGTAAGAGACTGAAAAATACAAGACTGAGGAACCCACCAATGGATGTTACCATGACCTGGAGCTCTGTAGGAACATTAAGTCTGCATTTCACTGTACTCTTGCAGGGGCTAGAGCTGCCTTCTGGACATGACAAGGCTCCCTTCCCCAGCTCCACCCTCCTAGATTTGGAAAGGGGCTTGAAGTGTGACAACCCACATCCATACTGACTGTCTGACCCCCCAAAACGAGACAGTTTCTTCTGCCCAGTAAGTGCTGGAAGACTGTGGACATAGGCATGAGGCAAGAGCTGAGACAGGCACTTTGGCTGCTGTACCAAGCACAGCTGCAGAGGCTCCCTCATGCTTGCATGGCCACAGCCTGCTCAGGGAAGCACCAGTTTAATTCGGCCTTGTATGTTTGGCTTCATGAGCCCCGAAACACTGTGAGTCCAAATGATTAGCTGTTACTATTTACTGGGTAAAATACTGGGTAAAATACTCCAAACTGAAGCCCAGTATATACAATCAGCCTTGCCTCTCTCCAAACAGCACCCAGCATCAGTCATGGCACTGTAAATTGTTTACGTGAAACTGCAGACATTATAACTTATTAAACAACTCTCTTGTCATTCAGATAAGTAAATATTTCGAAAGAGTCTGAACACCATGGCAGGCTCCAGTATCACAGACCAGCTCCAAATGGATCCAGGCTAACAGGGGACCAGATTTGCCTTGCCTTTGATGTCCTTGCTCCAAATTGGGTTGAGAAGGGATCTGAAAATAAGCCTTCCTGAGGGAGGCTAATGCAGTTTTAAAGATGTTCAGCTTTCTGTAGAGGTAACAAAACCATGGGAAGAGTGATCTTCCTGAAGCTGTTTGGAGTCAGAGCCTGGCTCTCCTCCTCCATGTCCTCTCCACTTAACCCAGACAGATAAATGAGGTGGATACTTCTGCAGAAGGGATGAGTCATTCAGACTTGGGCCATATCTAGAAACCACAGTGGTGGGTCTCTCATGTTGTGGTGAAGGTGGATGATGGTAATGTCTTTACACAACAACCTCACAGTGCAGGCAGCACTCCCACAGGCTGTGCATGTCGGAGTGGGGAAGGCACTGGCATTGACTCCCACACCTCCATCACCTGCCCAGGGTTAGCGGCTGTTTTTGAAAACTATTTCACAGCTGCTTCTGAAACCTGTCGCCCTCTGCTTGGCTTGTGGTGTTGATTTTTGTGGTATTTCTTTTCAATAATTTCCAACAATCATTGGGGATCTTTTTCTTTCAAGTTCGCTGGGTTGTGCCAGTTCACCTCCTCTTTGGAAGGTTACAAGCAGGAATGTGGAGTTAAAAGGACTGAGCCTTTGCAACAGGAATTTGTTTGGAAACAAGCGAGCTGGAAGGAGAGGAAATGGGCAGCCCACCAAGGGCTTCGGCAGGATTATCCTACCCTTTCAGCAAGCCACGGTCAGGACAACCCATGGGTTGGGGTTGAGCCTGCCTCCAGGGAAAGCAGGGACAGCCAGACCACTCTTACCAGAAGGCATTATACAGCACAGGACCTGGTCCTGTTGTCTGAAACCTCATCTTTAAAATCCCCCGAGGCTCAGACCTTGCTAAAATGGTAGCCCCCATGAGTGTTGGAATCTTTCCCGTGGTTGCAGCTGGCTGATTGCTGCTGCTGTTGAGTTGCTGAGGAGGGCACTTGTTATCAGCTTGTTATCAGAAGAAATTCATTGACCTGAGGTTGACCTGATGCTGAGTCATTGGCTCAAGTGCATGTTTGGTGTTTACTTGTTTGGTACCTGACTGGGGTCTCCATTCATTCATGCAATTCCTTTAATAGGATTTTAACTCTTGGTCTTCTGAGTTACTTGGACATCTTCTGTTGCTTGTGCGTCCGGGTTGCTTTCTTACAATATGTTTCCACACACTGTGTATGTTACTCATTTCATGTCAGACGCATTGAGAGGCTGTCTGTGTTTGCAACAGGGCAAGGTTTTCATCTTAGGGCTAGACAGCACAGCACAGACATAAATAAAACATAGGTGACAGAGGCAAACTGTCAGTGGTTCTCATCTCTTTAAAAATCTGTTCATCTTTGTGCACAGCCAAACTTACTGGCACCTCTACCCCAACATACTCAATAGAAACTGGCCATCGATTGAGAAAGCAAGTTAAAAAAAAACCAACAGCAGTATTTTACTCTGGTAGCACAAGTTGGTAGAAGCAGAGTGGGGATGGGAAAAGGGTATGGAAATAACACTGACTGGGTGGACACAGCCCAGTGTGAAATGCAGTCGGTATGTTTGTGTCCCATATGCGTGGAGAAGGTTCATGCATGGGAGGAAATGTTTCCTAATTCCTAGACACACACGATGGCAAAAGACAGTGCACAGAAGGAGACATATTCAGGGAACCTGCCAGAAAGAAAGGTGCTGTTTTTTAATAGACAGATGGATACACTCTGGCTCTGGATCCAGATCCAGCTCTAGCCTCCAGACATGGATATTAACTCCTATTAATGCAGACAGCACCTAAGAGCCACCAGTCTTAGGGACTATGTGACTGTACTGCCCTGCCTACGTGTCTGTTTGCAAGTGAGGTGTCTCAGTGTGCTGGAGGTACCTCTGGACATTACAGGAGGAATATCTTTCCACCATCCAAAGATCTGGGGCTCCCACACTGTGCAGAAGCTCCTAGCTCACACAGCTCATTATGATTATGTCCCTTCTCCCATGTTGGGGGCAGAAGTGATCCATCTTTTCCATCAACTGCTCCTGGATGCGTATCCTGCTGCCTCCTAACTGGAACTGGAAGACTCTGTCACTTGAATTATAATTGGAAACTCTGCCACTTGAGGTCTTTTTGTAAGCTAAAGGTACTGTGCAGCTGTCCCTGTTGAGCAGCACTTTCAATAGGAGGTTTGCAGTAGGGTTGGTTTGGCCTTAACTAAGTCTATTTCTTTTCTTATCTTCACTGCAACATTTCCCTGTTTTTTCATCCATTGGCAGTTTCTTTTTCTCCCCTCTTAACATTGTCTCTGGTTTCTGTGTCATGAGGGGGAGTATTGTCAGATCGCATTCTCATGATGGGAGAGGCAGAAAATCCATTCTGTATATCATGTGCCCTTGGCTCCCAACACCACAAAGGATTTCTTCAAGCCCTGCTCATTATCTCGTTTTATACTTTAAAAGAAAAGCTAAAATGCTGGTGACAAATGGCCTCGTTTATCACATTTAATTGACTGACTGTTCTTCTAAGCCTCTGAAATACACACTTTGGGCCGAAGCACTGGGAAAAGAACATGCCATTTACTCTGGTCTGCTGCCAGCTCGCATTAAACATTGCTCAGGAGGTGTTTGTTAGACCAGTACATGGAGTGCACGTTCTCCAGCAGTGTGTCTCCAGCTGGATGATGTGCTGCTCTTTGAAAAGGGGTCTCAGTAAGTGCACCAGGGTACTTTCAATCCTTCTCCATTTGCACTAAGAACTGTACTAGAAACTTGTGCAGTGCTTTCTGCAGAGGGCAGGGCTCAGCAAAAGGTGCAAGTCCACGAGGCAGGAACACAGCCATCCTGGAGGTGGCTAGTCATACACACAGCTCTTGCCACTGTGAGGTTGTAGTGTTTACTACAGTAGCTGAACTGAGCTGCGTGGACCAAAACAAAATCACCTTTCTCCTAACCTGTGCTTCTCAGCTCCTCATCTGCTTTTCTGTGCCACAGCAGAATCCCTGCCCTGATTGAAGCCCTTTTTATGTCAGCTTGGGCATGACCTTGTGGAACCCCAAGACTGGGTTATACAGAACTTTCCCACAGCAGGGCCCATGCACTGGGTGGATTGTCCCCCTTTTCTCTGCTTGGTACAGTGCAGGCTGCAGCTCCCACAGCCCCCAGTCTGCAGATGCTGTCTGCTGTGATGCCTCAGCCTTCATCTGCAGGGTGAGAGGGTGCACTCTCACCCCAGCATCTTTTTTCCAGGTTTCTACCAACCATGACAGTGCCATCACTTTCATAAGCAACCAGCAGAAAGGGGTTTGGAATGGGAAGGGTGAAACCATTACAAAATTGTGTGTGGAAGGTGTCAATACTTCCCTCTTTGTTAGGGGAGTGCATTGAAGGAACCCCGAGGGTCTCCCCATGTTTCAGAACTAGCCAGAACTTTCACTGACAGCTTGGGCAACGGAAAAATAGAGCAATGTTCTTGTGGCAGCTATGACAGGTGTTGCTCTGGTTGTAGGTTGCAGGAATGACAAACTGGGGATAGCAATTTAAAATCTGTAAGATGCAGTCTGGGAGGGATGAATCCAGCTCTCCATGAGACAGGCTGGAGCTGGCTGCTTGGGCTGCTGCTCAGCTCTGAGAACCTGCATGTTGGGGTGGGTTATCAGCTGTCTGATACCTACGATGCCTTACTCACAGAATCATAGAATCATTAGGGATTGGAAGGAACCCTGAAAGGTCATCCAGTCCAATTCCCCTGACACAGCAGGATCACCTAGACCAAGTCTCACAGGAACACATCCAGGTGGGTCTTAAATGTCTTCCGTGATGGAGACTCCACAACCTCCCTGGGCAGCCTGTTCCAGTACTCTGTCACCCTCACTGTTGTTGCAGAAGACCCCACCAAAATTTTATTGTGGACCATGTGAACAGAAATGTAGTGTGCAAGATATCTCCCTTCCCTCTGCTCAGTTCTCCCTGTTAGAGTAAGGCTTCACCCAGAGATCCTCTCGTGACAGGAGATGCTACTCCTCAGGTATGAGCAGGAAGATAGGGGTTTGACTAAAGAACTGATGCCTGAAGAGAGAAATAATGGCTTTCAGGAGCACAAGGAGCCGACAGAAAAGAAAGTGAACTCACTGCTCTGTGTCCCTGCTGCAGAGAGCAGCCACAAGCTAAAACTTCAGCGAGGGTGTGCGCTGGCTCTGGCCGGGAGGCTGTTAACAAACACTGAAGCAGCTTTGAGAAGTGTTTCTAACGGTAAGAGTAGCAAAACGCTGAAACACTTTGTGTCAGGAGACTGTGGACAGTTTGTTGTTAGAGGGTTGTTGAATGAAGATAGGAAAACAATTTGGCAGAAAACAAACCCCCGTGAGCTCCAGCTGGTCATCAGATGTCAGAGGAGCTGGGGGCAGCTGGCTTTGAATTCTGAGTTGTGCCCAATCCAGCGCTGTAAGTCCACTCGCATTCGATGTACTGAATCACCACGGCTGGGAAGGCACAACCAGCTCACTGCACCTTCAGTCTGGTCATGCTCTGTGGTCTCACATGGCCTGACCCTACCGAATTTGTGGGCACCCAGTGAGAAACTTTCTTGGCTAGCATGTTTTGTGGCTAGCAGTTTGTTAAAGCGAAAGTAACGCAAGTGCTGTTAGATTGCTGGTGACAGTGCACTGCCTGCAAACGCAAGTGCCAACATCCGAGTGAAAATAATGCAGCCTGACTACAAGTGCACGGAACTAAAACACTCTATAGAGATTTCTGGGTTACCCTGAACAACAGGATAACACAGTGTAGAACTTACCCAAAGCGGGAGAGGTGCTCAGCCCATTGACTGGAACCTAGGGTTGGGAACAGTGTGTTCCCAAAGGCACCTGGCCCAACTTCCCCACTTTGTTCAGCCATATTTATGCTGGTTTTTACCTTTCAGGTGGACCTTGAGTGACTCTAGTCAGACATACTTTTATTTTGATTAGTATAGAATCACCTTGTTTCACTTTTAAAGGTATAAGTCACAAAACTTTTAGAGTGCAAGCTCAAGAGGAGTGGTTGTACCTTGAAGGTGGGTTACTTTTGGATGAAGATGTGTTTTGGTGTTACGATGAAGTTGTAATGAGCAAAGCTCACACAAAGGACAGCATTTTCTCAAAAGATGATGGACTTTTGGCCCAGGGTTAGAAACATGCAGCTTATCAGCTCCAAGCTGGTCCAAGGTACCACCATGTTCCCACTGCAGACCAAGTCCCCATCTCTTGCAGCACCACAGGGAGCTTGGCTGTGCTGTCTTCACTCCACTCCATGTTGCTCAGGGAACCACACGGAATGGTTTCTTCACATACCAACTGCAGTGCTTCACCCTGAAAATCTTTTTGATGCTATACCCCCACTTAATGTGCCAGCAATGCCTTATCTTTAATATAAATCAAATTTACAAGCCAGCTCTGGTGATCATTCCACAAGGATTTCAAGAAGAGGTTATACAGGCATCTGTAAAGAATGACCTAAGCCTTGGGTGGAGGAATAGACTGGTGCCAGCCTGAGTCCCTGGGGACCCTTCTGCCTGACATTTTCACCATATTAATGTGATCACATGAGACTCCTCTCATAAAGTAGAGAAAACATCACCCTCATTACTAAACAGCTCCCAAAAAAGGTTTCAGTCTCTATTGAGACCACCACCAGTTTGAAGATGGAAACCCTTTGGCTTCTTATCCCATTCCATCCTCAGACAAACTTGCTGCAAAGCTGTCACTGAATGCCAAAGCCACAGAAATTGTCTTCCCTCTCCTGTCCTCTGCTGGCCTGGAAGCTCCAGGGTGGGAAGGGCAGCAGCCTTTACCCCAAAAGACACTGGGGTTCCATGCCCTGGGAGAACCACCCCACATTCCTGTTCCCTCCCACAGCAACACACACATGGCACCCTGGAGCACCTGGATAGCATCACCCTCACATGATCCTCTGGGGACCCCAGTCCTTTCTCAGCCCCAACCACCCTACACTGATCCCTGGGGGACTTGTCATCACATCCTAAGTAAAAGATTGACACAAATCCCACTGTCCTGATTTGCAGCCCGCCTAATCCCTGTGATGTCAGCAGGGCTTTGCTGGATTTGGCACACTGCCCTCGTACAGGCACTGCCCAGAGCTTTGAGTTTTATTCCCCTGACTTCTGGCCAATGGCAGAGGCAAGAGGATGCTGCAGGTGGGAGCAAGGCTGTAGCCACCCAGCAAAATTCACCACTAAGGTTTCCTAATCTCAGTGAGAAAACAGGACAGAAAGGTGTTTCCTGAAGGATGCAGGAAAGAAAATCCCACTCCAGAGTTCCTTTCAGCTGCACATCACGCATATATATGGTTTTAGTTCTGTCTATGTGTGTAAATATATATATATATAGTCATTTTACTGTTTTCATGCTTCTTAACACAGTTTCTGGGACTATGACAAGGTATGCATGTGGCAGGGGGAGGAAAGGAAGAGAGGGAAGGAGAGGAAACTGCCACTGACCACGATGGCTCTCCTCTAACCCCCATGTTTTACACTGATGGAATGCACCCGGCAACTGTTTCTACTATTTAAGGCAAAAGGTTCCTATACAAAATCTTCTGGTTTTGAAGTGATCCTTTTATAGTCATAAAGAGATTTTTCCACATCCTTCTATTTGATTTCTTTTTTAACTCAGACCTGGCTACTCAAACAGACGTTTGCAGACTATCTGGTGTTGGAATCAAACATTTTGTTCCTATTCTTGGTACTGGGGATCACATATCCCACCAGTTCACCACATAAAGCCACAGGGATGAAAACTTAACTCAGTGTAGCTGTAGAGCAGTGCAAGAGAGTTGAATTTAGTGCCATGTCTATCCCAAGGGACGCTGAGCTGGCAATGTCCCATCACAAAACTCAGTGTTCTGTATATTCTGCAGTGAGTTCATCACAGTTGTGGTGTCCTCTAATGAGTTGCTTACTCTCATGCTTCTCAGTAGTGGTGACTATTAATGGCATCTGCAGCTCCTCAATTTGAAGTGAGATTAACTACAACCTAGAGTTAATAACAAAGGTTTTTACAGTGTGCATCCTAAACAGTTGGTGGGTGCAAAGCACAACCTGAGCCTGGGGCAGGGATTTGAACACTCATCTGTCCCATCCCAGAAGTGGGAGATGAGGCAGCCACATCTGTTCAGGCACAGAAAAGGGTGGACCATATCTCAAATCCTGGACAGCAAGTTGTCAGCAGGACTGTGGGACACAGCTGTGATGTGGGGTGCCTGGTGTGTGACTGTGGAGGAGTTTCTGCACAAAACTGGAAAAGGACTTAGAGAGCCCCGTAGCTGCTCAGTGCCAGATGTCTATTATCTCATCACATACATATGCTGCACAAAGACTCTGCTGCTGACACTTCCCTTCACCACCATGGAGACACGCCTGGTACCACCAGTTTGCACCGACAAAATTAACAACCTGTCCAAGCATCTCCCCTACCAGTGCTGGGGGAAGGGGGAAGAGCAAATGTTCCAGATGGAAATCCAACTGGGGTTTGTGCCTTTGATGGTTTTGTGATGACCTGAGTGGGAGTGACTTGGCTGCTTACACCTTCACTTTGTAACGGCAGCAGCGGGGCTGTAGTAGGAACTACAAAGCTGCTGCAGAGCGGGTGAGACTCCCAGTACATAACAAAAAACATTCACCTGTTACCTGGCTCCTGCCTTGTCAGATGAGGAGCAGTCACTTATTTCTGCTTTAACATGAGTTAATGTCTGACTTCAGCAGGATAAATCTCAATTTACTCCCACATTGAGTGGAAAATGCTGGAGTAGGATTTTGGATCAGTGGTTCAGATCTTAGCCCCCCAAATTTTGAGGACTTTCAACCTGAAATCATTGATGGTTTAGGAGGCCACCACTGAAAATTACACAATCCAGGTATGTTTCCAGCTCATCTGTGAGGAATGACTAAGGTTCATGATACATTAACAAAATGGGGATGGAAAACTAAGTGCTGCCTGCCCACAGCAGAACAAACTTGTAGCATCCTCCAAAATCGTGGGTGGCCTAGTGCACATTGTTCTAGTCAATGAGAACGCTGCCTCATGTATGAAAACCTAATTTGAAAAAACATGATTTAAAGTGAACAATGAGTGTACTGTTACGTCACCATCCGCACACACTGAGCCTCAGCCTCTCCAGGACACAGTAGCCTCTTCAAATCCTGCTATTTGATTGAAAAACAAGAACGTGGTGGGTGTGGAGTTAGCACCGCTGGTGACTCTGTTTTCATCCAGGCAGAGCATAAGGCAGCCATACGACTTATTTTTGTTGGCACTGCAGCAGATAAGCCTCCACTGCTATGAAGGAGAGAAATGTGGGCTAGCTGGGACACTCAGTCAGAGCCCGCCCAGCAGAATGATTATAAAAACCAATTCAGTAATTACATCGTCCTCAAGGATGTCATGTGGAGGAAGTCCAGGATCTCTGCTTCTCCCGTTGCACTAAGGAATTACCAGGAGTGCTCCTAGTCAGTGAAGGACTTGCCTTGATGTTGATTTTGGTGACCCTGCTGTGGTGGGGGGATTGGACAAGATGATCTTTGGAGGTCCCTTCCAATCCCTAGTGATTTTATGATTCTATGATTTTTGCAGACATTGCAGGACATTGTGGCTGTGCTGCAGCTGAATCAAAAATGACTAATTTAAAATAAGAACTAAGCACTGAGGCTTAAAAAGATAAACCAGACCTGGTGCTACAACACCCCTTTCCAGACTTCAGGGAGGGTGGGAGCAAGGCAGAGCACCTTTAGTTGGAAAGTTGCAGCTGAGAAAGCTCACCAGCTCCCAGAGAGGTTCACCAGCTTCTTCCCCTCTCCCAGCTAGGTTTCAGCTCCACGTGGTCCCCATAGCTCTTGTCAAATCTGATTTAAGAGCCCCAAAACCTGCTTCACCGGGCCCCCTTTGCTGCTGTGCTTCACCTCCTGACTGCCATGGGCAGGGAGGGCAGTCCATGGTTGTTCTCATTTTACCTTCTCCTGTGACCACTTCAGCAGGACACAGTGCATGGAGCTGACTGTAACAAATCTCTTCTCTTCAGCTGCTGCTTCCCTGGTTTCTGCAAAACAAACATTCTGGATGACCTGAGCTCTGCAATTAAGCGGACAAACTTTTGATGGATAGTCCCACCCTTGCTGGGTTGCAGCTAATTTATCCTGCACTTTCCTGGAAGGAGACCTTGTTATCAGGCAAAATACATTTTGCCCTGTTTGTCTGAGATCTCAAGTGGGAAATTATTTGTATTTTGTTGTTTAAAGATTGACAAAGAATTCTAGAAAGCAGAAAGACCGTGAATACAAGTGGATGATCAGGGACAAACACAAAATGAAAACAACAGCCCAGTACTGTTGCTCCACAGCTTTAAATTTCAGTGATGCAGCTCTGTGTGCCTCCAGGGTTGTTCTCGCAGTCCTTGGACTGTATCACTTCCTGGCCCCTTCTGAGAAGGATGAAACAAGGCAGCACTTCTTCAGCTTCAAGGTCCACAGACATGGCAAAGAAGAGCAGAGCACAGCTCCACACACACATGCACACACTTTGAACACATCTGAAAGCATCCGCAGTGGGGAGCAGAGCTACTTGGACTTCAGTGACTTAAAAATATCCTTCCCAAAATAAGGGGTTTGTCACTGCGTTTTAAATCACCTGTTGTAAGAAAATATTGCTTTTGGAAAAGCTTGGGGTTTCCCCCAGAGGATTTAAACACCACCACCTGTAGTTTAAGACTAGGATTTTGGAAAATTAAATACCTTGAGAAATTTGAATGTCATTTATTCATCTCTGGTCCCAGGTACCTAACAACTTAAAAAAGATCAATACTTCCTTATATTTCTTTTATTCCCTCAATTTGTACCTCTCTTGTTTACTCAGAAAGACTCCACAGCTGCCTGCCTCCTGCTTTCTCTATGTGCCTTTCCAAATCAATTCATCTGGGTGGCACCAGCACCTTGCCACCAGAGTTCCTCTGCCACAGCCCACAGCTTGGAGAGGGGTGAGCGTCCATCCCCCCATGCCAGCCATGCAGGGGGTCACCTGCACCCTGGGTCACCCACAGGCATTGACAGGGCACCACAGGCCAAAGCCTCTGGCTCAAGGGGTGCTCCTGTGCTCCTTCTACCTGTTTCACACCTCTGCTTCTGGTGTTGAAGATCAGGCCTTGGAGATCAATGTGTTTTCCACAATGAAATCTGGTTGGAAACAGTAAAACTCTGAGGGCTCCTTCAGCCAGAAAATCAGATCTGGCTTATCTGAATGTCAGGTCGTCTGTCCTGGAGTTAATAAACAGCTCAGGATGGATGGGGACAAACAGTGATGGAGTAGCTTGTAGGAGAATGTGAGGCTGGCTTCCTGCAGAGTTTGGCTGCCTTGGCTACTGCCTTATAGCTCCTTCTGCCCTCCCTGGTGGGCAGTGCCTGACTGAGTGAATGGCAGAGGTGCAAAAAGGTGGATTCTGTGAGTAAACCTTGGCACACAGTGGCTCTGAATGTGCCAAACTGCTCAAAGAGGGTCCCAGTTCTGCCTGTGCACTCACCTGGAACATCCCATGCATCCTCCTTCCCTGGGCACATGCTACTCATCACAGAGCCTGAACAACCCTGTGCTGAGCCTGGAGTCTCTCTCCAACGTGGGTGGAGACCCTGACCCCATGCCATGGGTTGTTTCTGGGACTACCTGCACAGGCAGAGCTGTGCCCATGCTGTCGGGAAGCTGTGTGGTGAGACGCCTTGCTTTGGAAGAGGGAACAGGGATAAAGGTGCAAAATGCACAAAAGGCAGTGAAACCTTGAGTCCTGGTTGCCATGGCTGTAGTCCCCATAAATCTGCACTGCCACAGCTGGAAGAGCAAAAGAGGGTGGTTCACGTGTGGCCTTCAGAGGTCGCATAAGGGGCCAGCAGCTTTTGTGAGGGTATCCCCCAGCAGGCACAGGTTACAGCAGTGCTCCTTCCCATGGATGTTTTGGGGCCCCAACATGCCTGGATTCGGACCCCTTCTGCTGCCAAGGCATAAATACCCCCACAGCAGGGACCCACGACTACACTCTCCAGCACTCTGCTTTCAGCATCACACCAGGATATGACCTCCAGAGGTCATCTTGGGACTCAGGTCACCAGTTCTTACTCTGTCGACTTGTCTCCTTCTGGTCAAAGACGAGATTTATTCTCTTCTGCTGCCAGAGGCTGGAAAAAAGATTACTCAGATCTGATTTTGTAACACGGCAGTTAGATCCTGTGTCCTGTGCAGGGGGAACAATGAAAGGTGAAATCCCTGTGGGCAAGGATTTGCAAAATTCTGTAGGAAATTGGTATTACAGGTAATTGTTTCCTGCTGAGGGGATCTGACAGAGCTGCAGAAGAGCTGCCCTTTTCAGCAGCATCCACTGTGGAGGTCCTAGACACAAGAGTCTCTCTCCAGGATAAATATCCTCCCCTGCACAGTTTCCTGCTTCACCTGAAAGTGAAGGCTGATGAGCCGCATCAGGACTTTCTTTAGAATAAACAGCTAAACGCTAAACCTGTTGAATCGCAAATGAGGTGAAATGGTGGGTGCTTTGGCCGGTGGAGCACAGAGTTTGAGTCTAAACATAGCTCTTGAGACTTAACTGTTGAAAACTTGGTGGAAGGTTTCTCGACTATCAGAACAAAACCTCTCCTCCTGAGCAGGCTTGCACCGAGTCACTGATTTATCTCAGCCCCTGCCGGGCTCACCATTAATGCCATCTTTTGATCCTGATGGTCAACACTGAGATGAGGTTCACTAGTTAATTTAGCCGATACAATAACGAGCCAAAACAAAAACCCCAACCCAACAAGGAAGGTTCATCAATCTACTTTGGTAAGTTCGATGGCATTTGTGGAATCAGATACTGCTGTCGATTGAACAAAGCCCTCTTGCTCAGCTCTGAACAGAAGCAACAGAGATTTCAACCCAGAAAACAACAGTGCTTGCAATTAGCACAAGCAGAACAAACCCAAGAACACAGCGACTGCTTTATTAATAGCGTGCTTTGCTCTTTGCTGCTGCCAGCCCTCGCAAATTATGTGTGTCCTGCTCTCCAAGAATGACTTGGACCTACTTTATATGGACTGTGAAGGATAAAGGCACTTCTGAAACTCACTAGTCAGGTCTGCTGCTCCACCAGCACCAGCAATTCGAGAGGGAGTCGTGGTCTCCTTGACACATGGATTGCAGCATGGCTGAAGGATGGCTCCCAGACAGATATGTACACACTGACAGATCTCCAGAGCATGAATTTTTCACCCAGCAGTAGCCCTCATCTTCCTTCTCATGCTGCTGTGCAGTTTGCCTGCTCAGGATGAATATAGGCTGAGAAAACACCAGATCTCATCTTTTAAATAATTTCAGAACCATGCCTCCACATCACCCTTTCCTCCTAACTGTAGGAAGTCGAGCCAGAGGCAGAAGGCTGGAGCAGAAAAGAGCTCAGCTCTCATGTTTCCCTTACATGTCTCAGCAACAGCTTGATGAAGAATTAGGACATTCTTGTGGGACTGACAGGTGTTGATGTCCTCTGGTTTAACATGATGAACCTTGTTTGTCGTCACAAATGTACTGGCTACCAGCTCGGCTCATGTGTTAGATTGATACAGCGGCTCCGTCACATCACTCAGAGGGAATGTGGTGCATGGATTAAGCCTCTTACAGTCCAGCATGGATTTAGGTGAACTGCTGTAACTGAAGGGCTCAACGGGAGAAGCAGGCTGCGTGTGTCGAGCTCTACCTGAGCCGTGCAGGTGTCTGTTCCAAGGGCTCCTAACTGCTTTATCAGACAGGAGGAGAAACCAGGCAGCTTACTGATCTCAGAGCAAGACACGAGAACACAGCTGTCAGATAGCCCAAATGGCTGTGGGATGGGGCGCTGCCATCCCAGCTAACAAGTCCTTGGCAGGTGCACCTCAGCTAATCATCCACCCCAACAGCTTTCCTGGAGGTAATTGGCTTTTTCAGGAGCAAGGTAAATAAGCTGCAGTAGAAAAGCAACTGCCCTGGCTTGTGTCCTGTAAGTCACTGGGTTTTGATAACCAGACTTCTCTGACTATTTTGAGCTCTGTCTTGAGGCAAAAGCCACAAGGACAGACACACTTTGCAATGTAGAAGGGTTGGTCAATGCAGGGATTTAATACATATTAGGAATGACTTTAAGTTGTTCTTGTGCAGTTTTGTTGATGGGTGGAAGTATGAATGGCTTTGCACCCCACATTCCATGGCCATGACCCATCCACCTGCCACCAGACTGCAAAGTTCATCTGACTCCATTGCCAGGCCACCAGTAACAAGGGCAGCAGAGGGAATGACTCCTTTCTGTGACAGGTATGTTCATAATTTCTATCCTAGAACCATTTTTAGGGGGCGGGAGCAGAGCAATGTTATATTGGGGAAAGCATACTCAAGCCAGACTAGCAGCAGCCTCAGCAGAAAGTCATCCTCATTATGACTCTCTGGCTGCAAAGAGACAGCCAGCACCATCACTCTCATGGTGGCCATACCGATGGGGAAGAACAGCACTGGCCACAGTTTGAGCAAAGGCAGGTGTAGTTGTTGAATTCAGAGCTGCAGAGTGACCTCAAACATGGCCACCTTGTCTGCAGGACTGGACAGAGAGTCAGGAAGGAGGCTCCTGTGGCCAAGCCCAGCTAGAATGGCAGCCCTTAAGCCACCACAATGCAGAAGTCCAGGTTTCTGGAGAGGTTCTGGGAAGGGTCATACAAAAGAGGGAACCTAATTCCTCAGGCAGCAGTGAATCACTGTCTTGGATTTAGGCACCTAAGTGGTTTTTTGGACTTCCTCCCAAACACTTCATTGAGCAAGTGTTGCCGTTACAACAGCCCAGTCAGAGGATAAGCAACAACAGAAATGCTCCCAACTGCTCTCCTAGCATACTCTAGGATGTGAACAAACAATCACTGCAGAAACAGATGTACTGGGTTTTGGTGTCATTGCCCCAAGCTGTTTCTTTCACCACTTGTACAAGGAAGCAACCCTCAGCAGAGCCTTCCTCACTGGCTTCACTGTAAAACCCTCAGCCTAGTGCACTTCAGAAACCTTGCCAGGCTAGTACCGCTCACCTGGTGCTGAAATGGATTTGCAGCTCCCACTAACCACACACCTGACACTGCTGGAGAGGCAGGTGGCTCCTGGTGAGTGAAGGACAACATCTTAAAGTACTATCACTGTTTCTGTAATAATTGTTTGCTTTTTTCCTCTTGTATGGAGTGGCCACTTGTAAGGGCTTCAGACAGGCACCAAACTTTGCAACTTGCTCTTCAGCTTCCTTTCCTTTCTGCAATGTGACCTGTATGTACATGGCTTGTGGTTCTGCTCATGACCACTGTGTTCATGTCGAGTAGAAAGAGAACAGAGGCTTTTTACACACGTGCCATTTTCACTTTGGGCAGACAGACTTGGACTTTGGATGACACGTGGTTTCAGGGGCACAACTGCCCTCAGAGCACAACAAAAATGTAGAGCTGAAATAAGAAAGCTCGTTTGTATTTTAACTGTCTCCTTGGCAGTTTGGTTTCTCTGATGTTCTCTGCCTGAGTGTAAGCTGCACGTTCAGGGGAGGGTTTAATTTCCTTTTAAATAGCAGCTCCTTTGGAGGTTAACTGGTTGCTTTTCTCCCAGAGCCTTCCTAAGGACAGAGAAGGCACCTTAGAACAGTTTGAATAGAAGATTTCCTTCTAGGTTCAGGGTTTTTTTGAGGTAAAGGAAGTTCTTCTGAGGTCCTACCCCATTTGGGCAGGGGAATGTGGGATCCTCAGAGCAGGAATTTGCTGCTGGGGATGGCCGTGTTTGGTCAGCAGGAAATAAATGTCCCACAGCACTCCAATCTCCAAGCAGCCTGCATCCCAAGGACAGCCTGCAAGACACTTCTGTACCACAGCGCTGCAATATGTCCAAATGTCAGAGGTAAAGCCTGAGCAGTGAAAGAAAGTTTGTGATAATTTAGAGCTTCCATGGTGGCTGTTTCTGATCCAAAGCACAGAAAATACAGGGCATTTAGCGCTATAATTTCTACTGATGAGTCTGGAAGCTCTTTAGTGATCTTTGAAAGTGGCCTCAGGACAAAAGAACCTAGTAAAACGCACATGGATGCTCCTGAATGAGCTTTGCCTAATAAATATCTTCTCTTATTTTGGTGCTTGGTTCCATTCTTCCCCTGATCCTGTGTAGGAGGAGGAAAATGGAAGAACTCGGCTTGAGAAGAAAAGCATTTTGGTATGAGATCTTGGACCTTTCAGGCAAGATTTTTTTTGTTATATCAATATTAACTTCTGGACTTTCAAGCCCAAATACCATCTCTGCAGACCTGTAAACCTTCCTGGTGCAGACTGACGTTCTGGTGTCGGTGCTGCAGTCCTTTGGACAGTTGCTGTGACTTCAGAGGTTACCAGTCAAAGCCACATTTCCATGATCCTGCTCAGGAAAGATTTTGGCACACATATTTTTGCAGAAAAATTCTCTCTAGTCTAGTGGACAGCAAGTAAGAAATGGGGATGACAGCAGTGCCTGTGGAAGTGCCTATCCTGCTCTGAAATAATGTAAGAGCAAACAGGATTAAAATTCAAAACTAAAACACATGTGCACAAGATGAGTTTATTACTGTGTGGCTAAAGGCACAACCCCACTCAATCCTCTAAACCTGAGCACCGACAGGTGTGAGGGGGAAGGAAAGCAGCTTGGTGAGCCCAGCTCTGTGCAATGGGGATGCTCTGAACAGCTACATCTTTCTTTTTTTGGATCCCTGCTTGAAGCAGAGGTGGGTCTGTACCACCCCCACAGATAATAGCACATTCTCTGGGTGATTTCATAGCTTTAAGTCAGGCATTTGGGAAATATTTTTCTGTGAAGAATGGATTTGAGCCTTAATCCTTTTACCCCTCCCCTGGCCCGTTTGAGATGGCCATGACATGTCATCACTCTCTGATAACGATCCTCCGTGCTGCCCCAGCCTTCTCCTGGGGCGGGTGCACACCCCTGGCTGCACTCCAGAGGTCTAGGTTCTGTGTAATCTCCAGTGTCAAGATGTGTTTGGATATGGAGAGCCAAGACACTCTGGTATATATCAGCTAGATAACAGGAGCATCCCCTCACCCGAGGAGACAGATGCCTGGTGTTGGATGCTGAGCTGTCAAGGGCCAGTCCTTCTGTAGGCTTTCTGCCTGTTCTTTAACTTTGCATGACAGACACATTTTCAAGGGGGTGTTCTTTGGAAGATAAACACAGCTTTCCTGGTTCCAAAATTACACGTCATGCTCACATTCTTTCTCTCTGAAAGAGATGAACTGTAATTTCAGCTCTTTGGGTTAGGCTTCTTGTGGGAACACACTGGCATGAAGGGGTCTTGCAAACTTACTGAACTTTTTGAGCACTCCTGTTATAGACGAGCTTTTCTTCATGATTTATTCTTGCTACTGTGCTGAACAATCTACTATAGATAGTGGTGTCCCCTTGCTCTCATAATCCCAGCTCATGTAGATAATGAAGTTTAGAAGTTGATGCTAAAAGCTGAAATTGGTGAGATAAGTAGCTACTAGGTGATCCTGCTGTGGCAGGGGGATTGGACTAGATGATCTTCTGAGGTCCCTTTCAACCCCTAATGATTCTATGATTCTGCTTAAGACCTCATGGAACTAATAGGAACTATGCCATAAACCATTCATAAAATTAAACGTTTACTTGTGTTCTGTGGTTTTGTAATAAAATGCACCATAACCCTAAGCCTTCCCCCCAAGAGTGAACCCATGCTTTCTGGGGAAGGACTTGCTACAGAGGTGCCATACTCAAAGCCATGCTGCTCAGAGCAAGTGCTGTGGGAAGGACAGTGTCTCAATTTTGAAGCTGTTTATCTCCTGCCTTCTGAAGGCGGTCAGGAGGACTATCATACCAATAGCTGGCCACAGAGAAGAGCTACCGGTCCAACTCGCCATCCTGCTGCATGCCCCTTGCCTGGCTGTGCGCAGGTACCTCAGCACCTCCATGCCTCTGTGGAGGGCAGTGACAGGGGCTAGAGGAAGGGGAAATAACATGCTCCTTTATTTTCCCAATAAAATGCCCCTTTATTTTCCCAATAATGACAGTCTGGCCAAAGATTTGAAGAGTGTAACCTCTCCAGATTCTACTTCTTGATATTAACTGCTGTAACTGTAGGTTCTTTTGTCATCAGTATATATTTTCAATTGCTTCTTTAAAACCTCAGGGCTTCAATTGTATCACACAGCAGTGATCTTTATAGCCTATCTATATTGGTGGAAATAAATAAGAATCCTTTTATCAATACTGTATTTGCCAGTTTCCTGTCAATTGTAAATACATATATGTGTTGTGCTCAAGAAAGGGAGACGACATTCCCAAACCACCTTTACTGTTTCTACATTACTTCACATACCTTTATCCCCCTGTCCCTTGTGCATCTCCTCCCCCAGATACCCTGGTATTTCAGACCCTATTCTCCCAGATGAAGATATCACTAAGAATATTCCTGCAGCCCTTTTGAAGATGAGGTTGTCTTGGCATTGTTTTGTTGTGGGTTTTTTTTCAAAGCAGGTTTGCAGTTAGTTTCATGAAAAGGGCAAATAATTTTTAGCTAATGCCTGTGGGCATCCTGAGTTTGCTCTCATCCTTCACTGTAACTCCATCTGGCCAGTATCTGAACTTGTCACAGTGAATCTGGAGACATATTTCGTCAGTGCAGAGGTGTAGCTAAAAAATTTGACGGGAGGACAAACTAGATCCTACTGCTTGACTAGACCTGTACTGGATATCAGGCATAACTGGATGGGCTGCTGAGTGATGCCCAGAAGCTGCTGAGCAGTGACAAGGAATGGCAATGTGGGCATCTCTCTGGAGATCATCAACATCTTGAGGTAATACATGAGATCTGACCAAGATCTTTTATCTCACTTGAAATGTGTTTTCCATCAGCACTAGTCCACACAGTGATGTTAATGGCATCCACATCTCTTGCTAACCCCTTCTATTTGATTAGAGAAATCAGGCTACAAACCACTAGCAGGAATGTCAACGCCACAGTCACAGCTCAGCCTCCATATGCAGCCTTGTGGAGGTTGAAGGAGCTGTGAGGACATCTGTATTGTACTGTTTACATACCCTTGAACATGATACATTATATTAAGCAACTGCAGGGATTAGCCATTTCTAGAGTAATAAGCTTCTAAATTTCAAACTGGGATAGATCCAACACCAGTGTGCTTTCCTGCTGTGTAACTATTCCCTTTCACCATCCTCTGCCTTTGGAGATGGTCCTCACACTCCCCAATCTTGGCACCTAGCTGGCAGGACAGCTGGAGCACCTAATTCTTCGTGAGAGCCTTCTAAGCTGAATGGCTGTACAAATATTTTGCTTGAAAAACTCGCCTGAAAAATGAAGCCTAACTGTTCTGTTCCTCAGCTGGGCGACGGGGTAATTACTGTGATAACTTCCCATCTCTCTGGGGTGTTATGATGAGAAACTCATTAATATTTGCTGAGTGCCCTGAGCCAAGTCCTTGAACAAAAGAACTGTAAGCATTATTTTAACAATATTTAGCACTTCAAAAGTTTTGGAAGCACTACCTAGTTTTCCCAAACGTAAACCATCTAAATTCTGAAGGGTAATTTGTGTGCCACACCTCTCAGCCTTTTAAGAAGTCTTCTCAGGACTTGGGAGCACACATGGTAGAGGTGCACACTTCATCTGTTTAACTAGTCTTTTATTTTTATACTCTTCCTTCCAATTTTTTCCTCCCTCCAGGACACATTCCTATGCCATACTTTAGCTTTTGGAGGTACATCTAACAGACACGCTAGCCAAGTCCTTATATGTAAAGGACAATATTCTCCAACAGAGCAGTATTTCTCCTTCCCATCAGCCCGTGGACCAGCACCTTGCACAGACACCGACTGCTGTGTGTAACGTTGTCCCAGCAATCTAAACTATTTCCCTCTATGCAAATACACAGCCACCCCATCTGCTTCTTCGGGGTGCCTAGAAAGCCATGAAGTAGTTCAAGAATTGGATCCCCAAATATCAGGTCAAAATACAGCTAAAGATGCACTAAAGGACCGGCAAATGAAAACCTCCCCTCTCCACGGGGATGCTTAGTGTTTCCCTTGTTGTAGCAACAAAACACCTGAAACTCCTCTGTTACAAAAGAAGAAGAGGTGCCGATTCTGTAAACAGGTGATTGATTGCTGGTAAGGTGAGCAACTCGACGTTTTTTGTTGCAAAAGGCTCATAGCTGTTTTGTTTATGACTAGCATCTGTTCCAAGAGATTTTAATATATCGTGCCTGTACCAGGCCATATAGGACAGACAAGAGGAAAAAAGAAGTGTGGCTTTAACAGCACATCTGTGGCTAGTTAGTTATGGTAAACTTCAGGTATGTGGTGATTTCAGCACATGTTCCTGACTACGTTCCTGGCAACTGGCTTTATGACAAAAGCTGTTACAGTCTTTCAGGGAATAATTAGTGCACCTAGTCACTTCAAGCCACACCAGGTTATGAAGAAATCTGCTTTATTTTGCTGTAAAAACTACTAATGCAGAATCACCCTCAGAAATGAAGCTCCAAGCCTGCAATGATCTTGGTGGGAATGGCAGGAAACCTCTGGCCTCAAGCAAAAACACTGGTGTTGGGACACAAAATGTAAACAGAGGGCTCCCAGTCAGGGAGGTTTTGAGGCCAGAGAGAATTATAAAGGCATAAAGCAGCAGTAACTTGCATCAAGCAGAGCGGGACTTCCCATTCCCTCATCGCAGCAGTGGCATGTGGCAGTGCTACTGCCGCTGAAGAGCTGGCTTGCTCACAATGTGCCCGTGTGATTTTCCTTTTCCCTTCCCGTGCATTAATTCATCTGTATCTCTCCCATCTGGCCTGTCTCACCTGTTTGTGTGTTTATGTTTTCTGTGATTTCTGTCTATAGTGTCCATCCAGACAGACTTGCAGGCATTGCTTTTTGTCTCCCAAGAGGACAAGCCCTGGTGTTCCCTGCATGCTCAGGCACACAGATCCAATCTACCATGTCCTGCAGGACAGTCATCTGAACCTGACCATTCTCACATAAGAAGTCTTTACCTCTAGCTGGGTTTGTGCAGCTCCTCTACACTCCTATCTAGAAACTCACCTCTGCTGCACACTGCCACCATCGACTTTTTATTCATTATTTCTTTGGCCTTCTCCATGACCCCTGCTAGCCTTGCAAAGCAGAGGGGCAATAATGGCTCGCTCCATCTCAGGAGTCGTCCATGGCAGGGCAGTGGCTTTAACAATCTTTTCTTCCTGTTTCCTATGTGTACACTTCTCTCACAGCCACATTTAGTTCCTCCAGCCTTTGCAAGGCTGAAGCTCTAAACTTGTGAATGTTGAGCTATGGTCCCCATTCTCTGGAAAGAGCCAGGAGATGGATCTCTCTCCAGGTGTCTACAGGACCATGGGCTTTGTGGGGAGCAAGGCACCATCACTTGTGCACATTTACTCTGACCATAAAAAAAAAAAAAGTAGAATTACTTTCTTGTCTCTTGCTCTTTTCTTCATCTTTGACCTTCTCCTGGCAGCCACAGTCTGCACCGAAGCAGCCACCTGGGACCACAACCCCACTGATGTGGACACTGAGCTAAGGCAAAACCAGAAACAACATCTGCCCAAAGAGTTTGGTCTCTAACAGGCCGGCAGTAAAATACGACAGGAGCAAATAGAGCCCTGGAAAGCCCTGCTGCTGCTGAGGAGCAGAGCTGGACTTCCCAGAGCACAGCCTGATGGCTTCATGCGTTACACCAGCACCCTGGGCAATCCCACTCGGACACAACTTGGGGCTGCCAGCTGTCGCCGGTCATTTGCAGTGAATCCAGCCCAAGAAGTCTCACACAGGTTTTATTTCGGGTGTCTGGAGCTGTGTTCAGCTCAGACGTTCTTCCGTAACGGGAGCGCAGACACTGAGACTAGCGATCCTACGAGAACGCGGCTGGCGAAGCGCGATCGGGGAGGGACGGGGAGAAAGAGAGGGGCGGGCGGGNCCCGGCGGGTCGTGGAGGGGGCGTTTGGGGTTTGGAGGAGTAGAGTGGGGTGAGGGTCTGAGGGCTGGCAGCGATGCGCGGCACCGGGGGAGGGGAGGTCACATCCCTGCACCTGCTCGTTCCTCGATTCACCCCATCGCCCCCCGATACTCTCGAAGGTCTCTGCCGATATTCCGAGCTCAGCGTAGGGCTCCCCGAGGGGAGGTCCCTGGGAAGTTGATGAGCTCCAGCGAAGGGATGTCGCTGCGGCTCCCCGTGCCCGGGACCTGGGTACCGGCTGCGACTCGGTGCCGGCTCCCGGTGACACTCGCTGGGATGTGGCATTAGGGTCTGAAACATCGACTACTGCCCCTCCGAGCGTTTATTCTTATTCCGGTATCTGCACAGCAAATAGATCCGGTTGTTTTTTTTCGTGGTCGTGTTAAGCTGTGCACTGCTGCAAGGGAGACAAAAAAGGCTGTTATGTCAGAAGGCAATCTGTGCTGTTATGCCATTTCATAATTGCCTCAGAATTACAAATTATGGCCTTAGCCTGCTGCTGGATCTGTGCCAAAGGACTCTTGCATCTGTTGAGGGGTTGGATTTTTTTTTCTCCTTTCTTTTATGTCAAGAGTTGAGAAGAATGGCTTCTTTTTTTTTGTTTTGTTTTTTGTGGTGTGGACCCTACACGCTAAGTTACTGCAGCCCATGTCTTCAAGGGAAAATGCAATGTATAACTGTTCTGAGTAGTCAGTCTGAGCCACAGTCAGGACATTAAATCTTGGCTAGTGACAATGAGAATTGTGTCCTGCCGAAAAGTATTCAGCTACACTGCTTTGCATGAGCTGAAGCGTTTTCTCTGTGTTATTTTAAAAGTTCCAATTCTGTCCAGAATCCTGTTGCTGATTGTGAGTAACAGACACATAGAATATAGCAACCTTCTAGCTTCAAACTAAAGAATATCAGATTAATGACAGAGAAGGACTCTGCAGTTCCAAGATGCAGCCACTGCAAGAGCCTCGATTTGTGCCAGCACTCAGTTTGTAATCACAGAGGCTGGAGCTGCCCTACCCCTACACTCTTGCTGTTCTGTCACTCAGACAACTCAGAGGAAATAAGTTGTAGTCCTGCCAGCTCTTCCTCTGACAAAGGATGCTGAGAGCAGCAGGAGTCCAGAGGAAGTTAAGGCAGGTTGCTGCCGCAGGGTAGAGAAGCTGGGCAGGGCTGAACCCCTGAAGGCAGGATGGTCTCCTAAGCTGTGCCACCAGGGCTTGTTAGAGTGCCAATTAGAATATCAATTCAGTTTGTTGTTTCGAAGTCTGGCCCGCTCCTGCATCCTCCTTTGCAATAGCGATGTTCAGGAGTTCCTCATGCTGCAACATGCATTTGCCAGCTCTTGGGTAAAGACAGATACCTCAAGGTCTGCCAGGCTGTGTGTACCAAGCAGTGTATTACACTAGTATATTGTTCTTCAGATGCACAATTTCACTGGCCTCTTATGACCTAAAAAGTGCACAGAAAATAAACAAGGGAACACTGTTTGGTGGGAAGGATGCAGAAATTCCTTCTACCTTAGCTGTTAGTTAGGGAAAGATTACTTTGAAGTGTTTTGCCTGATTGTCAGAGAAATAGCATGGCACATGTGAGTGCTTGGTTTTTGCCAAGCAGGCTTTATTTGGAAGGTGAGGTTCTTCTGAACTTCTCAGTCACCTTGGAACTAGTTACGAGCACATAGCAAAGTCCTGCTCAAATCTTCTCTTTTAATTAATTTGGCCAGAGGCCATCCTAATTAACCTTAAGGGAGTTCAGGGGTGGGAGAGCTTGGTATGAAACTATTGTTCTCTTGTAATTTGCTGTTCACAATGTGTTGACCAAGCCACGAGCTGCAACACTAAAATCCTTTGGGTCTCTTGCTGAAGCCATTACACCGGTTTATTTGTTTTTTAACAGATGTTGTTTTCCACCTCTTGAGTGGAAAGGGTTATCTCACTTTCTGCAACCTTGTTATTGTGCTTTGTTTCAAGAGCCGGTGGACTCTGGCTTGCTGGGGAAGCTTACTCACCAGTTCCAGCTATGAAGGAAGGGGTTGGTCAGCCTTTCAGCAGTCTTACTGCGATTGTTAAGATTTCTATGTGAACTGATGGCATCTTGTCACATCCACCTAGAGATAACCCTCAGTTCTTCTCATATTGTCAGTGCCTGCAGAGAACAAAACTCAGCAGCAGCCTCTTTGTCACCCAAGCGTATTACAGTTAGGATATTAATAGAATTTGTCAGCCATGACTTGGACCATCTCAAACGGTGGGGCAAGCAAAGGGGTTTTGAAATCTGAGCTAGCTGAGAAAAGAAAAAGTTAAAGGCTGAGTTCTGCTTTTTGAAAGTGCCAAGGGCATCTAGAAAGTCACCAACTGGGTGATGAAGGGGGAAAAATAACAGCTGATTCTGAAATTTTAGAATGGTCCCTCTTTCCTTGTTGCAGTCATGGCTGCTCATCTTGTTGGTCCAGGCATCTCATCAGTGTTCAGGAACTGGGGCATCTTTCACCATCCTGGGTTTATCTTACTAATAGGCAGCCCCGCTTAGCACATGCTGTGCCTCAGCAGCACAGTGGTGCTTGTGTGAAGGCTCTTCATGTGTTGTCTTTTTTTTTTTGGCATTAATGCATACAATGGCTGCTTGGGCATTTATCTGCTGGTAGAGCAAGGGTCGGGGGAAATCCTGCTGAGACTACAAGGCAGGACATGCGGATGCAAGAAAGAAAGATCAAAGGCATCTATAATACAGGAAGAAGCAGAGGATCAGTCGAGAAGAGAGGGCATTTGGTTATACATTCAGGGGTAATCTAAAAGGGATAACAGCACAGGAGAGGATGGTAATGTCTGAAAATGAGTAAACACACAGATGTCTAAGACTATGCTGAGGATTTATTTGCTCCAGCAGGCACAATCCTTATCTCTTTGAAAGCGATGACCACACCAACCTTGGAACGCCTCTGTTCCCAGCCACATTTGTGAATGGGACAAAGTGGTTGTTTATGGATCTCTCCTCCACGAGTTCTGGCCTGATGGGCCAGCCTGTCCTGCTGTGATTAGGAGGATGCTAATGTGTGTAATCCTTTTGATCACAGAGCCCAGGCTCTGTAAGTCGTGCCACTGTCACCTCAAAGAAGTGCAACTATGTGATAGATCCCCTATTAAAAACGTGTACTTCAAAAGGTTTAATACAGTGGTCACTGAGATCCCTTATTTTTTAGTTTGGCTCATACAGATGAGAGCTTTTCTGTTGAAAAAATGCAAACAATAATAATCAGCCATGTGGTCCCAGTGTGGGAGTAGCTTATTAGCACTTTGCCCATGGGTATTCTAGGTGGGATGATAGCCCTTAACATCTTGATTTTAAGACATGAGCAACAAATGTGTTTCCATGTGCTTTGTTCCACCGGAGCAGACTGCTCCATACAGAAGTGTCCTGGACGGAATGGAAGCATTAGTCCAAATCCTAAAGAACTTCTTCCTCTGCAGATCCTTTTGGGGAAGGAACCAGTTGGCTAATTGTGCTTTGTTTAATAAATGCACTATTTTGTTCTCCTGTTGTGACAAACAAAAGCTGTCATTTGAGGAAACACACCATATGCTGACAACTGGTCTGAGGACTGGCTGTATCTGGAGCACAGAGTAGCAGCGAGTGCTCTTTAACAATTACTCCTTCTCTGAAAAACTCTGGCCTGGTGTTGGTGATGCTGGTCGGTCACTGGTTGGAGCAAGCTGTTGATGTTTTGAAAACCAGCTAATAGGAGCAGCCGTATCTGCACGTACTTGGATGTTTCCTCTCCCTTCTATGCGTTCACTTCTGTTTGGATGCTTACAAGCCTCAGTGAATCAGCGTTCAGTCAGGCCTTGATTGGTCCATGGCAACTTTAAAAATCAGCCTTATTCCAGACACCCATCCATTCACCACGAGACAATTCTCAGCACTGTGTGTTGAAACCCAGCAAACACCCACAT
The DNA here is from genome assembly GCA_013400115.1 of Rhinopomastus cyanomelas. Lineage (NCBI taxonomy): Eukaryota > Metazoa > Chordata > Aves > Bucerotiformes > Rhinopomastidae > Rhinopomastus > Rhinopomastus cyanomelas. The sequence continues at coordinate 468,027 of VXBP01007509.1, forward strand.
TACTTTTTAAAAAAGGAAATCTAACTCTCTACCAATTTTTCTTGGCAAACCTGAGAAGGCAAACACTGACATCTGACTTGGAACCTCCTAACGAATGGGGCTGGCTACACCTGGAGAGCAGCTGTCACTCATTTAGGTCTCCCCGAGGAGATGCTCTGTTTTCTCTCTCTCTCTGCCACACTGGGTTTGCATATGCATCTGTCCTGGCGAGATACAAGACGGGAACAACTACCTTCTGAGGGTTAAGTAAACTCTGTAAAACTCGCTCCTTTTCTCCCCACTTCCTAACTTTCTTGTAGGCACTTTGTATCATTAATTTATTATCTGGCACAGTTCCTTGGTGATTTCAGTGAGGACCTTTTGCTCAAAGAATGTAGAGAGGATATGAGCTGTAATTTTCACTGTCTGTGAATCCCTGTGTTAGAGGAAAAAAAAAAGTGAGGTCTCCTGACCACAGGCAATGAGGGTTAAACACAAAAATGCACTGATATGTTTTTAATTTCTGTGAGATGAATGGGAGAGACTGGCCTGGGAAGGCATACAGAGCAGACACAGAGCTGGCTTATCTTCCAGCAGTGACTTTGGCACATCTTCTTTCTATGTAGTCAGCAGAGATGATTATGCATTTAGCACTAGCAGCTTTGAAGCTCTTGCTGTGGTGTTGGCTGTAACGGAAACTTTCTTGGTGATTTGCCTGGTCTGTGTCTGTGATCTGAGCCGAGTTCTCTGATCAGGACCATGTTTTTGTGCTTCCACTCACTCATCTTCTTTGCTTGGGATTCTTCAATGTGTAGTGAGCCCCTTGTGAGCCTCTTCCTATCCCTCTCACTGTTGGAGAAGAGGCAAAGTTTCTGTTCTGCTGAGTAGTGCCTGCCACCTTACCAGGCTTGCCTGCCACCTTACCAGGCTTGCCTGCCACCTTACCAGGCTTGCCTGCCACCTTACCAGGCTTGCCTGCCACCTTACCAGGCTTGCCTGCTCTTAGCACCGCCCCACTCCTCCCTGTAATAGAAATGATGTCAGGAAATGGGGTGCAAGGTGGGTCACTGGTGACATTTTGTGATAAAGTCTGCTTTGGACATCGGTAGCAGGGTGAGGGGGAAGCTGCAAAGTGATTCAGGCAATACAGCTGTCTGTGAGACTGGGAACCTTGTACAGAAGAGTTGTTATTTTCTTGGGAATTGCAGAACATGCCAACAAAACAGTAGCTTTTTGGGGGAGAGGGGAAATGTCAACATGCTTAGTTTTCATCCCAAATCCCTTGCTTCTGAAGCAGGATCTGCTTTGTCTGCACCATTCCTGATAGATGTTCACTTAGACTATTCTTGAAAACTTGTGTGGATGGAGATTCACAGCCTCCCAGTGTAACCAGTGGTTAACTACCATCATGGCTAGACAGTTTCTCCTACTGTCTAACCTAAATCTCCCTTTCTGAATGCTAAACCAGTCCCTTCAGTTTTCCATATCCACAGGACAAGATCATCACTACCTTTTAGCAGCCTGACAGAGTTAAAACTTATCTCTCATTCCTTTTTTCCCAGCTCCCTTTTCTTGTGCCTAACCAAGCTCACTTCTCGTGCTCTCTTCTCCAGGGGTCACACTTTCTCAACTTTATGTAATTCTTGTGAGCAAGTGGTAGGGAGAAGCATCTTGCTTGAGGTAGGGCCCAGAACTGGATACCGGGCTGAGAGGACTAAAGAGCCAGAAGTGTGATGCTTCTCTTAGTATATCTCCAAGCTTCCTCTGCTGTGAGTACCAGACCCTGCACGACATTTGATGTCTTCTCTTTCTGCGGTCTAGCCCTGGCAACTCCTTTGCCATACGGCTCCATTTTGCACTTTTGCATTCCATCCTTCAACACGGTGCTTTACACCTGCCAGTCTTGAATCTCAGTCGTTCACTTCAGGCTGGGTCTCTGATTTATTCAGATTTTATTCTAATTGTAATCCCTGAAAACCCTCACAGCACTCCCTACAGATTTGTAATTACAATCTCTATATCCTGATTTACAAGTCTTTAATGGAAACAGCGAATAGAGCAAGACTCCAGGCACAGCCTTTATGTGTCTTTTCACGCTGACGTTGAATTTACTGGCTACTCCTTGAGTACAGATTGGAAATATTTGTATATGCACTTAGAGTAAATTACACCTGCGTGATAAGCACCCGCTTTGCATACAGGGCTATCGCAGACAGCTATCAGAAGCTTTCCTCGTTCCAGCGTGCGGTTTCTGCTGCCTTTTCCTCACTACTCACCATGTGCCCAGCTCTGCCAAAGAAAAAACCTAAACTGATTAGACTTCATTTGTTCTTGACAAGTGTGTGTTTTCTGTTTTCTCATGACGTTATCATTTGGGAGTGGATGCAGCTGCAGTGCAGAGTGAGGAGCAGGGAGCTGGAAATGCCACTGCTCCTCCAGGATTGCACACTCCCTCCTGCTCCACAATAAATCAACACCTGTTAGAAGTATTTACAAGTGGGTCGAACAACACTTTGTCTGAGCTGATATCAAAGCCAGGCTGTTCGGTCTATGATACCCCAGCTGTGTCTTCTTCCTTCCCTTGTCTGAACTTAGATAATGTGCTTGTCCTTCACCCATTCTTTGAGAACCTCAGGGAGGTATTTACTCATGGCTTGTAGGTTGCCCTGGCTAGTTCCCTACTCCTTCCTTACTCCTAGTCTATGCTTAATTAAGTGCTGCTGAGATGAGTACATCCACCTTATATTAATATTATCTAATATATTTCCCTGTGTTCTAGACTCTCTCTGTGTTAAATATCTAATAATTGATCATAGTGAAAATCATTGCTGAAGGCTCTTCAAGCACATGAGTTTTATCTTTCCTGAAGAAGTACCACAGGATCCTATGTTCCTATGGTGCTACTCGCTCAGTCTAAATACATCCCTGAGCTAAAGCCCAGGAAAACACCTGCCTTTGGCCTTTGCAACTGCTCCTGTCTTCTCTATTCTCTACCATCTAGCACTGAAACTCGTACTGCACCAACCTGTTCTCCATTGCTGGTGTCTGTCAGACTTATCACTTGATCAGAGACTTTCAGATTGTGTCTCTCAGGCTGGATTTATTTTAACATTGTCAGCTAAACCAATTCAACTATTTCCAAGAAAAACAAGGAGGGAGGAGAGAAGGAATGTTGTTTTGCCCACAATAAAAAGGCGAAAGAAAAGAAATCCTCTAGCAGTTTGACTGAGAGCTGCAGTGCCTTCATGTTTAGGAACAGGATCTGTGGTAACGAACCTCAGAGATGTCCATGTGTTCTTGGCAGACTCTTCTCTGTTTTTAGCTGCTCCATTTCCCAAGGATTTTTCCCTCCCATCCATCCATGCTCCCCAAGCTTCTGGGGCTGAGCAGCCCTCTCATGACCTCTGCAGCGACATCTCTAATGCTCTAACTTCTCCAACATGTGCAAGTAGAGTATGCTTGGCAACCCCAGCATGGTGCCTCTGCCCAGGGCTCTGGTGGTGGAGCTGGACTCTGTGTGCAACGATGGCTCTCAACTTTTCAAAGTACAGGTGAGATGGGGTCTCAGAATTGGAGCAGAGAGTGGGCACCATGGTGCTTCTGCTGGAAACATAGATGTTACAAAAGCTGGTCATTCAAAGGGTAAGGAGGAAATTGTGATACAAGCCAGAGACTGGTCAGAGAAGTTTTAAGGGGTATAGGAGGGCAGAGTAGGTTGAGTGTTGTGGGAAGAGCTGCTGGGTTGGTGGGACCAGGAGATGAGAAAGCAAGGAAAGGATTTTGGAAGGGGTGCAGGAAAGACAGGTGGGTGTCATAAGTGGGAAATGAAAATGCCAGAGTGCGTGGTGGTGAGGAGTTAACAGAGGTGGAAAGGATGTGGTCCTGCCTAGACATAAGTGTTGGTGCTTGATGAGATGGACAGAGTGATGGAGAAGAGTGTGGTAGGTGAATTCCTGTGACCAATTTTCTGGCTTAACCCATGTCTTCATTGTGTGGACAGATGACTTGGGCTGATGTGCAGAGGCACCAGGTTCTTGCAGTGGTTTCTTTGAGCATACCTAATTCACTTTCAGGATTAGTGCTGTAAAAAGTCAGGTCGTAGGCACTTCAGCCTGGGCGCCTAGAATGGACAGGGTTGTTTTCACTTCAGTCTGTCTAAATTCTTCTGCCTGGCATATGTCTGATATAAGATGGGACTCATGTCACCCGGACGTGAGTGAAGATGAAGCTCCTTTAATGCGTGAGCCATCTAGACAACGCGCTTTGCAATTCAGGTGCACGAACTCTGTGTGCAGACAGTGCTTGTACAGCTGTGGTAGGTGAAGCCCAGGACTTCACCTGTGGTAGGCGAGCCCATGACTCACTTCACCTCCCCTGTGCAGCAGCCCTTCAGAATTCAGTAGCCTGAAGCCATGTAATTGCCATTGCACAACGTGTGTCTTTACAGGGTGCCTTGATTCTGGCGATTCACGATGCTCCTGTGCTTCACTTTGCAGCATCAGCCACGTTCCTTCAGTGCTTTCTGTACCAGCGCATAAAAATCAGTTAAAAAAATGTTATAAACAGTTCTGCAGAGGTGGGCGCAGAGATTTCTGTATTCAAGCAGCTAAAGGGCTGTCACCTTCCACTTCAAGTAACAAAGGGTGGGAGAGATGTCACAGAGGGCAGCCAGGGCCAGATTGTCGGTTACTTCTGACCTCCTACCCAGTAACTAGGTGCTATGCCAGGGCACTCTTTTGAGCCAGGGCTGAAGGAAGGAGCATGCCTGTGGGTGCTTGAAAGCACCATGCAGGGTGGATCCAAGGGCAGACGAGCCACTTCAGAGCAGTGAAGGTAAGAGCTGCTTCTGCCACTGCTGCAAGTGTTGGCACTTGTCCTTGCTGGTACTGGTCATTGTGTGGGTGCTGAGGGCACCCCCCAAAACGTAATAAGGCTTGGGAATCTCTGCCACTGAGGAATCTTATAGAGGAAGGCAGATCATCAAGAGAAACTGGTGTGTTTCTCCCACCAAGAAGTAGTTCAGAGGAAAGTCTACCACCAGATTTTTTCGGGGTGTCTTTCAGGAGTACTTTGGCCTTTTCTCTGGACCAGCAATGAGACCTCCACTCTCGGGCATTTCTTTCTGATGGTCTCATTGTGTCCAGCTCACTGAGGTGGTGGGTCCCCGTTGTGTCTGTGGACCCGTGGGCTGATGCAAATCTTCCCCGTTCAGCCTGCACTTGTTGTTTTGTGTCTGAGAGTGCTGCTGAGAAGTTTCCAGAGAAAAACTTGGCCCCAGTTTCCAGTGAAATACGGAGTTCTATCAACTGACAGGGACAAGTCGGAAATGCTGGCAAGATAGCAGGCATCCTCAGGAAGCAAACCCTATCAGAAAGCACTGATGTCATTGGCAAACAAAGCAAACGAGTGCTGGAAAAACAAACTGTGTTCCAGCACTGTTGATCTTCCCTCAAATTAGAAGCTCAGCACAGCCTTTACTTTTTGGCCCAGTCTGGTAGAATATTTACAAGGCACTGCTGCAGCGATGGTCTTGTTACTCCTGCTGGTCAAATCCCTTTGATTTTATTTTTTAGATTTATTTACCAAAGGAAGGGTGGGAAGAATGTTCCGGTACTACAGCCAGGTTTGGAAAGCTGGCCAGCGTCTTTGTGGATGTTGGGTGCTGACATGGTTTGTCCTGTAGGCTTTGCTCCAGCAGGGCCTCCACGCATGGAGACCATCTCTAAAGCAGGGGTGCGGTACCTCCCCATGGATTCTGTGCAACCCTTCAAGCGTGTCCTGACAGTATCCCGGCTAGTGGCCACCTACCACCACTGCTGCTGGCTCCTAGGAGACTGTGCCATGGGCATGGAGCATTTGTCCTTGTGGTGGGTCTGGGGAGAGCTTGTTGTGGGAGCTGATGCCAAGAACATTGCAGCAGGCAGAGGAGTACAGACTTCTCCAATTTTTGTTCCTATTGAGGAACCATTATGGGCACAGTGATAGCATCCTGCTCTCAGATGGACTTTCTCACCACCGGTAGCACCGTGGGGCTTTCCCTTCTACACGTGATAAATTTGCAGAGCAAGAGTAGATGGTCACACTGGTTCCTCACAGTGCATTCCCTCTGCTAATGCTGAAAGGAGGATCCAAGTAAACTTTACAGGCTGGAAGCTTCTTGCCCACTCACCTTCACCTCTCCCATGGCAGAGAGAGGGTTAAGCTGTGTTGCAAGCCAGCCTGACAATAATAGCAGGAAAAGCACATTTCTTCCTTGCACCTGCAAGCACTCTGATGGGCTTTCTGCTGTTCATGGTAGTCACATTGGATCTTTCTCTTGTTAGATGCTGAACTGCTCTAGCAGCCAGCTGTTCCCCTTGTTCTGCTCATACCTGGCTCCTTGCACAGTCTGAGGCAGTGAGAGGATGGAAAATCAGCCTTTCAGGCCAGCGTTCAAAAATAACCCACAAAGCCTTCCCTTCCTTCCAAGAGGGAAGGGTCCTGCTCCTCCCTGCTTTCTGCCTGCTTGTGCTTAACGCTGGCTTGCTTGCTCACCGCACTTACTGGGAATTTGGACTTCTATTCTAGCAAGGGGTACTCCTAAAATACCTCCAGCACAGAGCCTTACTTCTCTGTTTTTAAATGGTGTTACCTGTGTGAAATGGGAAGAGATTAATTAAGCTCTAGAGACAAACCGGTTCCAGTGCTTAGCAGGTTCTCGGGTGGAAAAGCCACTTCTGCTGCGTTCCAGGTTACCAGGTAAACTGTGGGGCTCTGCACAAAAGTTGTGCGTGTTTTTCCACACTGTGGGATGTCCTTGGGCAAGTGCTGTGGCTGCTGTGGGCAGTGCAGAGCAGAGGCAGCTGGAGGGTCCCTTTGTGCCCAGAAGCCACATGCCAGCCCGGTCTGGAGTGGCTGGCCAAACCGGATCCACAGTCTGCAGAGCACCCAGGAGACAGGGTGGGAGCAGAAAATGGTTGGGGCATTGGATAGGCAAAAAGTGGCCATAACATACAGAGCTCAGCATCAAGAAAACTGGTTTATATTCTAAGCAGATCCATCAGCATCTGCCTGTGCATGGCCTGAGGGATTTGGTGCTAATAAACACACAGCAGCCATCTCAGTAGTTGCTCCATCTCAAGTAAATAGTCTTAAATAGCACTAACAGAGTTCTCCTTCTTGCTCAAGAACACTAGGGACCAGAGTATCAAGTGCACTTGTTTGTCATGACCTTTGTGGAGACAACTACTTTTGATAGGCTGCCAGTGTTGTTGGTCAGGTAGATACACGGTACTCAACAGGCATGTTAGAAGGACTCTGTAGGCAGAAAAAAATCTGAGTAAGTTATATTTTACATAAGGAATCTATTTCACAGAATCAAAGAGCATTAGGGATTGGAAGGGACCTTGAAAGATCATCTGGTCCAGTCCCCCTGCCACAGCAGGATCACCTAGACAAAGTCACACAGGAACACATCCAGGCAGGTTTTAAACATCTCCAGAGAAGGAGACTCCACAGCCTCCCTGAGCAGCCTGTTCTAGTGCTCCGTCACCCTCACTGGGAAGAAGCTCCTTCTCATATTGATGTGGAACCTCCTGTGTTCCAGTTCACACCCATTGCCCCTTGTCCTATCACTAGATAACACTGAGAAGAACCTGGCTCCGTCCTCCTGACACCCACCCTTCACATATGTATAGACATCAATGAGGTCACCCCTAAGTCTCCTCTTCTCCAACACATATTTCTGTGTGTTTCACTCTTTCTTCATTCACCTTCTAAAAAAAGTCTTTCTTTTGGTAACACACTTCAAGCAAGCAGGAATAGGTCTGTTGTGATCCACAGTCTACACAGCCCACTTTAAAGCTCTGGCAGGATGGGTGCTCTGCAATGGCTGTAACGAGCTGTAGGAGATATATAGACAAGTGAGGTTGCTCCCAGCCTACTAATTCAGTTTGCTGGATATTTGCTTTAGTCACTGAAGAATTGAGGACTCATTGGGAAGAAAAACCTTGACTGACTGTATCTTGGAAATCCCTGAGACACAACAGACATGACACCTCGGGTAGTTTCCAGTCATCCTACCCGGTGCTGTACTAACTACTTGAAATCTTAGGCTTTGTGTTACCCTAGCTGAGGATTCCTGATTCCCAGCAGGGCCAGTGCAAAAGAAAATCATCTGTAAAAAGCGCTGCTTAGCTGGGGCATCGCATGGTGCTACCTGGGGTTTCCACGTGGTTGCATAATTCGTTCCTGTGCTCATGCATATTTTGTCCTCGTTGAGGTGAAAATTTTCTCTTAATGGGAATACGCAGAGCTGGAGGGAGAGGCACGTTGCCCTGCAGTCCACCCCCTCGTCCTGCAGCAGCTCAAGGCGTAACGCAGGGCACACCTCTCCGAGACTGGGCAAAAGTTGTTTTTAAGGAAATGCCTGACTCGAGCGGTGCAAAGATATTTTTGAGATCACTCGGTGAAACCTGAAAGCTGCAGTCACCAGTGAATTCTTCAGTGAAACGGACTGAGTCAGCAGCAGCGCAGCATCTGCTCTTGGCTGAGCGCACGGAGGTGTGCTGTCTAGGGAACGTCAGCCCCATGACTCATCAGCATCTGCATGTGTTTTGCTTCATCTATTTTATTATAAGGTTGGAAGACTGAGGCCAGGGAATGAGACTTCTGGCTTTAGCACCCTCCAAGCTGACCTAAGGTACCTTTCCTTGTTTAAAGCAGCCTTCTTCTGGAGAGAGTTCAGCGTAGGGCAACAAAGATGATAAGAGAGGTGGAACACCTCCCTTATGAGGAGAGGTTGAGGGAGCTGGGTCTCTTTAGCTTGGAGAAGAGGAGACTGAGGGGTGACCTCATTAATGTCTACAAATATTTGAGGGGTGGGTGTCAGGAGGATGGCACTGGGCTGTTCTCGGTGTCATGTAGTGATAGGACAAGGGGCAATGGTTGTAAGCTGGAACATAGGAGGTTCCACATCAACCTGAGGAGGAACTACTTCATGGTGAGGGTGACGGAGCACTGGAACAGGCTGCTCAGGGGGGTTGTGGAGTCTCCCTCACTGGAGATATTCAAGACCCAACTGGACGGGTTCCTGTGTGACTTGGTCTAGGTGATCCTGCTGTTGCAGGCGGATTGGACTAGAGGATCTTTCAGGTCCCTTCCAATCCGTTATGATTCTATGATTCTATGATTCTATGATTCTATGATTCTGTTTGTTTTGTTTTCCAGTGATGGATCCCGCTGGCAAGAGCTTTGAGATGGCACAGCTGTGAGCGAAAGCAGCCCAACATGTTCAGTGTTGAGGACCTCTTGATTTCTCACGGGTACAAGTTGTCAAAAAAGCCCCCTGTTTCATACGAGAACAGGTATGATGGATACCGGCAAGAAATCACAGGGAGCAGATCTGCTCAGCGAACGCTGAATGGGTTTGAGGCTGAATCAAGACCTGGAGCTTACAGCAAAAGACCTCTGGTGAAGACCAGCTCAAGCAGCACTGAAAGCAGTCATGGGAGCCAAGGGAGACAAGCAGGTCCTGGTTACCACCATGACCTTCAGGGTTTGTCCACTTTTCATACTTCAGAAGGGGGGTAAGTTTCAGCATCATGCCATGGCTTCGCTTTCTCTTTCTTTTGGTCCAGACAGATAACTCTGCATGACCCTAACCCCTGACACCACCTTCTGTGATCCTTTCCTGCACCCATCCTAGTGACCATTTCCATGCACTCCAAATCCACACAAAGCAGTATCACATCCATTCACATTCTGCTAGAGTGAGGTCTTTGAGGATACTGGGGTGATGGCAAGTGGCTGAATGGGGGGAAAATTTGATTTACTAAGGTGGTCTCTGTCAGAAAGGCCTTTCTGATGGGCTTCCAAAAGTACAGTAAAAAAAAAAGGTGGGGGGCAAAATCTCATCCTTTTCTTTAGTTTTTTTTAATGAACTGAACTCAGGTTCCTCTGTCACATGCTACATATGCACCCTGGATTTTGCAGATTGAACCACGTGCAGCTTTTGGTGGGTGTTCATACAAGCACCAAGAACTTTCTTGGCTTTTAAAGGCCACTCCCACGGAGTAAACACAAGAATGTGCCTGTGTGTTCCTTTTTTAAACGAGCTCCAAGGCAGTGGAAGCTCTTGTCACTCCATAAAACGTGCTTGTACAACCGTGACTTGCCTTCCACAGAGTACTTGCACACCAGGGCTGGGGCAGGCTGGGCAGGAAGAGCTGTGTGTACACACCATTGCTCAGCCATTGTTCTGTGGCTATTTGAGTGCTGCAGATGAACAAAGGAATGGGGCTGTGGCAGGACTGGAAGCCAGCCCAAGTGTGACAATGGTTTTTTGAGGAAAAGCCCCTTCTTCCTACTGAGTGGGCTTGAAACTGAAAGCATGGCAAAACGCTGCTGCCTTGGGAGATCGTCCTCTTATGGAGAGCTCAGTAACACGTGGCAAAGCCATGTGTCCCCTCACTGCTGGACTCGTCTGCTCTTGCCCTTCCTACATCTTCCCCTTGTACGCCTATTTGCCTGGAGCAGGAATGGCTCCTGGCTACTAGCTAGGATAATGGGCAGGAAAGATGTGAGCTCTGTGAAGCAGTTCTAGGGCAGCAGGTCCCAGCCACAGTAAAAGTTCCCAGGTGGAACCACCTCTTCTGGAGAAGAAAGGAGAGGACACAGGTTTAAAAGTAATAAGGAGGGTCCTCCATGGTGAGTTTTGGGTAAGAGCAAAATGGATAGCAGAAAATTGAGGAAAGATACTGAAAAAGAACAAAAGAATAACAGGTTTTGAAGCATCTGTCAGAGGTAGCTGTACCTTGGTGTTGGCTAGATAAAAAGTCACGCTCACTGATCATTTACATGTCTCTTTGGAACCTCTCAAAATGTGAAAGGTGGCACTTTTCAGTCTACAGCATGATTAAGATTCTATATTCTGGTTTTGAAAAGTGGTTTTTCCACATTGAACAGGGCACATGTGCTTTGTCACACTTCCATACAAATAGAAATCTTTTCTTACTACCGTTGTTGTGGCAAACAGATTCCCAGAGAGCCCATTTGGATCACTGACTAGGCATCAGCAGCTGTGAGCAAGGGAGAACCTCTGCATCAGCTGTCCCTCTCTTGCCTTCCCTGTGTGTACAGAACCACACAGTGTGGTAGGAGTTGGAAGGAATCTCTGTAGATCATCTAGTCCAACACTCGCCCTACAGCCGGATCACCTAGAGAAGGTAACACAGGAACACAAGCCAACGGGTTTTGAATGTCTCCAGAGACGGTGAATTCACAACTTCTCTGGGAAGCTTGTTCCAATGCTCCATTACTCTCACAGTTAAAAAGTTTTTCATTATGTTTAGCCACTGCCCTGCTGGTCCAGGAAGGAAGGATCAAGCTCTCTGGGCCAGAACCAGGAAAACTGCCAGCAGCTCGAGTGCTGCAGCACCTGTGTTTCAGTTGTTTGGCACCAGGGTGACAGAACTGTTCACTGGCTCTGGGGAAGCATCTGTGGTGACTGTGAGCCTCTTTACAATTTAAGAGAATACTTTCATGGTGGCCCACTTTGGAGTGTCCTAGCCTGTTGCAGGTGGGCCAGAGTGAACTCCACCTGGGATTTTGATCTTGCTGTGTAGGTGAGGGACCATCATGGGAAATAGGCTCCTACTTCTGGAAAAGAATGGCACACTGCAGAGATCTGGAGGCCATTTGGGCCCAAAGAAGGAGCAACCACCCATTAATGTCCAGCACAAAGACATCACAAGTTTCCTGCAGTCATCTCCTGACACTGTCATCCCAGTGCAGGACGGTAGCAGGAGAGAGCCAGAGGAGGCAATGTGTGTCCCAGCTACCTTCATAGGTGTTGACCAGCTCTGCTCAGCTCAGACACAGGCTCAGGCTCCTCAGCCAGGGAATTATGTCCCTGCACTCTTGCTCAGACCACTGATGTAGAAGAGCCAAACACCTTCCAAGCACCACGGAAGTCAGTGATGTTGCCTACCTCACTGCTGCCTTCAGAGACGTGTTTGCAGGACGCGGGGTGCTTCATGACAGCAGGTAATGATGGTGTTGCCTCCACTCATTCAGGTTATTCTGCTGACCAACCCTTACTGAGGAGGAGAGCAACTTCATAGCAACAGCTTGTGGGGACATCACACAGCCTGCTGCTGCTTGCAGGCGGGGAGTGGTGCCCTAGTGGAGCAGTGAAGGGATGTTTTGCTCCATCCTGCTGTTCTTCAGGCAAAGTGTGGGGGAGCAGATGGTGGGAGGGCTTTCCTGGTTGTCCTTGCTTAACTGAGTGTTAGGAGGCTGCACAGTAAAGGTTTGGAAGAGCAGATGAGGCAGGGAAATCGGGAAAAGCTGACTCTAAGGGTAGAGATGAAAGGGTTCACAGGAGGACAACTCCCTCCTGCTTCTCCTCTGGGTGGAGTGAGAATGCGTTTTGCTTAGCTGGTTGTGTGGGAGGACCTCTATCGATAGCTAGCAAATTTAGAGATAAACAGATGTAATCACTAATGAGATTACCTGCTGGAAAAATTAGGAAAGGGTACTTGTGTTTGGCTCAGAAAAGTGTATGTGAGGAGAGGATCCCAAAATAGAGCAGAAGCTGCCAGCGCCAGAGGAGCCTTCAGACTTTTTTCCCCTTGCTGTCAAGTCTTGAGAGTTTAACAGTGCTTCCTCCTTGGCTCAAAATCTGTCCTGGTGCCTGCAGATCACCCACTCTGAGCTACTGGGTACCTAATGCCACTGACAGCCAGAAACAGGGACAGAAATTCCCTAGAGAGCTCTGCAGTGGCCTCACTCTGCAGGGTTTTCACTGTGAAGCCTGTCACACTCCACTGCTGACCCGGTAACACTGATCACATGAGGTTCTGCTGGTCTAGTGTCATCCTAGGGGGACTTGGCTGTTATCAACCCATCACTCTGAGAAGGGCAGCTCAGTGAAATGCAGTTGGGCAGCCAGTGCAGGGTGGATTGGTGGCCTCAGTTCTTGGAAAGGTCTAAAATCCATAGAAAGCTTGCCATAGTTTGGGTGTTTTAAACAGTTTTCATGGGATTAATTTTACATAGAATCAATTCAAACACTTTATGGCAGCAAATATGAGATTAATTAAAGGCAGACCTGACAGAAAGGGGTTCAGAATGTTAAAATTTACCTTTTCAGTCCTGTGGGACTGCTGTGGGACTGGAGAGTAGCCCTGAGGAGAGGGACTTGGTGGTGTTTGTGGACCATGAGCAGGCAGTGTGCTCTTGCAGCCCAGAAGGCAAACCTGATCCTGGGCTGCATCAAGAGAAGTGTGGCCAGCAGGTTGAGGGAGGTGATTCTCCTCCTCTACTCCATTCTGGTGAGACCCCACCTGGAGTAGTGTGTCCAGTTCTGGAGCCCTTATTACAAGAAGGATGAGACGTGCTGGAGCGAGTGCAGAGGAGGGCCATGAGGATGATCAGAGGGCTGGAGCAGCTCTCCTGTGAGGCCAGACTGAGGGAATTGGGGCTGTTCAGTCTGGAGAAGAGGAGGCTCCAAGTTGATCTTATTGTGGCCTTCCAGTATCTGAAGGGGGTCTACAAAAAGGCTGAGGAGGGACTTTTTAGGATGTCAGGTAGCGACAGGACTAGGGGGAATGGAGCAAAGCTGGAGGTGGGTAGATTTAGATTGGATGTGAGGAGGAAGTTCTTCACTGTGAGAGTGGCGAGAGCCTGGAATGGGTTGCCCAGGGAGGTGGTGGAGGCCCCATCCTTGGAGGTGTTTAAGGCCAGGCTGGATGAGGCTCTGGCCAGCCTGATCTAGGGTGGGGTGTCCCTACCCATGGTAGGGTAGTTGGAACTGGATGATCGTGTGGTCCTTTCTAACCCAGACTGACTGTATGACTTGGTCTGTGTGAACCTGCTGTGGCAGGGGGGTTGGATCCCTAACAATTCTGTGATTCTTTATCCCTAGCACTTAAATCTTCACCTGTGGTCCCATGGGACTGTCCCATCCGTGTCACCCTCCCAGATGTGAAGCACTCATACGCTGCTGTGTCTGGGTAGGCATTTCTTTGTGCATTGGCACCAGGGTGCCATGGGATGAGACATCATTTTGTGGTGACACATGCAGAGATTAGCTGACACTAACAGGGACTGGGTTGTCTGTTCATGGACACAGAGGCTGCAGCTTGACTGGCATTCACCATCCAGAGGGGCAGCATGGCTGGGGCTGCAGTGAAGCTGACTTCTGGATGCTTACTCTTCTCACCACTTCATTGACTGCAAGACCCCAATGCATGACACATCCTGGAAGGAGGCACACTCTGCTGTGCTTGTGGGCACATGCAGTGTGGTTATGCTGTGCTTCCCACTGCCTGGTGGGTGTGTAGGAGCTGCTCTTCATCCTCAGGAGTAGAGGAGTCTTCAGGATGAGCTAAGTTGAAGCATCCTTGAGGACACTCTGGCAGATCCCCTTCCCACTCTGCAGTGCAGTGCCATCCTCTCCAGAGGTTTTTGGGGCCCGCACAGTCTGTGTAACCACCTCTAGTGCCCGAGCCAGGGAGGTGGAGAGACTGGTATTTTCCACCTTGTGAACAGATCTCAAAAAAAAAAATCAGGTTTTAAATACCTCCTTTTAGATGTCTTTTTGATGCTCATTTTGCATTGATGACCTACTACAGGTTACATGCTGCTTTGTACCACATGCGTTATTGCAAGACTAGGTGTTAACCTTTCCATCTTTGAAGTAAATTTTACTCTTTTAAACAGCTTTTAATAAATGGAGGAGCATATTTCCTATAACTGAAGCTGTCCTAACTTAGAGCTGGTTTACTTTAATGAATCTCTGAGCTTGGGTTTTGTTTGTTTTTTAAAAAAGCAAACTAACCAAAACTCTTCTGGTTTAGTAGTTTCCTAGGAAGGGGTTGAGTAATGCTTCCTTCCCTCTTCCTGATTTCCTATTAAACCCTTTAAACAGCTGGTCCATTCCATTCCAGTGCTGCTAGTCACAGTGGCTGCAAACGTTTATTCCTGTCTACCATACCTCCTTCCCCTGACTTTGTTGTATTTGAGTTGATAAGGCTTTGGATTGATGTAGGGCTTCTTTAATGGTGAATTAAGATTTGCAGCAACAGATCTGTAAATGGAAAGATCAAGATTTTTAGAAGCTTTCCTAAAATACATGCTGCGACTGAGGAAGGAATTGTTCAAGGGAAGTCTGATGGCCTGGGCTGAGCAAAACATCAAACTAAACAATTGTAATGGTCTGTTCTGGTTGTGGAATCTAAGACAAGTTCCTGCGTTCTGTGGACTCTCTTACAGTGATGGATAAAATCAAACAGAAAGAATAAGTTGTCCATTCCCTCCTCACTATTGCTAGAGCCAGTTTCTCACCTCATTCCATAAACACAGATGCAAATGGTGCCCTGGCAGCATGGAGATGAGATAAAAGGTAGCTTGGATAATTCCAGAAGAAGGCAGCATGGAGAAGTTTGCTGTTGCTCTAATCCCAGTGTAGGAAGTGTCCTGTTGTACCTCATTTATTAATGACAATTTCTGTTACTTCCTGGGATTCAGTTGTCAAACTGTACTTCGTGCTCCAGGGGCACAACATTTTAGTCAGATGTTAAGTCTCAATCCAACTGAATTAATATGAACAAGATGCAGTTTGTTTTTTAAACTTTCGTAGTCATGGGATGAAGTTAACGTACACAACAGGAAATCGCCACGGTTCTGGATTGCTTAATATTCTGAATTATTAATTGTATTATGTTTTCTCAAGCCACTATTTACATACATCATTGTTTTCAGTAAGAAAAGCCAGATGACACTGTTTATATACCTTGGGCTGGAGAGCAGAAAAATTCTTGGGTTCTCCCTACATCCTTGTCCTATTTCTGTCAATTCTGATTTTTCTTTTCAGTCTTCTGCTGGTGGCAGCCACACAGTGTAAAGGCAGTTATGTTGTTGGACACCTTAGGTACAAGAATAGCAGAAGATTAATTATTTATACAGAAGGGTACCAGATTTGTTCAGCAGAAATATATGAAACAGTTTACTCTCCATTCAGGACACACAGAGAGCCTGGTCTGTCCACGTAAGTCTGTGTTCTGAATTTCTAATCCACAACAAAGTGTCCAATGTCCTCCGTACTTCAGTAAGAGATTGCTGCAGTTAATCACTCTTTTATGTAAGAATGTTGTAGTTCTTTTGAGGTATTTTAGATCTTCAATGTTGGTTTCACCCTAATCAGAACTGTGCAGACATATCACTGTTGTTGTGACACATATCCTTTAATCCTGGGCCCCTGGGAGAAATTTGTTCCTTTGGAAAGGTAGCAAGAATCAATGGTCAGCATGGTGTGTTCAAATTCAGCTCTTATACTGGGATGCAAATCGTATTCCTTGGAGAATACATCTTATAAAATAGCCCGCTACCAGTTCTCCTTACGCGTGTGTGATTTTTGGATGCCTGTTAGAATCGTGTCACAGGGTAGTCCCCTTGATTTCTGTAGACTGTAGAAATGCACCAGAGTGTAGAGATAGGTTCCACACCACCATTTCCAGGATTCTGGTGTCCATTGCGAGGGCCGTGCATATTTGCACAGCAGGTAGCTGTCCATTTGTTTCTCTTCCTAACAGCTTTGCGTAGCTAACAGCAAACCAGCAGCAGACAGGTCCCTTCCTTTACTGATGTTAATGGCTGACTTTTAAATCCTCTCATTAAAAACATAAAGTCATCTGGCTGCAAATAGGTTACACAAACCCCATTTGCCTAACCCAGCATTTCACCCCCTAATGGCCTTACCCACAGGAGAAAGAAAGGGCATCTCTGCAAACTGCCCGTGACACTGCGTTTCGTTTCTTTTCCAGGGTTTCTGACAGACCTCAGTTAGCAAGGTCCTCCCGACCCAAGACGGATAAAGATCTTGCCTACTGGAGAAGACGAGGCCAGGACTTCAGTGTGCTCCTGGGCTACTCCCAGAAATCTGCTGTGGAAATGAAAGGCATGGCTGCAGCCGTGGGAGCACCTCGGCACCCCAAGGAGAGTCAACTGCAGGTGGGGATAGGCACAGGGCACGTCAGAAAAAGCGGCAAGCAGCAGAGTTGCGAAGTGCCCAGAGACTGCCAATGGCAAAGTCTGGGAATGGAAAGCTGGAACCAGCCAAAGAAAGTAGGGAGGCAAATGTCTGAGGGTGACAGGGAGATGTTGCTTCAAGAGCTGTATTCGCTGTCCTTGGAAGACAATGTACGGAGCACCCACAACAAGGGGAAATCGCAGTCGTTGCCAAGGGTCCTTTCCCCCGAGTGCATGACGTGTGTGGAAATGCCCTCCCTGACCAACAGTAACACCTCGCTCAGTGTAAACAAAACCCCCTCTTATCCTCCAAACAGACCAAGTATGGAACCAGCCAAGCATCATGAAACAGGAGGCCATTTCCTTCCCCTTGTGAAACCCAAGTATGGGAGACCTCTCAAGCCTCCATCCTATGAACTGCAACGGCAGAGCAAGGCACCTACAGAAAATGCGAGTTTTCAGGACCACTACCAGAAAGATGAACCCATCTCCTACTTAGCCAAAGTTAATGAGCCAAGGCAAGATGCTTGCATTCAGGACTCTGGTTTGGAACCCCCAGTCTATGTACCTCCTCCTTCTTACAAATCCCCAACTCACCAAAATGTGACCCCAAATCCCCTCAATGAAGTGCCTAACACTGACACGTACGCCAGCAGCAATCAGCAGGCTCCTGCAGAGCGAGTTGTCCCCTGCCAGCGACCAGCCACGAATACTCTTGAAGCGGGAGGTGACCCCTGCAAAGACAACCACCTTCCTCACAGGAAGCAAAGCCATGCAAGGCGCCCTGCTGACTACCTGTGTTCTGTTCAGTATATTCCCTTTGATGATCCTCGGATACGACACATTAAAATTGCACCACCGGAAGGTCTGCAGGACAACACTAAATACAGGGAAAATGCATGTAGTCCCAGCTCTGGTGCTTTGCAAGAGAGAGATCTTGAAGTACAGTACAACAGTGCCTTTTCACATGCATCAAACTTGTCCCGTTCTGAAAAAGGAGAAAGAACTTCCGACAGCTCCACCCACAGCAACAGATGGTTGGCACCATCCAACTGGAATCAGGAAAACTGTGCCTTGCTGGACCAAAGAGACAGTTGTAGCACAACTAACCACAGCCCCCATAATGAAACTGGTGTGGAATACACAAAAGGCAGATCTTCTGTAAGAAACTCACATATGGACAGCACCTGTGAGACTGTTACAAAAGTGAAAAAGTTTGAACCTGGGACTGGGATGCAGAGCAAAAAGAGTTCAAAGAAGAAAATGAATGAAACTATATTTTGTTTGGTCTCTATCCCAGTTAAATCAGAATCCAATCTGCCAGATACAGATAGGAACAACAACATAACCCAGAGCCCCGATAAGAATGGGTTTGATAACAATGGGGCTTTGCAAGAACAAAGTCTCTTAAGTATGTCTTCAACGGACTTGGAGTTACAAGCACTTACAGGAAGCATGACCAATAAAAATGAGTTACAAAAACAAGAGCTGTGGAGACCAGAAGAGTTCAAACAAATGAATGACCTCAGATTTATTCAGCCTACAAAACACAGAGAGCTCAAATACTCTGGCTCCTGGCCAGGTAATCAGTACAAAGACCAGCAGACACAGACCAGTTTTGCTGAAGAACCTCAAAGCCCACAATTTTTCCATGGTACAAAGCCTGGGCAGACCAGTAGTGACAAACGGCTCTCTCCAGGGCTCCTAAAATGCACAGCATCCACTACAGGGTCAAAACAGACAGGGTTACCCTCTGACGAGACAGGCTGCAGACAGAGTGCTTATGGCATGAAGGGTCAGATGTACCTCAGCCAATCTAGCAACAGTGCTTTTTCCAGGACTGCCACCTCAATCCCTCAGGACCCCTCCCCAAAAGCTCAACAGAGTCAGCCCGTGCCTGCCCAGGAGAGGGAAATCAGCCCTCTTTCCAAGGGAGATGTAGTGAAGGGAGAAGCAGGTGCTCCCTGCAACAGTAAAGAGTTGTTTGGGCAGTTTCTGTTGAAGCCTGTGAGTCGCCGTCCCTGGGATGTAATAAGTGAGCTAGAAAGTTTTAACAAGGAGCTGCAAGAGCAAGAGGAAAGCACAAGCAGTGAAGAAGATTGGGAAAGACCTGCGGCTTCTCCACAGGCAGGTGACCTTTTGCAAAGGAGGGTGTCTAGAAATGAGAAGTCAAACCAGGAGCTGAAACACAGCGAGAAACTGGAAATGGTTGTACCGGAGATGCCTGTATTTAAGTCAGGAAGAGTTAAGAGTAAGTCTGAAAGTTGGAGCATGGGGACAGAGCATGGTGGTGAGCCAGGCTGTTTTGCCTCTCAAGGCTCCTCAAAGCCAGGAGAGAACGGTGAAGAAGTCAGGCCAGCAGATGGAAATCTGATAACAGAAACGAGGATAGGGGAAATCAAGAACAGAACAAACAAGCAGCCAATTCGCGTGAGCCCTCTCCAGAAAGTTTTGTCCACTAGTCCAAGCAGTTCGTGTCACAGCAATCCTTTCAATAATCTTGTCTTGCAGGAGATGAGCAAAGACCAAAATTACTTAGACTTCGTTAAATTGAGCAAAGATGCGACTCCCACAAATGAGACGGTATTTGAGAGGGGCTCAGGAGTAGCCCTGTCACTAACAAAGAGGACCCAAGGGCTCTCTGAGCCAGATTTGAGGTCAGTGGGACTTGATGAAGCCCCAGAACCTGGTGCTAACAATTCTGATCACTCTCCAAATGCAAACGTAGTGGAAATCCCTGTGAATGAGTCATTGCAGGCAAGAGCTGCAAGGATTTTAGGTATAGATATAGCAGTGGAGTCTCTCCTTCCGGATGAACCCACTGGACCCCACCCAGGCTCTAGCCCTGCAAACGGTGCCCAGGACGTGGAGCCACCAGTGAGGAGCACAGTAAGTGACAAAGAAGGAAAAAAAGACAGTTCTTACGAAGGCAGGCGAAAGTGTGGCTGGACAGAGAGCGCGCTCTTTGTCAGAGTAGGAGGCCGATCTTTACACCCTGATGAAAGCCAGGACACTCACCAGGAAGCCAGCGCTAAAACAACAGCAACTGAGCTGGTTCTTGAACAACCTGTGAGTCCCAGCCAAGGTGAGGACCAGAACTCGGTTTGTAAGTCAGCTGTATGTCAGCATTCAGAAAAGAGAGGGAGAAACACCTCGAAAGTGATAGAGACACTCCAAGGCAAGCTCACTTCGCCACCCAGCCGGACTGCCATGGATCGCTTGGTGCGGATGAAGGAGGTTGACTCTGTGTCCCGGATGAGACGCCTGAGCATTAAGAGTGCAGACTCAGGAGAGGAGGTGGATGAGGAGAAGCTGTCGAGGGTACAAGAGGAGAGAGGAAGCAAGCTAGCAAGCTCAGGAGCTGTTTCCAAGCGTGTTATCTCACTCAGTGAAAATGGATATTTAGGTGGAATGGACAAGAAGAAGACGGACAGAGACTTTTCTTTAGGTAAGACCCTATTCTGGGAGAATACTGTTTCCTTATGCAATAGGCATGATTGGTTTCCTTAAGCCCACGTAATGCTGCTCAAATAGTAACAGGCTGTAGGTGGTACTACCCCCATCTGGTTGGCACCTCCTTTGCTCTCCTTGTGGAATAGATGAGTGTTCTCTGATCTCATTTTAGGAAAAGTTACTGTAAAACTCACTCGTGATACTGAGACTCATTCACAGAGACTAGAGTGCTCCCTGAGCTCTCATCTCTGTCTAATTGCTTCATGGAACAGCCAGCTTCAAACAGCAGAGTTCAAAGACAGTCACTTTAGTGTCAATGTTTGGGAGCAAGTGGGGATTTAATCATAGGCTCTCCTTGACTATCCATTTTTTCCTCTCTCTAATATTAGGTAGACACATACTGTAAATGTGTTTAAAACAGAAGAAACTAAAGCTAAAAATCTGATGTTCTTCTATGAAGCCTCTGGGAAATGGCTGCTTTAAGACGCCTGGAAAAATCTCTCTCTCTCTCTCTCTCTGTCTCTCTGTCTCTCTCTCTGTCTGTCTCTCATGCATGTTTCCCAGATCAGCTGTGGAGAATAACTGTTATTCCCAGGTCAAATGAAAAGCTGACCCTTTTAGTGAACCTCTTCTTTGTGCGTGTGTTCCTCATCTCTCAAAAACATACAAACTTTTGTTGTCCACAGGCATCTCCAAAGTAACATGAACTGTTCTCTGTCTGAAAGTTTCCATATGGCTTTGTGTTGAAACTCCAGTTGTTGCCCTAGATCTGTGTAAAGGGATAACTCTCCTAGGCCACCTGTGACTGGTCCATGAAATCAAGTGCAGTGAGCAAATGTATGGTGTGAAAGTTGTTAAAATAAATGTTCCTCCTCTTTCATTTTTCCATCTGTAACAGCTGACACTCTGCCTTGAAATCTGCACAGGTTACTCATTAAACCTCATCAGTATCAGTCTGTTTTCCAGTACAGAGGGACTGAAGTTAAATGGAGCATCCTTTGAAGTGGATTTATGTGCTTCTAGCTGCAGAGAAATATCCTTATGAGTTCTAAGTGTTGACTCCTGCAGTCTTGCAACGTTTCCTTTCATGTCTTTTTCTGTATCCAACAGTTCTACGTCTCTTTCCGTCCTGAACTGTATTTCTCTAGACCAGATTTTCCAAACAGGCTGCTTCATATTTCTTGTAGCCATCAGGTCTAGTATGCCCCACATGCATTTCATAAGCTTTCCTCCCTTGGGGTTTCTTCTGGAGTGAATAACTGTTGCGGTAACGCGACTTCAGGGATGTATCAAAACAGATTGTGTGTGTTTTACTGGAGAGCTGCTCTGCAGTAAATTAGGTCTAAATTTATCCCTCTTGCTGACAATGCCAGGCTTGTGTTCTGCAGTGTCCCCCCAAAGAGCAACAGTTCTCTTGCAGAGGTAACGGCCCATGTATGGATAGTGTGGGTGTCCCTTCCTGCTGCTCACCTCCGGTACCATAGGGTAACATGCACTCACATGGGGCAGGAAGGCATGTCCTCCACTGGCATGTCCATGCCCTGTCCATCTCTTCCCATCCAGATATTCCATCTGTTGGTGGCCACAAGATTTTCACCTTGGGGCAGGACTGAGGATTCATGTTTGTAAAAAGGTCTAATGTTGGGTCTTCCTCTGTTAACTCTCACTTCAACTTCCACACTAGCTCATTGGTACCACTGAAACCCAAAAGGCAGTTCTAGAAAACCACCAGATTTGTTGCTTTCAAAGAGCAAATATTGCTAAAGGCCATTCAATTTGGATTGAGGTAGGGTGATGCTGGTGTTATAACTACAGACTGGTCCTGTCACAGAAGCTAGACGCCCTAGCAGAAACAGGTTTTCACATGTATAAGGCAGCCTGGCAGGTGAACAGGGTTCTACCGAAACTCAGAGTAAGAAGCTGATCTTACTATGCAAATACTGACACTACAAGAACCTCCAAAGTTTCCCAAATGCACTGGATGCCTTTTCTCCTTTGCTGTTTGAAGACTGCTGCCATGAGGCTGCTGATCTGGCTTTGTTTCTGTAGCCAGCATTTCACATGAGCTTAACCAAACGTTGAATAAACATCTCTGTATCAGTAGTAGAACTCCAATGTTTGCTCCCTCAGCAGTGTGATGTAGCCTGGCAGTCTGGCCCTTTTGTGTCCTTGGATTAGGTGCTGAGCGTGGCAGTAAACTTTCAAGGAACAAACACGGACGTTCCATGTCTTGTGCCCTGATTTTCTATCCCCACCCCAAAACAGTGAGCAGCTGCAATTTTGTG
Organism: Rhinopomastus cyanomelas; assembly: GCA_013400115.1. Lineage (NCBI taxonomy): Eukaryota > Metazoa > Chordata > Aves > Bucerotiformes > Rhinopomastidae > Rhinopomastus > Rhinopomastus cyanomelas. The sequence continues at coordinate 490,754 of VXBP01007509.1, forward strand.
GGGCATTCTGTTAGTATGAATGTATCTGATCTTCTTAAATACGGATCCTTTTTTATTCTTAGGTAGATCTCACACAGAACAGTTCAGAATTTTTAATGGCAAATTAGTTCCAACTGAGAAAAAGTTACTTCTTTGTTATCCTGGGGTACTCTATCCCTTCACATCTTTTTTTCTCTTGATGTTTTTGCATTCATGTGGTGTCTGTTCTTGAAGCTTGGAAATGCCAGAAGAGACTGAATAGTGATAAGCCGTTCTGAAAACATAGGTGTTGCTGGCACAGGCTTTTTCTTGGCTGGCTGAGCAATTTGAGGAGAGTGGGCAAGAGAAGTGATAAAGAATCCACCCACTGGAGCCAAATCCTGAAGTTTTTTCCTAACCAGTCCCCCCTTGACATGAGTCCGGATGGTGCAGATGGACACTTGCACTCAGGAGGAAAAATTTCCCTCTGAGGATTTTTTTATGCTTGTTTGAATGAAGACAGTCACTCATCAACATACAAGTCCTGAGGGTGAATGCTTTACTCCAAAGTGTGATATTTATGTGTGCAACTATTTTCATGCTCAGCTGTTTGGAAGCGAGTACTGTAGGAGTACAGCCTACGGGAGGGACATTTAAGGTTAGCACAGATACCCAGGTTGTGTAAGAGCAGCAAGCAGCACATGGCAGTATGGGCTGCAGTGCTGGTTTCTCCAGGCTCTTCTGTGGCCACAGACACCACCTTGTTTCCTCCGCGCCATGACTGTGCATCCTGAGGAGCCCAGGCTAAGTCAGATGTGTGTGTGACAGCACAGGGCAGGCAGATCTAACAAGGCAAAGATATTTCCTTGCAATGCTACCCCAAAGTCACAAAGGAAAAGGCTCACGTCTGCTAATTTTGTGGCCAACATTGGGATAAATCCAACAGAAAACATCTGCTAGAGGAGTGTCCTTGGGACTTCAGGAGTAGTAAACCAAATTGTGGTCTGTCCTGTGAACTGACAAGAGGTAGGCTGAAAATGAAGACCAGTGTTTGTAAGGTGGTCCAGTTCTTGAGTGAATAATGTTTGAAATGTGAGCTGCACTTCTGCAAACCGAACCAAGGCGGTCTGACAGCGATGATGCCATGCAGCTCTGCTTTCCAGTGTTCTGTGGAGTTAATCAGAAGCCAAGGGTTTGCAATCAAATGCAAAGACCCTGATGACTGAGTGACATCATCACTTCTTCGGCCAGCCTTAAACACCCTGCTAAGATGCTTAAAGCATCGGCTTGTCCTTCATGATCAGTGCTAAGGGGGAGTAAATCTTATGTCTTTCTCTACCTGTCAAAGCATCTGCAAACTAGAATGGCTTAGTCTGCAGTGTGCTTGTTCCTACCTGACCAAGACTTCCCAAATTCTATCTCCACACCTTTGATTCAAGCTGTTCATGTTGCAAACACAGAATGTAGATTTAAGTCCCAAATCAGCCCTTTTAAAAAGAAAAGCTATGGAAAAGCTAAACTCAACAGATTTTGCAACACGCTACTAATATTGTTTTCTTGTGTTTTTTTTCAGATACGTATGACCCCACCAAAGTTGAAAAGGTGTGAGATGAACGAAGAGGAGAACAGAGAGATTTCTGCTCTGCTAAGAATGTTTCTCTGGTTTCTTTCTGGGTGCTTTTGGCTTGTTTTTTTGTTCTTTGATGCTTGGAAATTGTCTCCGTTTGTGACGTAATAATGTACTGATAATGCCTTTACCACTGCCACTAGGAATTAGCTATTCATATCTGAAACTCTTGTGGAGACCACAAAAAATACCTGACTTCTACAATGGAACCATCTGGCTTTGTAGCGCTAGACTTCATCCCTAGCGCTGGCAGGAAGTTTTTATCTGAACTCTAGTTCAGTCTTCATCAGGGATGATGAAATGCATGAAGTGAGGCTTTTGAGCTTTCTCTTTGGTGTAAATGTAAACGTGGGAGATTAATGAAATTATTTTTAAAAGAATGTGAATTTATAAGCTAAACTTCTAAGTGAGTATCTGCAGTCTAACCTTTGTTTAACTGAAGGGATTTTTGGCCATAACTAAAAGTGCTGCTGCACTACGTGGGGGAAGGAATGCGAGAGGATGGTAGCGAGGACTGATTGTGAAATTATCTCTGAATTTGAGCGTTTGACCTGACTCGGATTAAATACTTGCTACCTAGAAAGAAGAAAAGCAAGGCTTCTGAAAGGTGGATGACTTTTGAGTACAGTGTACAGAACGTGTAGTTATAGTAGCTGGCAGTGAGTGTCTCAAACCAATACGAAGTATACCACTGGCTGTTTTGCACTCAGTATTACCTATTTTTGTTTCGCTGTTTAGAAATTCTTTATATGAAAGAACAGTAGCTGGTTTAAAGTAGCCCGTTTTAACAAAGGAACTATATTTCTTGTTACAGAATACTATCTATTTTTCTACGATGTAAACAATTGCTAACAAGTGGCAAGTATAAAGAAGTATTATTATTATTATATTTTAAGAAGACCTATCCCCCTGAGCGAAGGTGCCCCAAGCAGATTTCAGCGTGCGTCTTGACCGACGCGATGGTCGGTGCGTTGCCACATGCTCAGCAGGGCTACCTTGCTCTCTTCTGAAAAGAGCCGTCTCCGTATGTACGTGGGTACATACTGCAGGGTTCGTTTTGATTTTCCCCTGGTCAACCCTTGGATCATTCTTCTTGGAGCCACTTTCTGAATCACAGGTGAACTGTCTGGGCTAGCATTGCTGCCATTGCATTCTGGTGGTGGTGATGACCAAAAAGGGAGTTTGGATCTTTGTTCTCGTGACCCTGAGTGGCTCAGAAAAACACCCAGTTTTTTTTCTTTTACCTGTTTTCTGGCTTTCAGTTTGTTCCCTTTTACAGGTTATGGTTTTGAATTAGGCCAGTGTATAAAATATATATATGACTGGGTTTAATTCCTCCCTGAAGTCAGCTGATGTTGCTGGAGTTCAGGTGTCTTCTTGATGGCATTTCATATATGGCTTTAAGTATATTTTATCTGCACACACAAATGCATGAAGTACAGAGCTGATAATAAAGCCTATGCATTCTGCTCTTTGATACTGAATTAGCCTGCATAGAATCTGTGTCTTTAAAGCCTTTATGTCCACTCCTGTGTGTTTTTTTGTAAGTACCTGTGTACTAACACTGTTCTGATGACTTGTTCACCTACTTCACTATTCTACTGGCCTTTTCTGGTTTTTGCATAATTTCATTTTTAAAAACCTTATAATTTCTTGAAGTATTTTTTCCTAAGTCTGTAATTTTGAAAGACAGATGGGGAAAACCCTTATCCTGTGTTCTGACAGCAAGTATTTCTTGTCTGTAACACATGATTCTGTTACATATGGACTATTTAAAGCTCGTTTGAAAAGAGAATGTGGTGTATAATTTATTAAGTCTTGTGCACACCGTGTAACCATACGTGTTGACAAACTGTTCCCAAACTCCATCTACTCCATCTACTCCTCTTCATCATCATCCAGGACACCTGTGGGCTAGTAAACAGGTAAGAAAAACTTTGTGCCCTGCCCCAGCCCACCTCAATTCTGCCAATAAAGGAGCAGTTCTTAAAAAGAATTGTTTCAACTCTCATCATCCCACTTACTAGTAAATCTGAGATGCCTGGCAATAACTTCAAAATTTTAATTTATTCTTGGTTTCTGAAGAAGCATAAACTGCCCCATATAACCAGTCCTGCTACCTTCCCTTTGTGTCTCTGTGGAACAGGTTTTCTCAGCTTTTTATTTTCTTCTAATGGGGACGGAGTTAATTGATTCTGCAACGTGTCTGCTTCTTCAGTCAAGTAATTACTTTTCCAATGCACACAAACAGCCAAAAACAAGGCCAAAAAGAGAGGGGCAGCAGTATTGTGGGGAAGGTTTCCTTAGCCAAGAATGAGAAACTAAAATCTAGCAAGTAGTGTCTTTTGCAGTACTGTGGATGAAATACAAGTTAGTACTGCTTTTAAAAGGGTGTGTTCCTCCAAGCACACAGGTTGTTTCCTTTGGTGCTGTGACACAGAAAACTGAGAAACCCATGGAGAACAGTTTTATGAACGACTGTGCCTCAGTGTAGCTGTGCTTTGGCTCCAACGGGCTGCAGAGCACCACAGCAGAACACCTTTGTGGAAGCTTTCTGCCAGTCGCAATCAGTAGCCAACAGAAAGCTCCTTTTACACCAGATTACTTAAAACCCAGTAAATTGTGACTTTCAGAGCCTGTCTCAATGGGTGCATAAACTGTCATGGCAACAGCTGTCCCTCATGATGGCAGCAGCCGGAGCTCAGGGCTGAACCAGTCCTGATGTGAGAAGGATGTGGCAGCCTGTTCCCAGTGTTTCCAGTGACTCCTGCAATGCAGCCTAGTGACGGCAGAACATCAGCACAGGACTGTGCACTTGTCTTTATTCTCAGAAGGAAGAGCAGAGCTAGAACCTCAGAAACAAGGTTGTTACGAGCTCTTGAGTATCCAGCTTGTGCTGTTGCTGTATTGCTGTGCTGGGGAAGCCGGGGTTGAATGACAGGTTATCAAAGGCCTCGATTGGGAAGACAGTGGCTTCATGAGCACCCTCAGAAAATCATGCAACCTCCCTGCCTCCCAGCCCTCCCCACCGCAGCCTGGTTTATACACTGCAAAGGGTTCAGTGGGGAGACTCCTCAGGAGCTGGATAGCTGCAGAGGGGCTGCTATCTCCTTCCACTCAGTCTGCTGAAATCCAGACTGGATCAGCGTAAGGTGTCTGCGACAGTAACAGCAGCTGGTGGCTGTGCTAAGGTGCCAGGATGATACACCACGAGCCCAAAGTTTCTGGCTCTTTTCTGCCAGAGGGAGTCACCGCGAGCTTTGGTAGCCCCAGATTCCACCTGTACTCACCCGTGCGGACAAAGCCTGGCAAGTCTGTCTGGCAGCGCCGTGGGGAGGTGGGAGGGAGGGAGGGAGCGGTGCCAGCCGCACCCAGCGGAATGCCAAGCTGGAAGAGGGAAGAACTCCCTCGTGCGGCTCCCCTACGCACGGGCTGGCAGCTCCTTTCCACGAAGAATTGCTGCTCTCAAAGCCCACGGCAGGCTCCTTGTGAGAAGCGTCCTGAAGCAGGCAGAAGCTTGGTCTGAGAAGAGCTCTGAAGTATGTGTTTCAAATCCCATCACCACAGCGAAACAGGGTGGATGGAGAAAGCAAAGGAGGGCAATCCCTTTGAATGGCTGGACATCATAGAATCATTATGGATTGGAAGGGACCTCGAAAGATCATCCAGTCCAATCCGCCTGCAACAGCAGGATCACCTAAACCAAGTCACACAGGAACCCGTCCAGTCGGGTCTTGAATATCTCCAGTGAGGGAGACTCCACAACCCCCCTGGGCAGCCTGTTCCAGTGCTCTGTCACTTTCACCGTGAAGAAGTTCCTTCTCAGGTTGATGTGGAACCTCCTATGTTCCAGCTTACAACCATTGCCCCTCGT